>CM034146.1:1039914844-1040070127 GCA_019776745.2 Taxus chinensis | reverse complement strand
CGTCTGATTCTTTATTATGCTTCGTTGATGAACAACAGTATGAATTCATATGCATTTGCTTGAATTGTTACCTCCGTTTGAATCAATTAGAATTCTGGAAAGGTAGCTGGTACTTCTGTCTCTTTCTGAACTTGACTTTGGACATTGTCTTTGTCACTGTTGAGATCCTTGAGTATGGATGACTGTTTCGTGTTCCGACCTTGTTTGGGTAAGTCGCGAATATCACACTAAGACTTGCATGCGCCAAGGTAAGGATCGATTGGTTGTATTCATTTCTTTTACTTCAGTCTGATTTTGACTGAGCAAGAATAAGTATGCTATGTTCCCTTCCATTTATTCAGTCCGATTTGACTGAGCATGATTTGGAAATACTGTGTGGTCAACATAGCATAGTTCCTTGGAAACCTTAAATTGCTTGATGCAATAAGGTTGTTGTTTTCAGCGATACGCTTGTAGTTTCTTGTTTTCAACTTGTGTCAAAGCCTTACTGTGTAAAAGGAACTAGCATTGGGCTTAGGGTTGATACATGAATTTTTGATGTGTTAGTTGTTGTACAGGAGTTTTGTTGTGTTTCTATTTCTTGATTTAGAACAGCGATCTTGCTTGTGGCTTGTTTAACCTGTTCATTTATATGCTGGTTGAATGTTTTATATCTAAGGACGGTATAGTGATGAACTTATGTGAAAGGAAGTATGAATGGATAGGTTCTTTCTCTTCCTTTATTTAATACTTGTTGATATTTATCTAACAGTGGAAATTGTTTTGTAACATATTGGTGGAATTCCGAATTGTTATGTTGTTCCCTTTTGGAAGAATGAAACGATTTGACCAATGTTGTGATTTTGGATTCAATGATTGTTGTGTACATTCGTTCCTTGATTCTTTTAATATTTGATGAAATATGAGAAAGTGAATAAGACTATTTGTAACAATGATAGAGTTACATATTTGTAATCATTCTGTATTACAAGGACATAGTCTGAATATGTTTACTTATTTGGATATTTGATCTCATTTAAACAGGGTGTTTAATGAAAACAATTGATGGATTGCAATTGTTTTAAAAGTTAGTGCTTATCATGCTCAGTTCATTGAACTGACTCATGTTGACTATTTTTGCAGATGGTTGCCGTAAGAGGTAAAAGCAATGCAGATCTGACAGGCTGGTCAGATTGTTTATTTGATTTATAATAAATTGCATCTTGATTTTATAGATGGACTATATGAGAAAAGATGTTTCTTTTCCGTTAAGCATTGTATCAAGTATGTTGTTGCATAAATGTAATTGTATAGTTTTGAAAGGAATGGAAATAAGTGTTTGATACACATATGTTGTATTCTATTTCTGAAAGTTGACCTTCTTTCGGTTTTATGTAACGAAGGGGCATTGTTATCATTGTATAATATGGATGCTTTTGTGATTGACAATGGAAGCTTGCAAGAAAATGAGATTGAATTCTTATGAGTATTTAGAAGTTCTAATCTTTTCTAGCGAAAGCAATATTGGAATTAAATATTTGTCTTTCTAGAAGATAGGTTAAAAGTGAGCCTAAAAGTGAACGATAAACAAACTGGATTAAATTACTAATCCCTAGTCCTAAGTATGACAGGGCAATATTAAATTGGATTCTTAATCATTTATATCTTTATACTAAAAAGTATGATATAAATTCAGTTAAGAGAACTGATATGCAAACAAATGGAGTTCAGAAGGCAATCTCAAGAAAAGGTTATGAGATATTGTCCGATTCTGTTGCTTTAGAAACAAGTGTATTCTAATGACTCCTTAATGAGAACTGACCGTAATACCTCTACCATGTAATGGGTTTTTATAGAGGAGGGTCGTCTTAAGATGAAGAATCCAGGGATTTGGAAAGGCTAACCTTAGGGAAAAGTCTTTAAAAGTAATTTAAACCCTAGTGCGTAACGCTGGATACTGAGTAGATCTTTTCGAGGTGGATTTAAAGGTTGACGACATAAGTCAACTGCAGAGTTGTACCTTCGAGAAGATTAGGATCTTCTCGAAGTTACAATAATGCAGATGACTTATGGCGACACCCTTTGCATTGATCGCTAAGATTTACACTTGATTTCGAACGAGTTACCCTGGGACCGATTAAGAACGTGGTCATGATATAGGCTGCCTAGGAGATTTGGGGTATCATGACACACTGGTTGAACTGCAAGGTTGAACCAGTATGTCATCATATCCCTAATCCTCGTGGGCATCCATATAGCATTATCACCTTGTTAATCTGCCTCCGAGTGATTCAGTTGTGAAAGGAAGGACTGACAGTAGTCAGTATAAGACATTCTATATAACATATGAATGGGGTGAAGGACGTATTCCAGATTGACGAGTATGCCGTTAAGGAATACGAGACATGAACAGTATGTTTCAATTCTTTGGCCAAAGTATCGCAAGCTGCTGATTGCGTTTTCCTAATTCACCTAGTCTAAGGGATGAGATGCCGATGAATAATGGTAACAATTATTCAGTTAGATTCCTTGGACAGAGCATTCTGAATCCCAGATTAGGGAAGAGAACCGCAAGAGTAATGTGTTAAATGAAAACACCGACTCTTATTACTCATGAATAGATCGGTAGATTTCCGAGTCATGGAATGAATAGATCGGAGGTACTTCGAGTCATTACAGCTGCATATGGTTGTCTGTTATATAAATGGTTATTTGAATTGTGAGTTCTAAATTATGTATTTAGAACCAGTATGTAATTATCAAAAAATAAAAAATAAAAAAAATTGACTTGTTGTATTGTCTAAAATGAGGATGTTACATGCAATCATCACACCCACATCTTTTCCACCTTTAGTGTGTGAGGCCCCTTTCACTCCTTTACCTTCATTGGATGACTCATACCTATCTAACATCCCTCTTCTATTTGTTGAGTCCCCTCATTGGGATGAGTATCTGCCTGACCTTGATCATCTTTTCGCAGATTACACTTGTGATGTACTACAAGTTCCTCATCCATCTACAGGTATTTCAGAGGAGTTCATTATCTCCGTTGTTGGGAGTGCTCCTTTTGGGACTCTTACCGCTTCCACTTTTCCGGAGACCTTCATTGATCCACCCTTACTTGTGGATCCCTTTTCTATTGTGGGGGTTCTATTACCTTCACATCACGTGGACATCCTTTTTGTGGGTGTTCACTCTTCACACTTTGACAGTTCTGCACTCGTGACATTACCTTCGATTTCTTTGCACTCACTTTCTAGACCTATGTCACACTTTCGTGGACCAGACTCATAGTTCTTTGTGCTACTGCATTTAGTTTCCTTCACGGAGTGGGCAGACTTCCAACACGTCATTTATGTCCTTCCTAAGGGTAGGCACATAGTTTGGTACAGATGGCTCTTCTTCAGTTCAGAGGCAGAGGATCCCATCATCGACATTCTTCTGGGAGACTTCCTAGAGCTGCAGAGTTTAGATCTACCCATGGCATCTTCTACATTCCTCTCATCTCCCTCTTCTTCTCTCTTCTTCTTCTTTCTGAGAGATTTCCTCTTTGTACATGGGTACCTTTACAAGCTCATTTGTGGTCAAGACCCATCTTGGCATATTTCTTAGATTAGAGTGGACTTGTATCTCTTTTGGGGGGGGGGGGGGGGGGGGGAGGAGTTTTTCCCATTGGGTTTTCTCCTTTCACTCCACTTTTTGAGAGTTTCTTGTACGTGGGTACCTCATCAAGATTTTTGTTGGGACCCATTTCTCATTTTTGACTTGCCGCCTCATCCTAAGTTACGATGAAGGGGGGGTGTTGGTGTAGGTGATATTTTCTTCACTTATTTAGTGTTATTCCACCTCACCAAGTGAGTCATCTCACTTAGGTGGACATGGATCTAGGTGTCATCTTAGTTATGAAATATTCTCTTACAGAATCTATCATATGTGTAAGTGTGTCATAGGAGTTACATTCCCATTTGGGAAAGTAACTCCTCTTCTCCATTATGGAGGAATATTATCTTACATGGGAGTTACACATTCACTCCCCTATTTGTACTCACCTCCTTTGATCTATAACAAGCCTAAGCCAAGCCAAGGCATTCCATTCCACTCCATTTTTCGAATCTTGAGCTCTCATGCATGCACATTACTTCCTAAAAAAATTCTTGCTTTATCTTGCAACTCCTTCTTGGTGAAGTGCAACTATTTGATGCACATGCATTCCTTTCAGGTCTTCATCCTTCACTCCTTTAGCAAACAACTCTTCTCCTTTCTTCATATGATGAGCCTTCTCCAGAAGCCAAGGGGGTTTCTCTTCTGTGCTTTCCAAGATGGGGTAGCATAGACTGCGTAGGCTCCACATCCTCCGCGTGAAACTCAAATCCTTCCTACAACATTTTCCTCCATAAATCCATCACTCCTACAGCTTCACATTGTCTTGTCAACTCCCTCTCCCAAGCCTCATTATACTTAAGTTGTCTTTCTTCCCTCTCCTTTTCAGCCACAAGGTCCTTCATCTTCTTCCACCCTAGCTTTCTCACCCAATTCTTAGAAGAAGATTAAACAGCCATAGGAAATGCTTCTAAACTCCATGTAATGATTAGGATCTTTATAGATAAAGGGATAGCACACAAGAATGATCCTCTTGGCTCCCTCACGAACTTGAACTCTACAATCTCTGGACATTAGTACGTAGAAATTACATACTCCAAGGTGTAACTTTTCAACACTCTACTCTACCAATGATCAACAACATGTGTCCAAGTTAGATCAGCATAATGCAACCTCTAATACTCATCTTGGGTCCATACGCAAGGTCTATAATACTAGCTTGATCTAGATACATATGTCGAGATCCATTCATACAACTCCACTAGAAAATGAAAAATAAGGTCTCATATAGCTCATGATATAGATGTTCTTCTACCCATTTACGTGCATAAAACTCAGGTCCAGTACTAAATCTCTGAGAAAACTCATCCTTCGTGATTTTAAGACATGCTTTAACACTGTCCAAGGTCAAGCACTCTGTCATCACACACCATTCTCACAAAATATTCAAAAAGAGGTCCCGACAATGGAACAAAGATGTAGTCATTTATTTACCCTTAAAACTTCTTTCTAAACCTAATTACGTCGGCCTAGCACCCAGCGGGTGCTAGGCGCTCACCCAAGGAATGTGTGGGCACCAAGCCCCTCTTTTATGTGAGATTTATGAGAAGGTCCTACCATTAATGGTAGATTATTTATAGGAATAGAAGTACATTCACTTACTTAAGATGATAGAAGATGTAATTAATAGATCTACACATTAATGTATCAAAGAAGATAAATAACATTGTAAGAAGCATAATAACTAGATTTGTGCCATGATAGTCATATAACATGAGGTTTTACACCCATAAACAAGATATACATAACGAATCCATATATATATATATATATATTTGAAAGAGTTATGGTAGCCACATTACAATCAAAAGGGTCATCTCAGACCATACATATTAAATGATAGAGACTTATATCTTAAAAACCTTTCTAATATGATATCCTAACTATATTGTTTCCTATTTTATCCCTTGTTACAAATCCTAGTACCCATACATATGTTTATGGCATCCCTTACAAACCTCTAGCACTAAGTTCTCTAAACCCTAGCATTAGTTCATATCTCTCTATCCATTCTATAACTATATATCTCACGTCTTTCTCCTCATCTCTCTATCTCCCATATAAATGTGTATCCCCTCTTATCTAGCCTAAGCACTCCTTTATATAAGATCATCACCCACCGCTATGCCTTCTCTCCTCATCAAATTTTGTGCCAAGTGTCGATGTGGTCCTCCATAAGTGAATGTTTATCCCTTTACAAACCCTCCACTCTCTGTAATGATGTCTCTAGGAATATTCCTTGTGCATAATATCCTTTTATTGGCCTCCAAGTTTCTAGGTTGGCACCTTATCCACTCATCACAACTATTCAGGTCCTCACACTTTTCCTCAAGTCCCTCTATCATGCCAAATATGGCTAAGGCCTTTAAACCCATGTTATGCCTCCCACGCGTGCCCTAGATTCTCCTAAACCCTTTTTAAACTCGTTTGTCATGTGCACTTTCCCCTGAACACCCTTCTTCTCACTGGTCTTGTGCACGTGCACCTCTTAGTACTTAGCTAATATTTTAGGGTCCAACATATTCTTTTTAAGTGAAAGGTGGTTATGGAAAATCGTGCACATACCAACAGGTGAGATTTTGAGAATAGCCAAGGAATGAATCATTGCAAATAGAGATGCGTACAAAAGGCATAGGAAATGTGATGTCAGTATGATTTGGATCCAGTGTGCCACCAATGTAATCAATCTAAGACTACCCAAATATGAGTGGAGAAGAACGAGGAGTAAATGCAAAGAAGACTACCAAATGAAATACATTGAGGCCATAAGAAACACTAATGAATACACATTCATGATAAAGGTGAGGAGAGTGAGGTGGAGGAATGAAATAAACAATTTTGAATCCTATCTGAACAAAGCCATCATGTGTGCAAATAGTCTCAGAGTAATTCAGGTTGAACGGAATATGAGGCCAATAAGAATTATGAATGAAGAGATTTCATGTGAAGGCATCCAGATGCATAGTAGAATGAACTTGAGGAGATGTAGTAGGTGATAGAATGTCTAATGTATGTATATTCCCATAAAAAGGTATCATGGCATTAGTTAGAGGAATCTTCTTTAATCAGTGTTCAACAAGGCCAATAGCTATAAAAGTATCTAGAAAGTAGGACTCGTTGATTTCCCAAAATCATATATACCAATGTTATGACATGGAATAGGATGTGATGTAGGAATGGGCGTGGAGGTAACAGGGTCTATATGGTAAAAATTGAATGGATTGGTGTCTACAATAATAGTATGTTCATAAACATCATGTAATAATTTAATGCACCGATGAATTACAGATGGAATAACATGCATTGCATGAATCCATGGTCTTCCAAGTAAGAAATTGAATTGGAATGTGGCATCAATGATAAAGGAAATAGTATGAAAACTTTTAGACCCAAATTGTATAGGGAGGGTGATAGTGCCCATGCATGTGTGAGTAGTGGAATCATAGCCACGAATGACTTGAGAGGATTTATTGATTAAATCATCAATAATGTCAATTTTCCCAAGGATAAATAGAGCACATGAGCCTTCTTGCTTGGTTTCTCAAAAGTAGGTATACCTTTAGTTACAACCTTTTTATTCAACCGTCCACACATCTCTACTTCCTCCCCAAAATAGGCACAAACATCTAGTTGAATCTTAAATCCTTTCTTGTGGTCTCCAGCTGGAATAAAGTCCCTGAGTCCCATGAAATCTGCAAATGCCTCATCATTTTCAAAGAAATCCAATGGCACATGAAGTTTGTTGATCCCATTCTATAAGCTCAGGGTATATAAGGGCTATTAGATATTTATCTAGGGGGATGGTTTCAGATAAGGTAAGGACCAACAAATCTGGGAATAGGTTCGTGGAGGTAAGATCTTCATAAAGGATACATTGGGAATCTACGTCACTATCGGAATGAGGTGAAACATCCTCACTTTTAGAAGAAGTGGCATCATTCTTAGAAGGTAGAGTGTCATGGGGCCTTATTCCAAGGCCATGTTTATTAGTTTTGAAATGAGGGATAGGTATAGGCTCTAACTGGCCTTGTGCATTAATGCCACATCCAAACTCATCTATTTTCCATGACAAACATCATGCGAGGACCTTGGACGTACTGAGGCGCTTGATTGCATGAAGCCATGGTGCCTTTTGGTACTCTGTTGGTAGTGTCTTCTAACATTTTCTCCTCCGAAAAGGAGGCCACTATGGAAAAAATTATCCAAAGGTTTAGGACATTGTTCGCGGGTGCTCTTGAACTGAAAAATAAGGCTTACCCCTTGTCCTAGGGGATACTGATAGGTCTAATATCAAAAGAGCCTGCTCAAGAGTGAATGGCCTACTTGGGCCATATTTTGTTGATGTGACCTCCCATGAAGCAAATGGATTAACCAGCGAGGGGAAATCTTGATTGAAAGGTGTGAGATATTCTGAATCTACTCGGTTCTTCATGGCCTTCATTTGTAAATGGACAACAACATCCGTAGAAGGACATTCATATGTTGCACGAGAAAAACTGTGCAAAGCCCTACAATGTGTGAAAGGTTCTAGGTCACCCAAAATAGTAGCCACCTTCCCTTCATGATATAACTTGATGCACTGATGAAACATTGAAGGAATAGCTTACATGGCATGGATCCATGGGCGTCCTAAGAGCATGTTGTACGGAAGGTCCAAGTCAAGGACATGGAACATTGTGTCATGACATATTGGTCCTACCTCTATGGGGACCACTATAGTCCCTACTAACTTTCTTTCTTCATTGTCATATGCTATGATTATGATAGTTTTAGCACCCAACTCTATTTTTGACCAGCCCAGCTGCTTTACTAGCTTTAAGGTGAAAATATACATACCGGATCCCCATCTAAAAGTACTATTTTGATCTCGCAATGGGTAACCACCACTTTGAGATATAATGGCAAGTTATGCTCTGGGTTATTATGCGGGATTGTAGTATGATCAAAAGTAATCTGATCGTTGGTGTCTAAGCGTGTAATCATGACTTGAAGGTTTACAAGATCTATTTATGTGGAAAGCCCTGAATTTTACAAAGTTTTAAACAGTATGTTTTTATGGGCATTAGAGATCTTTAGGATATCGAGGATAGATATCTTAGTAGACATTTTTTCTAATTTCTCTATCAAGTTACACTAGCTCTCCTTAGGGGTAGGTATAGGATCTGGTATGATTAAGCGGGCACGTCTTGTCCTAATTGCGTAGCTATTTTCTAAGATCCGAGTGGTGTTAATCTATTTGTTGGATGAGTTAATACATCCAATGAGGGAATCATAAGGATTATCATTTTTAGGGTACACACAGGCAGTAGTCCTATAGTTGTTAGAAGTTTACCCTTGATGTGTTTTCTTTTTCTTTTTATCTGCATGGTCAGGAAAAGGTTCCTTGTAAATACCCATTTTTTCATTTGAAATTCTACCAGCCTCCAGGGGGGACTCTACACCAATCTTCCCTTCCTCTATGAGGTCTTGGATATAATGGCGTAATCTCAAAAATCTATTCATCTTATGTCCTTTGACACAGTGGAAGTCGCAATATTCATTGTCTTTGAACCAAACCGGTTTTGGAGTGTCTTCTAGGTAGGGCATTGTTGTCGTTGGATATTCTACCATCTTTACACCATCTAACTACTTTAAGATGGTAAATAAGGATTCTATCAAAGATGTGAATGCATGTTTTGTAGGTTCTTTGGGATGAGGTCCTTGCGAAAGTTTCAAGAGTGGACCTATCCATACAACCTGGACTCTCTTGGAGTCTGTAATGCCATCACCAACAACATGTTTATTCTTATTGAAGAATTTAGGTTTTTCTGTGGATTTGGCTTCATTTTTTTTTTAATAACCAGTTTAAGTGTGCCCTTGACAATGAGTGCTTTCTCAATTTGACTACCTTTCTCTATGACTTCTTCAAAGTTCAAGCCACAATGTATTTGCAAGTGAAAGGCTATTTCTGGGTTCAAGTTAGGAATGAATATA
This sequence comes from Taxus chinensis, assembly GCA_019776745.2. NCBI lineage: Eukaryota > Viridiplantae > Streptophyta > Pinopsida > Cupressales > Taxaceae > Taxus > Taxus chinensis. Next base: position 1,040,060,515 of record CM034146.1, on the reverse strand, counting down.
ATCACTAACTATTTTTCAGGTAAGGCACAAGGAAAGTGACTAGCTAACCTGCGCCATCATTGTAAAAATCCTGCAAATGTCTCATTGGGTTTTTAGTTTGTGTTACATAGATCATTCATCGTGATGTCACTCTCCATATTATACGAGTAATGTCTTATCAATTTCTCTACTAGGGTGGGCCATGTTGTAATGGAGCCCTTAGGTATGCTATAAAACCATTCCAATCCCATGGCTCCTAAGCTGTAAGTAAAAAGTTGTATCAAGAAATTATCATTATACATGACCTCTTGGCAAGCCATGTAAAATTATTTTTATATGATCACGAGGATCAATTTTGCACTTATACTTATCAAACTAAAGAGCAAAGAAATGTTTCAGGAAAGGATTTTGTAGAATGTCCTTATTGAAGGGGTAAGGATATAGTTCTTCATACGAATATTTTTTTGTTTTGGCCTACATTTCCTTGTTGTAATGTTGTGAGTGTATCTTTCATAGATTTCAATTCATCTTGAATGATTTGCTCCTTAGTAGGTGATATTGACCTTTGAGCCTGAGTTGCTTTAAAGGTATAGTCTGTATGTAGATCAAATTGAAACTCGTTAAGTTTTTTTTGTCTCTGTCTTTACCTATGTTTCTTTTTGAAGCACCTAGGTTCGCTAATGTCTGACTCAACTTCAAGATCTATTTTTGGAGGATCTCCTCCTCAACTAGGGGATCCTCTTCTTCATCGAATTTTGGAGGAGGGGAGGCCTTCCGCTCAGTTTTCACTTTACACGAAGCCTTAAAGTGAGTTTTAGGTGATGTTTCACCTTCGACAGTGGCCTTATGTTTCCCAGAAGTGGATGCATATCCCACATCGAAAGGATTATATATGTCTATGATGAATCTTCACTCTCCTAAGTTAGGGTCAATGACCTTTGTTTCTTCTTCACACTCATACAGAATTTTAGCTCCTAACGCCAAGACTCTCACAAGTACTTGATCTTTGTTATAATATAAGAGATTTTCAAATCTGTTTAGGGTCCAACCTTTGTTGTTCTCCCAAAGAGTCTGACTCTTCTCCACTATGATCGATTAACATCTCCATATCTTTGACTTGAGATAAGAGAGGTCCTAAATTATGACCACTGAATGGGAATGTGTCGAAAGGGTTTTCTCCTATATGTTGCTCATTTGATTTGGCTGCCATTTTTATGATTCAGGCATCACTAGCGGATGTATTTATGTAGCTAGCGTAACCCCTAAGTGTATGATTTTTTACAAGCCATTTAAGGGGATGTTGGAATTATATCATAGTTTATCATAGATGTAATTTTATGCAATCATTTTTACCAAGAAACATTCATATGCACATCTTATGTTATGATTCACTCAATTTTTTATTGTCAAGCCTATACCCTAAGATAGCGACAAAGATGTACCAATATGTACGCCAAGTTAGAACCCCAACAAGGTCTAAGCACTAACGTGATGTTGTCGCAGTCCCTTGACAAGGTATACTTAAAACTAGTTTGAATACCAATGAAAGCTAAACCTTCTGAAAGATGGAAGTCACGAATAGATATAGTGTAATAACATCACTGTGATACATTAACCAAGCAAGCAAGGTGTTAGTACCATGGTAACTTTATTATGATATATGTAAGGCATTATCAACACTCTTTAAGAAGACTAAGATGACATTGAGAGTGAAACTGAGTAATAAGTATAACCAGGAGTTTTTAATCATGTGAGCATTGTAACCACGTAATAAGGGGACTTATACCGTTTCCTCACAAAAAATGAGAATATGATGTAAGTACTGAGATTATACGTCTAAGATGTGAACAAGACTATTAACTCAAGAAGAGACAAAAGATGAACTGAATACATAACGGTGAAGATGATCTTGGAATCAAGATGAAAGGACTTTTATCAGAGATGCAAAAAGTGCACCTGCACACTTTAGACATTTAACAACCCATCCATAAACATGGATGGGCGGTAAATGGAAAAAAAAGTGACAAGCACTATCTTTGATAAAAATGCATGATGTATACACCTTTCTCACCCCAAATAATGGGCGATGAGAATGCAAGGGTACTGATCAAAAGATGAACACAAGCTAAGAAACACTTAGGCAAAGCTTCGCCTCATCTGAAGACAAGAACAAAACTAAGCAAAAGTGGGACATAGCTTAGGTTTGTGATGAAAAGACACTTAGTTCAAACTCACAAGGGTTCTTTTCCTTTCAACAAACAAGGTTTAGATTCCAGATGAGCTGTCACTTTGTGATGGCTTGACGCAACAAGGGCCAGTAAAGTGGGATCCTTGACAAAATGGCTTCCTTAACAAGTTCTCTCAACTAGGTGTTACAATATTGTCTAAGAGCGAGGTGTGAGTTACCCAAAAAGTTGCAATGACTAGTTTGGGAGTATCTCAGCTTTATCCCCTTTCAAGTACAGTGGGAAATGAATGCATCCATCATGTACTTCTACTAAGGTCGCAATAGGGACAACTTGCAACTCTAACACACAAGGCGTACTAGTCAAGTGGGTAAGCAGAGCACTTCCTATTTCATCCACGAGGTTACACAGTGGTGGACTACTTTAGGGTTCTTGGAACCACCCCCATTGTTGTAGCTTAAGGTGTTATGCCAAAGGGGTTATGTTCTAGTTGACCGGATAGGGATGTACCCTTTTCTGAAACCTACAATACAATGTTTTGAATATGGTGTGTTTTTTATCTTGCTTAGCTTAATGTGGTTTTAAGTAGCACACCATTTGGAAACCTGTAAGAACACGTGTATTAGAAGGTTTTGTGTTTTGTCTTAGCTCCCTCTTTCTTTGACAATCATTAGGTCCTATATACAACAAGTTTTAATAATTTTCTGATTCGTAGGTTGATGTTTAAGAAAGATATTTTTTCACTTTACTTTTGATTCCTAAGATCGCCAAAAGGCACGAAAGAAAAGCATACACAACGTGAAAAATTCCACTAAAATCACATGAAAGTTCTACTCCAACCTTTTATAAAATAAGTTTTTTTTGCACAATTTATATGATTTTTGTATTGGTGTTTTTGATCTCCAAGATCATCTTGGAAGACGCGAGGAGAGAGCATACACACTTCTACAAAAACTACTTCTAATTCAAAAACAAAAAAACACTTTTAATCTATGCAAACTGAAACGTTTAAGAAAGAACCCTGTTTTTCCAATTGTTAGTCCTAAAAACCTTTAGTGATGGATTAGAATTTTTTTTTTTGCAAACTGTAAAAAAATTTCAATGTTTTTAACACAAACACCTGTGCGCCTATACTGACACCAGTGCTCCCTAACTGACAGATACACACCCTACCTGATGAGTATGCCTGCAGTAAAAAAATATTAATAAAACCCAATGATGTAAACATAGATGCTCACAATATGATAGAGACACACCTATATTGACATGGACGCTCAGGTTATGATGTGTACGCGCCTAAGCCTAAACAAAGAACTGTAAAGGTTTTTACACAGTCAGATATTTTACACCTACATGGCTAGAGAGATGGCTACGTGCCTCAGATGATGGAGATGCATGTGCATCCTTGTATGGGTTATTTCTGATTTTTTACTTACTTAGGGCATTTATGCCTGCGCGTCCAGAGAGACGTATACAAGCCCCAGATGATGGAGACGTATGAGCGTTAGTGTAAAGTTTTAGTTTGCAAATGATGGGGACCTTCTGATAGGTATGTGCCTGATATGATGGGTAATGCTGGGGTTCTGACGTGTACGCACCCCTTGTTGGACACCTACATGCACCCTGTGAAAAACCTGTAAAAAACATGAATTTTCAAATTTTGAAGAGAAAATAAGTTAGTTGTTAGTCAAACTGTCCTATTTCTAGATCAAACCTACAAAATGTATATAAATGATGGTCATTTTATCTAGGTTTAGAAATAAAAATGAGGAAATAACAAGTGATTTGAGCCAAAAACTTGAAAATGAACTTTGAAAACCTAAAATACCTCCATTAATGGAGGGTGGACATAAGTGTCCCACCGGGCGTGTCAAATTTGTTCAATGAAAAGTTGTAAAAGCCATGGATTTGGGGTAAGAATCTCTAAAGAAACCCCAAAGTATTTTAACAATTTGATCAATAGACCATGTGATAAGAAATGAGAAAGGTTTCCTTCTTTGCATACATTAATTTGAATAAACATGCAAACTAAGCAAATGAAGTTAATCTCTATTCTTTGAAAGCTTGAAATAATGAACCTAAGAGGATCTAAGCATTCAGTTTATGTGTTAAGAGAAATAGGTCTCCCCATTAATGGCTTCAAGGTCAATAGATCTTCCCTTTTACTCTATGTTAATGCTATGAAATACAAGATTAAATGCTTGTTATCCAAAATTCACCCCTTGAAATAATGAACCTAAGAGGATCTAAGCATTCAGTTTATGTGTTAAGAGAAATAGGTCTCCCCATTAATGGCTTCAAGGTCAATAGATCTTCCCTTTTACTCTATGTTAATGCTATGAAATACAAGATTAAATGCTTGTTATCCAAAATTCACCCCTTAAGGTAATTTTGATAACAAGCATCAGATTATTCAGTGCCAAGCGAGTAAGATTGATTCAAGGCCCAAAATCATGTTTTTCGGGGTCCCCTTGGCCTTTTTCTAACTCCCCCACCTAAGAAGAAATCCCAACAGGTTGAGAAAATGGAAGAAATGCAAAAAAATAAGGTTGCAGGATTATGTTAAGGCATTTCAGGTCTGAAGGGTTCAGGTCGTATTGAGGTTCGTCTTGTACCAAGCTTAGGGGCCGAAAAAAATGAAGAAAATCAGCTAATTCCTAGTCCAGGCGGTCTACGGGACATTTGGGATGTCGAGACGCATGGGACGCGAAAAGTTGAATCGGCCGAAGAAATGAAGAAAATCGGCTAAGTCCTAGTCTAGGTGGTCTGCGGGACAGTTGGGCCAAAAGTATGCGCGGGACGCGGATCGGCCGGTTTGGTGCAAGTCAGTCCATTTCGGGTGGTTCGGAGATATTTGTCCCAGATAGTTTGGGACATCTGAGCCAAAAGTACATGGAGGATGTGAACCAACTGATTCGGCCGAAATAGGGGACTTTCATCCTGGACAGTTGGGCCAAAAGTACGCGTGGGATGTGGAAAGCTGAAAGAGCCGCCAACGAATGGAATCTCGCCACGTGTCTTCACCTCAAACAGGAACAAGGAAGCCCGAATCAGCCGAAGCAGGAGATTTTTATCTGGGACATCCAGGCCAAAAGTACATGTGGGACGTGAGGGACGTGAAAAGCCGAATCGGCCGAAGGCAGAGAAGAAAAGTCAACGTTTGACCCATGAACTTCAAACGGCCATAACTTTTGACTTCGAGCTCCGATTTTCATAAAATTGGACTTTCTGGAACGAGCACGACGTCCTCTACACCAAAAAAACTGGATTTATTATTTTTAATAAGGGTAGATATATTTAATTAAAATAAACATATTCGGCTCCAGTCAGTTAATGCTCATTCCCGTCAAATGACAGAAAACGCTTGCCAGACCCAAAATAGCTGCCCGCACTCAGAAGGCCATAACTTTTGTATTTCTCAACAAAATCACACAAAATTGGTACCATTGGAATCTTGGCTCCGAGCCCAACACACAAAAATCAATAAATTCTATATTTTATGAGATATTGATTGATATTTTAAAGAAAACGTGGCTGGGTTCATAACAGTGTTCTATTTGGTGGTTGGGAGTGCAATAAAGAGGCATGGTCATCATTCTTTCTCTGCTGCAGCACCTAGGACAGTATGGGGAGCCTTTTACAAGTAATATATAATCATTTAACTCCATTTAATACCTCTTACAAGTGGTTGAAGGATAGATTTCAGGATTTCCATTTTCCCTTCTCTTTCTCTTCTCATTTCTTCTATAAATTGGAGTGTTGGGCTCATTGTAAGAGGAGGGAGTTTTTTCAGATAGCAAAGCTCTGTCAAAATTTCTTTATGAAGCTAATGCATTACAGGCCCTTGTTTTGGAATCCTTGCATGGTGATCCAGGCTGTTACCTTGTAACCGATTGAACTATGCATATCAGGAAGCAATAAAATATAAGTTTGTGGATGTATCTTCCCCTGTTGTGTTTTCTTGCATTCTTCTTGCCCCTTCAACCTTGATTACAAGAATATTGTGTCTATTATTATGTTCATGTAGGTATCCATTATCATTGTGTATGTTCGAGGTATTTTTGTGAATGCATTTTGCTAGATTGTGGAGAACTGTCATCACCCCTTCTAGTGTGCACTTTGCTTTTGCATCTCACACATTTAAAAACTACTCTCACACCCTCCTTTTCTAGTGTATTACCGATTTAGTGTAGGCTTTCATTTTATGCATTCTCTCCCTAGTCCCTTAGAAATTTAGATTAGAATAGTTAGTTTCCCCTGCATTAGAGTAGATTGTGGCAGGTAGTTTTGGAGCAAGAACCATCTTTCTCTGGAGGTCTATCTCAAGTAACAAGTACCCATGTTATCCAATCACATAGTGAGTTCAAGTATATGCGCTTGTATAAACCATTGAAGGGTGCTGTGATTCGGTGATAACAATGCTTTTAGCTTAAGTGAAAGAAAATGAAATACAAACTAAAGCCTAACCAAATTGCTATAATTTGTGCTAGGAAGAAGAGATAATTCTTAGGAAATGAGGGAGGGGGTATAGCCCTATTTATAGTTTTTGGTTTGGAAGAAAAGGGAGATTTGGGTACATGTGGGACAATGGCTAAAGTCCAAAAAGCACCTTAGCAAGTCAAAGTGTGATTTGACTATGTTAGAGGGTAATTAACCTAGGTTAGACTAATTAATCTCTCTTAGAGAGTAATTAGGGTTCTGGAAGGGTTCTAAAGGACTTACTCAATCCAACGAAGTGGATTGATCTTCCGGGGAGCTAATAGAAGTGAGCTAGAAGTGAATAAGAAGCTAATGTAGTTAGAATGAGGCTATAATTACCTGTTTAAATGGTTTATAAGAGGAAAAATGACCAAAAGGGTGTCGTAGGAAGGGAGTTAGATAGGCCTAACTAGTGGTGTGTCGTCAATTTCCAAAAGGAAGAAGTGTTAATGTACTATTAGAAATAATAGTATATTGATCAAACTACAGGTGTCTATAGAAAGATAGTCTACAAAATGCTTACACTAAAGGTCACATGGGTCAGATGGTTCCAACGAAGTAGACATCACGAGGTAAATAAGAGGGTGATTGTAACCTTTTTATTGTGAAAAATATTTTAGATTCGAAAGGCAAAGAGGGTATCTGAGAAGGTAAGCAAGCCATGGTATCCATAAATTTATTGGTATAAAATGGGGTGGTTTGAAATTCGTAATGGTCAAAGGTAGTCAAAAGTATGTCGAAATGATGTTTATACTTTTGAATTATTTCATCATGACATTGATATATACCATTGACTTCGTTTACGACTAGTTGGGAATCACCAAAGATATTGATTGACTTAACATCTAAGGCATAAGTGTCATGGAGTCCCAATACGGGTGCTTCGTATTTGGAAATATTATTCATACAATCAAAATATAGTTTGAAAGATAAAGGCATAGGCTCACCATTAAGAGGAATGAGGATAACACCAGTCCCACCTCCATGCTAACACTTGGAGCCATCGAAGAAGAGTATCATTTGGTAATGGGTTTCATCTAAGGAGAGGGTAGTAATGGATTCGTCTTAGGAAATCAAAGTTAGAGGGTTAATTCCTAGAAAGAGATGTGTTCTACCATTTTTTTAGTGATGGTTTGGCCCTTGATGGATTTTTTATGGATGAATTCAAGGTCAAGGTATGTGAGAAGCATGAGCCAACATGCAGCACATTGATGTTGATAGGGTTTGTCGTACATATAGTGTAGGGGGTTAGTATTGGTAACAACGAAGGTTTTGTGGTTGAGTAGGTAATGGTAGAGTTTGGTGTCGATGAAAACTAAGAAGAGTTTTTCAGCATGGGTGTATCTAGTTTCGTAGTCCAGAAGGGTATAAATTATGTAATAAACCACTTTCTCTCTGTGTCAATCATCACAATGAGTGAGCATGGTACCTAAAAAATGGTATGTAGTGGAAATATATAGGTAAAATGATTTGTCATCCTTAGGAGGAATGAGAATTGGTGGTTGAAGAAGGTATTCTTTTAAGGAATCAAATGTTTTATGGCATTTCATCATCCTATTTTGAATGAAACTGCCCTTCTTGAGAAGATGATGAAATGGTTGAAAACGGTCGAAAAGATGCGAAGATAAAATGACAAATGGATTCTAAATTACCTTGCAGGCTTCAAAGTTGACATAGATTAGTAGGCAGAGACATTTCTAGGATAGCCTTTACTTTAGTAGGATCGAATTCTATGCCACACAAAGAAATAATGAAACCAAGAAGTTTTCCTAAAAGTACTGTAAAGACGTAATTTTTTAATTAAAGAAGAACACAAAATTTGATGAGGTAAGGTCAAATATGACCTTAAGGACGGTTAATTTTTTTGCTCAATTTTTGGATTTTGCAAAAATATCATCTACGTAAGATTCCAATATGCAATGGATGATGTCATGGAAGATGTAAGTCATGGCTCGCTAATATTAAGCACTATCATTTTTAATACCAAAAGGAATGACTCGATAGTAGAAGGTCCCCCAAGGGGTGGTGAAGGTATTCTTGTGTTGATCTTCTAGAGAAAGTAATAATTGATTATAATTTGAGAAACCATCCATGAGTGATAACATTTCATGACCGGTGGTGAGATCAATTAGTTGGTCAATGCTTGGTAGGGGAAAATCATCTTTGGGACAAGCTATGTAGAGGTCACGGAAGTCCATGCAAATGCAGAGTCTCTGTATTGTGTTTGTGATAGGAACAATGTTAGAAATCAATTGGCGATAGTCCCATGGGTAGGATGAAGGAAACTTGAGAGAAGGAACTGAAGTTCTTCTTTGACCAGAAGAGCAATGTGAGGATGCATTTTAGGTAGCCTTAGTTTGGTGGGTTTGGCATTAGGAATGGTTATGATATTGTGGACCAGGATTTTTGGGTCAATACTAGGCATATTGTCATAGGACCAAGAAAAATTGATGCTATGGTCCTAAAGGAAAGAGGTAAAAGTTTCATGTTTAGTAACATCTAAAGATTGGCCTATCTTTAGAATGTGCAGGTTGTCTAGAGTGTTAATGTTGATTTTAATGGTTGATTCGTTCAACATGGTTTGTGTCTTAGAAGGTAATGACTGGTGAATATAAGAATCTTCTACACCATGGTAGGTGAGGATGGACTCATCATCCTGACATTGAATGACATTAATATAATTTTTTATCATCATCTATCATTTTAAGATACATGAATGGGAGAGAAGAGGGAGCCTCACCATCCATTTATAGGTTATAGGTCCCAGGAAAATTATGTTTATGAAAAAAAAAAGTTAGGAGGAATAGATTCGGGATCTATAGACTTTGTGGGTGAAGATTGTGACATGGGTGAATGAGGTGGACAAGGTTTGTCTTCCTCAATGATGTAAACATGATCCTTCTTGGGAGGTGGTGCAGAAAATCCAATGCCACTACTATTATTATGTTTATGGGTAGTGCAGTAAATTATATTATGGTGTCCATGTTCATAAAAACTGAAGCCAAATCCTTTCCATGCGCAACAGTGGAGGAAAGTTTGGGCAAAGCGGTGGTTGGTAAGGGATTGTAGGTCGGATGACAATGGTCATGCTTGGGATGGATATTTGGTTGAATAACTGGAAATATCAATTCTCCCATACATTAAATTAGTGAAAAGATGGGGAGGACCATAAGGAAAAACCTCACCTACGCGGTAATCATAACTAAGATTCTGGGTGCAAGTTCCTCATACTCTTGTGGAGTGAGGAAAATTTCAATATTGTATAGACGGTACTCCCCCAGAGTGAGGCATTAAAAAACACCTTCTAAGGGATCAGATGTCGATATGTGGGTATCAGGGATAGGTGACTCATTAGATGATTGGGAAGGAGGGGTATCAGTGTAGACACCAAATTTGGGTCTTACAATGCACCCTTTACCCTGTATCTCATCCCGCAACCTAACCCTACCTCAACACCTAAAACCTTACACACCTAATGATTTATTAATGACCTTATAATTAATAAATCCACATCTCCAAACCCGCCACCTCATCTCGCCACCTCACCATGACCTAGCCCTAACCCTAAACCAACCTAATTAATACCCATGACTCAGTCCAGACCCACACCCATGACTGATCACCCCTCACCCACACCAAAACAAGCCTAATAATGACTTGACCAAGCCCAAAATTGATCCCTCAAGAGAAAAGGAGGGAAAGATGGTTGTTTTACTAAAAATAGCCACTTTGACCTAACCGACATCAGTTCCTACTCAACCGACGTCAGTTATGTAACTGCCATCGGTTCCCTGTTAATGACCTCCTCCAACCAAAAAGAGAGGATCTGGAATTCATTTTTGGGGCAGGAAAAAGAGAAGTGAAACAAGCAGAAGAGGTTGCAGAGAAGAGCATCGAGCCGAAGACTGCAACTAAGCAACTGGATCACTGTCACCCTCGTTCAAGCATTGGAAAATAATGAGGATAGCTTCATCAGCTCACTTTCTAAAACTGGATCATCCCAACTAAGCGTTACTGTCACCACCACATTCCTTAGACCTGTATCTTCATCAGGAACCAGTAAGTATTATCTTGTAGTTATTTGTTATCATTTTTCTTTAATTCATATTAAATGGGGATCTCACCACCTTCGAAAGGAAGTCTAATATTTCCTGGGCCTAAGGTAGTTCCCTCACCTATTGTCTAACTAAGATCTGGTGGTCTTGTATTCTTACTTATAGGTAGTCCTTCCCAGAAAAAAAGGAGTTCTTCACAATTGATCTGATCTCTCTACGGTACACACACACCCTCCTAACACTCAACAGGTATTCCTCCTAGCCCTAACCCTTATCTGTTTCTCAAGAGAATGAAAATATAGAAGTAACTCTATTCTGGAACTAAAAATTTTGTGCGAAACATTTTGGCACGCCTGGTGGGACCCATTCCGGGTTTCTTTCTTTCTTTCTTGTTTTCATATAGGGAGCACACTTGTTGTTTCTTTCTTCTAAATATTCACAAAATATTTTGTCATTTTGGTAAAAGAATTTGTCTTTCTTTAGCATCTTTGCATTAGTGAAAGTCATCTTCTTGACCGCTTCTCTTTCTTTGCTTCATCGAATATCATTTTCGATTTGGGTTTAAAACACGTACATCACATTCTTGCTTACTGTTTTTAATTCTAGTGAACGTAGATTAAGTAACAAGTCGTACACGTGGGGGTGATATCCACGGTATTGACGAGAAATTAATCTTACTCTCACTGCACAACACATACCAAATCACATCATAATCAACACAACAGCTCAAACATCCCCCCTTCCCGTGGTATTCCTCCGCCCGATTGAGGTAGCCTTATGAGCCAAAACAAACTTGACATCTCCCTTAGGTATCTTGTTTAGGATTGACATCATCTTGCGTCTAAGGCATAAGCCCAAAAGTGATTAAAACTAATCCTAGGATTAGTCTATTGATTTCTTGTGCATCTTGCTTGTTTTCTATGTTTCTTTCAGTTCTGTTTCTCTGTCATACACTGTTTCAGTGATCACTTCAAGACAGTTTGGTGAGGCATATTAAGCCTTGTTATCCCCAAACCAGTAGCCTCTTACACTCTCTCTTTACTTTCACAGTGACTAGACACCAGTCCCATACTACCGACATCAGTTACCTGACTAACGCCGGTTACATTCTGACCGACATCGGTTACCAGACCGATATCGTTTACTATGTGTTTAACAGTTCTTGACACACCAGCAACCTATCAATTCCAACATTTTGTTGTTGTTTTCTATTCCTAGTTGATTAAATCCCTGCTATTGTATCCTCTTTTCCATGGTTGTTATCACCCGGAAACAAGCCGCAACCATGGTTTCACATGCCTGTTCCGTGCCTTTGCCTGAGTCACCCCCTTCGCATCCTATGGGGAATCCTACGGATACCAGTGCTTTTCCCAAGATTCCTTGTAGGAGATAAGGAACTTTGCCAAAATTTTGGATGCTAATCCTAGCACTGTACAATATTATTTGTCTCATACCCCTGACCGTGCACCCGACGGTCAACTCCTCGTTGGTATGCCTATTAGTATCAGCCGCTCACTTAGCCCCTTCCCCACCTAATAACTCCGCCATCACCATCTTCATCCTTAGCCCCGTCTCCCAGCTCAGTGGCTTCGGTGGTTCACACTGCACCAATTGGATTTCCTCTAGTTAATCTGGGGCCCCACATATCACTACCATCCACTGCCCCTACCCCATCTCTCTTGCAGGTTGCCTCTTTCATAACTTGTTCTCTACCACCTATTCACATGAGCTTTCCCTCTCAGGCTCCGCCCACCTTTTCATTTCCACAACCTCATCCGGTGGCCTCAACATCTTATATAGGACATCCTTATTCAGTCACCCCAACACATTCATCATCGATACCTTATCAACATTTAATCCCACCATTGTCTAGTAGCGGCTCTTGGCCTAATCCTATTTATGATGACAACACCATCATCTAACACAACCAATGATTTAATTAAACAGATGATGGACAAGATGCAAAATCTTGAGGCTTTTATTTCAAGAAACCGTAACACCCTGACATACGAGAAAGTTTTTCGGGAGCCTATTCACCTTTATGTCCCCCTTCATACATATCCTCCTTAATGGGAATTACCAAAATTTACTCGCTTTAATAGTAAGGAGGACCCTCAACAACACTTGCAATAATTTAGACATGCTTGCTATCTGATTTCTCATGACGATGCCTTACTACTCTGTACCTTCCCCATGTCCTTATCAGGACCTGCCTTGGAGTGGTATAGTGCTTTATCCCAGCACTCAATCTTCTCCTTTAACCAGTTAGCCCAATCTTTCTTGGATCACTTCTCCATCAATATTGCCAAGAAAGTATCCATTAATGACCTCTATGCCATCTGAAAATTTGAAGATAAGTCTATCGCATATTTCGTTGGATGATGGCGGGGCCTCATCAACCAACTTACTTATGCCTTACATCAGGCCGAGCTCATCGAACTCTTTACGCGGGCCTGCGATAAACAAATTTCTCCCACCCTCCAAATTTAAACTTTTCACACCTTTGATGAGGCCTTTACTATGGCTCAGAAACTAGAGATTCGAACCTTAGAGGAGGAGAAATTGAATTTGTGTAACAAAAACTCAAATTTCTGAACCCAGGACTCCACGAACAAACCCAACACTACCAAATCTCACGCATCGGCTGCTTCGAAATCAAAAAGAGTTGTACATGCGGTGATGGTAAAATCTCAAGCACCATCTTATACCCAGCCAAAATCCACCTATAAGTATAAAGCCGAGCCCATCAAGTACACTCCCTTAGGAGAAACTTATGATGTGATCTTGGACAAATTACTTAAAGTAGGAGTTATCACCTTGCCTCCTGTTAAACCTCACTCTGGGTTTGATTCCGCCCGCGCTATACCTTCTTGGTATAAAGAAAATGACTTCTGTAACTTTGATCGCATGAAAGGACACATCCACAAAAAATTCAAGATGTTGAAAAACATAGTGTAGGAAATGGTAGATGCAAGGGATATAACCCTCAATAATCCTAATGCCCCTGCTAATCAAAATTTAAAAATCTTCAACAAACCATTTCCAAACCATTCCTCTAATAGTAACACAAACCAAGAAACCTTAGCTAAGGAGAAGAGTGTGCATGATATCCATGTGGTTTTCAACTCCCAACCAAGGGCTTCCATCGAAGAAATTCTGAATCGAGCCTCTTCACCGACGCAAGAGTCCTCGCCCCCTTCTCCTTCATCAGGACAAGAGGACATCCCCGCTATTCCTTTACTCATAAAGGAACCAACCGCCCAGAGTTCTCTTCTCACAGAAGAGCCTTCTTACACCACATCCCTACAAGATTGTGAGCGGATTTTATCCAGCTTATCTATTGCCCACACATCTCCTTCCACCGTTTTTGCTACAAAAGAAGAACGATCACCAATTTTTCTGTCGTCCTTAGAAGAGAAATCCCTCGATCCTACATCACCAAACTTCTTAACCAAGACAGATCCTTTAGAACATGCCCTCCTCCCTATCAGTTCTTCATCACCTAAACCTTTCCAGCGACCGGTTGAACTCTTAACACCCATTGATACATCGCCTCATTCGCCCCTTGTATCACACCCCCAGTGGACCAAAATCATAACCCACTTCTCTTCCATATAAAAATGTTCGTCCATATGTGAAGATTTTCATCCCCCAGAAGATAGATGACTCTTATGGGCACGTTTGAGAACACCATGCTCTACTCAAATGCAAATGACTAATCCAGACACCTCTACCATATACCCGAAGTTTTTACAAAAGCTCAAAATGCCTATGTCCTCACCTCCACCCCCCTCATCTCTCCCGAATACCTCATCCACCTCTATCAACCTAACCAAACCCTCCCCTATGCTTGGGACTTCACCAATACCCAGCCTGACGCACCCACCTAAATGGTTAGACTTATCCAAAAATAAAGCAGTCAATCCACCTAGGAGATAGGCCAAATCTCCTCGAGTCCAATCTATGCCTCTGCCACACCTAAAACCCTCACCCCCGATCACACCAGTACAGCAGGCATGGCTTCAACCCTCGCCGTCAATCTTACCTTCTATATTAGGGCCTCATCCCTCCACCTTTCCTTAATACACCATGCCTCCCACGTCTTCTTTAACACGACCAATACCTTCTGCATGCAATATAAAATCCAAAGGCATCTCAACACCATCGCCCCAAGTATCTCGCCTACCTACCAACCCTAAGAAAAATCGATCATCCAAGGACTTGTTTGTTTCCGCTCCTCTTTCCCCATGGTTGTTTCTTACCACCACGTCATCTGTGGCCTCATCATCTAACCAGCTAAACATGACTTCTGCACAGAAGAAGCCACGCCCAGTTAAACCTGATCATCAAAATCCCTTGCCTAAACCACCACCCGTATGAACCACTAGTACCTAACCATTACCAAAACAATAAATAATCTCACCCACTCAATTAATAGCCTCATCTTCATTTGACCCGCTCAAAGGATCTTACGCCAAGATCCTTGATATGCTGATAGAGGATGTGACCATTTCCCTACCCCCACTCAAACCCTATGATCCATCTAAACCTTGACCTATAGGTTATGATGAATTTAAAATCTGTGCCTACCACCACACACCAGGACACAATGTAGAAGGATGCAAAGCTTTGAAAGCCATCCTTCACCAGTTGCCTATCTCAGATAGACAATCTCAAAAAGACAACTTACGGAGAGAGAAGCCCCTAGCTTCGATCCCTTCTCCTATACCACCTGTCCCCTCCTCGCCAAAATGTATCATCATTGCAACCCCGCCTCTCGAGAACAATGAGTTATCCCTGCCATCTTCCTCCTCTCGTATTCACGAGATCAACATGATTAGCATTGCTACTCGAGGTCAGAAAAACAATGGAAAAGCTAAAGAAAGCACACCCATGGCCTCTCTTTCTTCTTCCGTCATCCTGATCACACCACCACCTAAAGTGGTTATTTGTGGACCTGCCTATCTAGTCTCTGATGGAGTTTCCCATCGTACCATGATCAAACAACTTCACCAATCTCCTATAAAAATGAAACTTTATGATCTCATTCAAACATCTGAATCTCATCAATAAGCTCTAATTGAGATCCTCCAAGGGATAGAGGTCCTACCCAACGAAACCTTACCTATTACCTCCATCTTCACACCCAACCACGTTTCTTCTCTCACCAAACAACCTACCTCCACAACCACCTTTGTCCCTATAAAGTAAGCCGTTGCTGTCAGTTTTTCTTAAGAAGAAATTGTCATCTTTAGTGCAGAAGATCCTAACCCAGACTCTTTTCATCTCGGCTTACGTCTGGGACATCTAGGTACGTTGTGTTATGATCGACGGGGGTGCTATCCTAAACATCATCTCTTCCAAATCTTTCCAACAGATGAATATCCCTCCTAGTTGCATGTGTGCCAACCCCACTATGTTGCATTCATTCAACGATGCTATTACTTCTACCTTAGGCACCGTGATCCATAACATTTGTGTAGGGCCACGTACCTTACCCGAACTCTTCTATGTCCTTGAAGGAGAATTCCAATGCAACATGTTGTTAGGCTGCCCTTGGATCCGAGCTATGGGATGCGTTCCCTCCACCTTACATAGATGCATAAAATTCGAGTATGAGGGGAAGTCATACATCGTCACAACTATGTGCATGTATACTTTGCTTAATGCTAAATCAAATGAAGCAAGAACTACCACCTAAAATAGTTCTATAATTTAGCTAAAACAAAGCATAAACACCATCATGATAAGAATTAAACAAGGGTTAGATGCTAGCATTCATAAATACAAACTTTGAAACTAACAATGCTAAATATCTAAACTCCTCTATTCTCTAACAACAAATAAATGAATGGACCTAAGTAAGCTCCATGGCTATCGAAATAGTTTTCCTTAATGTTCTAAGAACGTAGGAATGGGGGCTAATCAAATTTGGGCTACAAGACCCTTTTGACACCTCCATATGACCCAAGCACTTTAAGAAAGAGGCTTAACTCTTCAAGATGATGAACTCTTAAAAGGGCAAGGTGCAAGCTCTCAGTCTCTTTGCTATATGCTTTGTATTTGCTCTCTTAGAAAGTTTAGGTGTAAGTAAAAAGGTATGTGGAGGGCTCTTTATATAGCCCAAAGGATAAAGGATTCATCACATTCTCATGAATGTGGGATAAAGGTGAAACATGATTAGGAATGGATAAGGTTTCTTTATTAAAGGTAACCTTACTTTAGAAGAGTTTAATACATGTTTAGCAAGTCATGGGAGTTGAGGGGTGTTTTAATTAATCAAAGGTGATTAACTAATAGGTAGATGTAAGCTTATAGAAGATAATTAGAGGGATATTAGTACGATTTAGGCTATTAGAAGGGGATTAAATCAATTAAATATTGATTTATTGGTTAAATGGAAGGGAAAACTAATTAATTAATAATAATTAATTCGTCTAGGTAGAAGGGGTGATTTATTAACGAAAGGTCATTAATTAGGGTATTTGTTGGATAGGCAACTTAATTAATTAGCTTAGTGTAATTAATTAATGATGATATGAGGGAAAATGAGTGCTTTTGATGATATGTCATTGATTTGCGAGAAAGGGGATAATTAGCGCAATTTAAGTATTTAAATTGCTTGGGCGTAATTATAGGTGTCTACATTTTCCCCTCTTTGGGGTGGCGTAAGTGATGCCACTTCAAAGATAGTAGACAGAAGATATTTTGAAGGGATAGAAGAAAAATTAGTATGAGAGAGAGATGCCCCTTGAGTGTCGATGGGGTGATGAAGGAAGCCGATTGACGATCGAAAAAGATGAGAAGTAGGCAGAAGAATGGGGACGAGGAAGGATGCCTCAAGGAGAGGGATAATTAGGGGTGAAAGGGAAGCGATGTAGAATGAATATGGAGGAGGGGAGAGAAGATCTTAGCCTCTAGCTGCTGTGTATTGGAACAATTTCGGTGTCATCATATTGCCATAGGAACTACATCATAGGTTCTTATGAAAAATATAAGCATACGACAAAGGTATAACGACATGAAAAGCCATACTATGAACGATTGTCCATTGATGAAAAACACCAACTCCATGCAACATACAAAATGCAATGCAATACAAGAAAGTGAAATATTTATAACTCCATACAACATACAAAATGTAATGCAATACGAGAAAGTAAACAAGCTAAACTAACAGAGAAACATAATATAATTTTTTTATTATCGAGCTTCAGTTACGACCTTAGAAAATTAATGAAAAGGGTTGATGATGGTGCCCCAAGCAAGGATACATGCGAGGGGAATAACGGAGGACACTTGGGTCCGATGGAAAAGCAATGTGCACTACAAAACAGTACCAGGCAACTCGTTCTGCCCCAGAGTACAGACAAAGTAAGCAACCTAGCTTTTGTTGATGGAGGTAGATCAAGATGATCCACAAGTCACACACATGAACAAGTGAGAACCAAAGAGTGACGTTTTGTAGGATGATTTTTAATTTTTAGAAGTTTTCTGAAACATATTTGAATGTTTTTGATGATATTTTTAACATATTTGAATGTTTTTGATGATTTTTTAACATATTTGAATGTTTTGGATGATTTTTTTAACATATTTGAATGTTTTGGTTGATTTTGAAAGTTTTATGAAACTATGTATAGGAATATAAGGAAGCATGGATGCCCCTAGCGATAGATGGGATGTACAAGGGCATACGGCCATGTGTGTACCAGAAAGGTGAAGATGTAAAAAAATCCCCAACAATTAAGTGGGAGTATTCAAAGGTAAAATATTCACAGGTAGAAATGGGACCCAAGGCCATTATGGATAGGTTCAACATGATGATGAACATAAACCAATGAAATTTTGGGAACAAGCAAGGATGCCCCCAGCGTAAGTTGGCCTACAAGCACATGATAGAAAGGAAGGAGAAGATTATTTTTGTGGAAAGGGACAAAGGTGTCCGCAAACATGGAAAATCAAGTAACCTTATACACATGAATGTTTTGAAAAAAGTAGAAGAATGATGTGAATGATATGAATGTAGATTAGAAGCCTCGAGGTGAAGAAATGATTAGCCAAAGGCATAAAATGTGAGACAAGATATGGACTAGAGTAAGAGTCTGAACGAGGTCCAAAAAAGACACTTGGTAACATACTAATCCTGTTTACTCATAGAGATCCGGTGTGTGCACATGGATTATTACCTCTTGAATTGAAGATTTAATAGACAACAAGTGAAGAGACCCTAGCCAATGTGTAGGAATAATTTATTTTGATAAGTGATTTTGTGAATAGAGGGTGAAAGGATAGCTGTACATTTCTCCGCTGCCAGCCAAGCGTCCATAGCCCTGATGAAGATGTATTTGATTCTAATCACAACATTGCTCTACTGTCAGTCAGGCGTCTATAGCCCCGATAGAGATTATTGGAAATACCCCAAGAGAGAGTTATATATTAATTTTCTTTTCATTTGTAGCTTTTAGCTTTTGAGTTTTGTTTGATTCTTTTGCTTTCTAAAAACTTATTTCAGCTCTCTTGTTTGACAAGGGGTTAAGAACCACTGATGGCTTTATGGAAGGAGGTGGAAGTGATTATGATGATGACATTGGCTAGTGTCAACAAATATGTCAAAAATTTCTTCACAACAAGTTTATTAGATGTTTGAATGTGATAGGATCTCCATGAGGTCAGTCGTTCTTTAATTTACCAAGGTGATAAAAGACCAGGGGCAAAAAAACACCATAGAGATAAATGTTGCAAAATGCATGCAAATAAGCTAACCAAAATATCACCGAAGGGATGAAAATGGTAGGAAGACTTGTAGAACAATAACAAGGAAGGGAAGAAAGAAATATCTATGTGTACGCAACACCTAATTGCAATGTTTGATCTTTGTACCTTTGATTTTTGTTGTTTTTTTAATTTTTTAGATTTTTGATATATATATATATATATATATATATATATATATATATATATATATATATATATATATATATATATTGAACCGTTGTTACTAATAAAGTCACTCTATGTGATAGGATCCAACAACAATGTTTGTGATTTCCTTGATAAGGGAGACTAAGCGTGTTTGTTTATCAAGAGTCATGTTTTCCATGATCTCGATGATCGTGGTGAGTTCACACTAAACAAAGGACTGTGATTTATCCTGAAACATAGATTTTGTATGCGGAAGCTTGAGTTCCCTATCTAGAGGTTTATGCAATTTGCGCCATACTTGATGGTTATGTTGATGTGCATTCTTGAATCGTGCTTGATTTACAACTTTGAGATTGTTCCAGTTGTTGGGGGATTTTGAGCTCCTAGAAGTTTTGACTTGAGCTTGATAATGAACCTGTTTGGGTTTCTTATAGGCTAACACTTGAATTTTCTAACCTCGAGAAGGAGAAGAATTTGAACATTTACGATTCATGATAGGAACAATAGGAATGGTAGTGGGCTTACCATAACCATTGATAGAAGAAATATGTGATAGATGAAAAGGATATGGTCTAAGAATTAAAGAGGATGGGATACCAAGAGGAGAGCCACAGATAGAAGGTGAAAGGCTACTAGGATGTGGCCCAAGAATAGAAGAAGAAGGGCTACTAGGATGTGACCCATAAATAGAAGATGAAGGGCTACTAAGATGTGGCCCAAGAATAGAAGAAGAAGGGCTACTAGGACGTGACCCATAGATGTAAGATGATGGACTATTGGGATGTGGCCCAAGAATAGAAGATGATGGACTACCCGGGGGTGATTCATACATAGAAGATAAGAAGCTAGCTATATGTGCTACAATAATCGAAGATAGTGGGCTACTCAAAAATGTCCCATAAATAGAAGAGGGAGGGCTACTAGGAGATGACCCACACCTAGATGAAGATGAAGGGCTACTTGGTGCTAACCCCACAAGAGATTGTGATTGAGGAATTATGATATATGAAGAGTTATTGGGTGATGAGAAGATAGGCCATGGATCTATGCAAGACCAAGGAGTTTCATCACATAATGAAGAATGTGAAGATGGAAGAATAAGAGGAGGATCAAGTTGCATGATCTGAGGCTCTTCCTCCATTTCTTGATTAAAGGAATCAACATTTTCCTCACAATATGAAAATGCATCAAAGTCTAAAGAGAATCCCTTTTTGTAATCTACTAAAGGAATATCTTCATATGCCCCTATAAATGCCCTGATTTTTTCTTCATTCTGAAAGAGATCAATCGGTATGAGTTATTGATCGATCCCTAGGGGTTTATTGGAAGAAGCAGGTTCACTTGGTGTGGAAGGCTTAGAAGATGTTTGATGATTACTGATAGAAGAAGATGGTGTGGGGGACGAAGAATATGTGTAGCTAGATGTCTCAGGAGTAGAAGAAGGTAGTGTGGACCTACCTATACAATGGTATGCCGTATGTAAAATAGTAGGATTAAGTTCAAAGTCTGTAGATTGTGACACATGGTTCGATTTAGATGTTTGTCTTGAAGGACTTTGAGTCACATGAATCTTCACAGACGGAAGATTCTGTGGGGGTGATTGATGAAAAAGGTCCTGCAAAGAAGGGGAGGAATGTGATTCAATCATCATATTAGATGAATGATGACAAGGGTCCTGCAAAGAAAGAGAGGACCGCGATTCAAGAATTGTATTATACTTCTGATTGGAGGGATTTGGAGTCGCATGTATCTTCAAAGGAAGATTTCATTGGGGTGACTGATAAAAAGGGTCCTGCGAAGAAAGGGAGGACCACAACATAAGAGTCACATTAGATGATTGATGAAGAGGATCCTGCAAAGAAAGGGAGGACCATGACTTAGGAGTCAAATTAGATGAATCTGAATAGTAGTTTGGATTGGAATCCTCAGAAGAGTCAGAGGAAATATTTGGATTGGAATCCTCAGAAAGTCAGAGGAAATATTTGGATTGGAATCCTCAGAAGAAGAGGAAATGTTTGGATTAGAATTAGAAGAAGAGTGGGGGGAACTCGAATAATAATTTGGATCAGACATGTCCAAATCATACCACCGACTATGAGATGAAGGTGGGGAATGTGTTACCCGTATGGGCTCTCTAGCACGAAGAACCAAATGAGGTTTAGTTGTGATGGGAATCCTATGATTTGAATTGCTGAACCTAGGTTCTGTATTTTTGTAAGTATGGGGAACCGCATGATAGTTAGTCATTTTTGGTGTTGTTTTAAGCACAAATGTCTAGATCTAGATAGTGTGATGGAACTCCTTCAAAGGGAAGGAAGTGACATGTTAATTTTGGTAGCATAAGGACAACCAACCAAACATTGTGTAAGTATGGGGATGCGTGCATGATTTTTTGAAGAAGGTATAAGGAAAATAGACATCGTGATGACGTAATATCGATGAGATAAAAACGGATTTTCCTAGAAAATAAGTTTTCTGAATGAATAATCATAAGGAACAATCATGCAAGTGTGAAACACAACGCCAATCAACAAGGAAATACACCATATGAAAATGTGATGCAAAGACGATCAACAAGATGTTTTCACTTATGCTAACTTCAAGGAAATAAACAAAACGTAAGTAAAAATAAGAATTCAATGTGATCTCCCAATCAAGATGTATGATGAGCGAGCTCAAACTCAATTAAGACCTATTTCTCAAAAAGTGCCAATTACAATTCGTGAATGACACAGCAATATCACCAAGATATGTTAACCCACTTTACTGAAAGTGAAGTATTGATATCGAGGTGTTATTGATATAACACGCACAAATGGTAACACCTAGCACTCTTTGAAATTGAGGTAATAATATAACCAAACTAAAAGGCTCAAAGTATAGCTAGGAATAGTTAAGAATGTGTGCAGCGTAACTGTAGAATATATGTATTTATGTCGAGTTTACAAGAAACAAGACGTAAATATCAAAATTGTAATGATACGAGACAAACAAGCTAACTCCTCTATGGAAGTCTACGGTGATGAACCACGCCTAACTACAATGATGATTTTAACGTGGGTATCAAGATCACAATGGCTACCAAATGACGTGAAAATGCCTCCGCTCACTTTAGATGTTTAACTAACCCAGCCGCAAACATGGATGGGCGTAAATGGACATAAAAGTGAGAGAAATAGTCGAATAGAAACACAAAGGTAATCACACCCCTTTTGATCAAAAAAGTGTCAAAAGAATGTGAAGGAAGTAAATTAAAAAAAGATGAAAAATGTTAGCCTCACTTCGGCAGAGTTTCGCCTTGCCCTAAGGCAAGTAAAAACTAGGTAAAAGTAATACGTCACACGTTTCTCAAAAATAAGGTTCACAACTCAACACTATTTTCAAATGGTCAAAGTGGGCTCCTGGCCAAAGTATATTCTCCTAGGTGGTTCTCTCACCCTAGGTGTTACAAAGTTGCCACGAACGAGCGCGTTTTACCCAAAAAGTCACACTGACTAGTTTGGGAGTATCTCGGTTTTACTTTACCCCCTTCAAGAATAGTAGGCAACTAGTGCGTCTACGTGTACTATCACTGGGGTTGCCACAATGGACAACTTGTAACTCTATCTCACAAAGGAATCACTAGTCAAGTAGGTAGTGCGGAGCACTTCCCATTTCGTCCACAAGGTTCCCTCTTGCATGGACTACTTTGGGGTTCCTGGAACCACCCCCATTGTTGTAGCTTAAGGCGTTATGCCAAAGGGGTTATGTTCCAGTTGAGCGGAGAGGGACGTACCCTTTTCCGAAACCTGCAATATAGTGTTTTTGAATATTTTGTTCCTTTTATCTTATTTAATTAGGTGTGGTTTGCTTGAACACCTTTTGGCAGCCTGTATAACAATTGTATTAATAGTTTTTGATTTTGTTTTAGTTCCTCCTTTCTTTGACAAGCGTTTTTAGGTCCTGCACTCAAGCATTAGTAGTTCTCCAAGAAAATTACATTATTTAAAAGAGGATTAAAAGTTGTTTGTGATTCTCAAGATCATCCAAGGATGCAAGAGAAGAGAATACACAACAAACAATCCAACTAAAAAGTAAAGAAAATCTTTTCAATCAATGAACCATACAAAATTCTTGATAAATGTTCATTCCCTTAAATCAAAAGTGAAAGATGAAGTTTCTAATTTACCAAATGTTATAAAATGAAGACTAAAGTTGCTTTTGATTCTCAAGATCACCCTAAGGTGCAAGAGAAGAGCATACACATACTTTATCCCAACTATATAGAAATGGAAAACTTCAAATCAAAGGGACCATTGAAAAATACTTTGTAAAAGGTTCATTCCCTTAAGCAAAATGAATAATCAAGTTTCCAAGTTTAATCCCAATGTTAACAAGATAGAGATCAAAGTTGTTTTTGATTCTCAATATCACCAAAAGGTGCAAGATAAGAGCATACACATGCTTTGGTCTAAATCAAGTAAGCATGGAAATACAACATTTCATCAAAACATTAGACAAGTTAGAAAATGACCAGTTTTAAAATAATAGAAAAACCTGTAACTTCTGTAAGTATAAATCTTAAATTTATATTTTCATTACATAGGTAACTTCAATACCTTTCCAACACAAAAAAAATGGAGTCATTTCAAGTTCGGGAGAAAAATTTATGGCCTTCGGAAGATGGGTTACACATATTGCTCTTATGTTCATGGGTATGCACTTGACATGCACTCAAAAAATGTCAAAAAAATGTCCCTTAATCTACAAAATGGGAAAAATTTTCCAACCAAGATTCAATTTTGACAACAACGCTATCAAACATTAACATACATGCTCAAGAATTTAAGATTTTCAAGAAATTGACAAAACTAACATGTAGAATGATGAAAAAGTAAGCTCTAAAAATGAAAACATGATGAAAACTTGAATTTTTCTTACCAAGATTAAATTTTGACAACAACCCACCACATTAATATGTAAATAGAAGACTCAGCACTATCAAACACTAACCTACATGCTCAAGAATTGAAAATTTTCAAGAAATTGACAAAACTAGCATGTAAAATGTTGAAAAAGTAAGCTCTAAAAATGAAAACATGGAGAAATCTTGAAATTTTCCCATCAATTTTAATTTTGACAGCACTTCACCTCCTTTATACCTACAAGGAATACTCAACATATGCAAACTCAACAAAACAGGTTAAGAAAAACAAGTTAAATCAACATGTGTAAAAGAGGGTTAGTAACCAAAAATAAAATTTAACTACAAAAAACTTGAAATTAAGTGCAAAGGAAAATGGAGTAAGTCCCACTGGGCATGCCAAATGTGTGCATGTATACCTTTGCTTAATGCTAAATCAAATGAAACAAGAACTACCACCTAAAAATAGTTCTACAATTTAGCTAAAACAAAGCATAAACACTATCATGATAAGAATTAAACAAGGGTTAGATGCTAGCATTCATAAATACAAACTTTGAAACTAACAATGCTAAATATCTAAACTCCTCTATTCTCTAACAACAAATAAATGAATGGACCTAAGTAAGCTCCATGACTATAAAAATAGTTGTCCTTAATGTTCCAAGAACCTAGGAATGGGGGCCAATCAAATTTGGGCTACAAGACCCTTTTGACACCTTCCATATGACCCAAGCATTATAAGAAAGAGGATTAACTCTTCAAGATGATGAACTCTCAAAAAGGCAAGGTGCAAGCTCTTAGTCTCTTTGCTATATGCTTTGCATTTGCTCTCTTAGAAAGTTTAGGTGTAAGTAAAAAGGTAGGTGGAGGGCTCTTTATATAGCCCAAAGGATAAATGATTCAACACATTCTCATGAATGTGGGATAAAGGTAAAACATGATTAGGAATGGATAAGGTTGTTTTATTAAAGGTAACCTTACTTTAGAAGAGTTTAATACATGTTTAGCAAGTCATGGGAGTTAGGGGTGTTTTAATTAATCAAAGGTGATTAACTAATAGGTAGATGTAAGCTTTATAGAAGATAATTAGAGGAATATTAGTACGATTTAGGCTATTAGAATGGGATTAAATCAATTAAATATTGATTTATTGGTTAAATGGAAGGGAAAGCTAATTAATTAATAATAATTAATTCGTCTAGGTAGAAGGGGTGATTTATTAACGGAAGGTCGTTAATTAGGGTATTTGTTGGATAGGCAACTTAATTAATTAGCTTAGTGTAATTAATTAATGATGATATGAGAGAAAATGAGTGCTTTTGACGATATGTCGTTGATTTGTGAGAAAGAGGATAATTAGCACAATTTAAGTATTTAAATTGCTTGGGCATAATTATAGGGTGTCTACATTTGCCCCTCTTTGGAGGTGGCGTAAGTGACGCCACTTCAAAGATAGTAGACATAAGAGATTTTGAAGGGATAGAAGAAAAATTAGTAGGAGGGAGAGATGCCAAATGTGTGCATGTATACTTTGCTTAATGCTAAATCAAATGAAGCAAGAACTACCACCTAAAATAGTTCTATAATTTAGCTAAAACAAAGCATAAACACCATCATGATAAGAATTAAACAAGCGTTAGATGCTAGCATTCATAAATACAAACTTTGAAACTAACAATGCTAAATATCTAAACTCCTATATTCTCTAACAACAAATAAATGAATGGACCTAAGTAAGCTCCATGGCTATCAAAATAGTTGTCCTTAATGTTCCAAGAACGTAGGAATGGGGGCTAATCAAATTTGGGCTACAAGACCCTTTTGACACCTCCCATATGACCCAAGCACTTTGAGAAAGAGGCTTAACTCTTCAAGATGATGAACTCTCAAAAGGGCAAGGTGCAAGCTCTTAGTCTCTTTGCTATATGCTTTGCATTTGCTCTCTTAGAAAGTTTAGGTGTAAGTAAAAAGGTATGTGGAGGGATTTTTATATAGCCCAAAGGATAAAGGATTCAACACATTCTCATGAATGTGGGATAAAGGTAAAACATGATTAGGAATGGATAAGGTTGCTTTATTAAATGTAACCTTACTTTAGAAGAGTTTAATACATGTTTAGCAAGTCATGGGAGTTGGGGGGTGTTTTAATTAATCAAAGGTGATTAACTAATAGGTAGATGTAAGATTATAGAAGATAATTAGAGGAATATTAGTACGATTTAGGCTATTAAAAGGGGATTAAATCAATTAAATATTAATTTATTGGTTAAATGGAAGGGAAAGCTAATTAATTAATAATAATTAATTCGTCTAGGTAGAAAGGGGTGATTTATTAACGGTAAGGTCGTTAATTAGGGTATTTGTTGGATAGGAAACTTAATTAATTAGCTTAGTGTAATTAATTAATGATGATATGAGGGAAAATGAGTGCTTTTGACGATATGTCATTGATTTGCGAGAAAGGGGATAATTTAGCGCAATTTAAGTATTTAAATTGCTTGGGCGTAATTATAGGTGTCTACAACAGCTGACGCTTCCCCCTTTAAAACCTACAATATGTTATACCACCCTAATGATGTACTTGTACCAGTCAAGACACCCATTGATCCAACCCAACCATCTACTTCAACCACGCCTCAGCCATCCACCTTAGCCGCACCCACACCTTCGACCAATGAAACCATCGACGCGAATACCTCTTCCTTCCCCACGGACAACATCCCAACCTCGGATCCCTTGGTAGGTGTTTTTCAATGCCTTACACTGGGGGAGTACTGCCTATACAACGTTAGCACCTTCCATACCCCACAAGAGTATGGAAAATTACATGCGCATCCTACCTACGACCATCATTGTGGGGTAGGTGATCTCCTACGGACCACCTAATTGCCGCACCAACCTAATGTATGGGGGTGTTGACACATCCTCTGTCACCCCCAAACCTTCCCTTGGTGTGGCTCCCTTCTAATCAGATTTTCAATATCTAACTAACTGTCATTTCACCCTCACCTTCCTGACGCATTGTGCTTGGAAATTTTTTGGTTTCGGTCTTTATGAGTAAGGACGACATACGATTATTCCCATAACAACACGAAAACACAAAGATCATCGTGGTCTTGGATTTCTTGAACCACCTACATTGAAGAAACCTCATGTCAATTGTATCTAGAAAGACGACGAAGTCACCCATTCCAAACAATCATCGCCCATTTTACCATCTTCACCCATGGAGTTGATAGACTCGAAATCTATCCCTCCTAAAAAAATTTTTGTGAATTCTATCTTCCTAGGTCCTCTCACTTATCAACGCGATGGTGAAGACCAATCTTCTTTCCCCCTTTTATATCCAGACATGATCAAAGAAGATTCACCTTTGATTAATGTTATGGAGTGCCAAGATGATGACTTCATCCTCACTTACTTGGGTGTAGATGACTCTTATATTCAACGTGCCTTACCATCTAAAACCCAAACCATGTTGAATGAGTCAACTATAGAAATAAACATCCACACCGAGGAAGATCCTCACATTGTAAAGATCAGACAATCTCTCGACGCATCAGAACAGGTCGCCTTCACTACCTTTCTCCGTGCCCGCAATCAAGCTTTCACTTGGTCCTACGCTGACATGCTAGGAATTGATCCTGACATCACTGTCCATAACATCACTCTGAAACAAGAATCTAAACTAGTTAAACAGAAGCTGAGAAAAATGCATTCATGCATTTCCCTCTTAGTTAAAGAAGAGCTTCAACGACTCCTTTCTGTTTCTTTCATCTTACCTATTGACTATCTGTAATGGATTTCTAATGTAGTACCTGTCACTAAAGCGATGGGGGGACTTCAGATATGTACGGATTTCTGAGATCTTAACCTCGTTTTCCTAAAGGATGACTTCCCCCTACCTAGCATTGGTCAACTTGTTGATCTCACTGTGGGCCATGAGATGCTTTCTCTCATGGATGGTTTCTTGGGATATAATCAAATTTTAGTAGCCCCGACCGATCAACATAAAACTACCTTCATTACCCCCTGGGGCACCTTCTGCTATTGTGTCATGCCATTTGGCCTTAAGAATGCTGGTGTGACTTATCAGTGGGCTATGACTTACATTTTTCATGACATTATGCACACGATCCTTGAGGATTATGTCGATGATCTTCTTGGAAAATCCAAACATCGCAGTGAACATCTCGATGTTTTAACCATTATTTTCGATGACCTGTTACAACACTATGTTTGTCTTCAACCAAAGAAATGTGTCTTTGGCATCCTTTCAGGAAAAATCCTTGGCTTTATTATCTCTTTGCATGGCATTGAGGTCGACCCCGCTAAAGTGAAAGATATTTTAGAAATGCCCCCACCCACTAACCTAAAACAATTGCGTAGTTTGCAGGGAAAACTCCAATCTATCCATCGTTTCATCTCACAACTCTCAGATCGATGTCAACCTTTCCATCATCTCCTTAAAAAGGACATTGTCTTTCAATGGAGCGAGGAGTGCCACAATGCTTTTGAGGCTCTTAAAACTTATTTCTTGTAGCCACCCATGCTCATCCCACCTCAGGATGATCACCCTTTCTACCTTTACCTTTTTACCACCGACCATGCTGTAGGAGCCATGCTCACACATCGTGACTCCGAGCATCGAGAACAAGTAGTTTATTACATAAGTCGTACTCTTGTGGATTAAAAAACTAAGTATACACATGTCGAAAAGTTGTGCCTAGCCCTATCATTTGTGGCCACCAAACTCTGACATTACCTCTTGAATCACAAAACTTTTATCATTACCAATGCTGACCCCATACATTATATGTATGCCAAACCTCATCTAAACCAACGCATCACCCGATGGATTATGATCTCACCGAACTCGACCTTGAGTTCGTACACCAGAAATCAGTCAAATGACAAACTATCGCAGACCAACTCGCGGAAGCCCCTTTACCTGGGGAACACTTTACCAATTTTACTTTCCCTGATGAACTCATCGCAACTCTTTCACTCAATGATGTGTCTTATCCGATGACTCTCTTCTTCGATGGATCTAAATGCCAATGGGGTGAAGGGGTGGGAATTGTTCTCATTCCTCTTGAAGGTGAACCTATGCCTCTTTCATTCAGGCTCGATTTCCCCTGCACTAACAATACAGCAGAATACGAAGCCCTTGTTTTGGGTCTCCACGTTGCGTTACACTTAGGTGTGAAGTCTATTAACATTTTCGGTGACTCTCAATTGGTAGTAAATCAAGTCACTAGCATCTACCAAAGTAAAAATGAGTAACTTCAAAAGTACAAACATTACGTAGATTCACTTTTGACCTTATTTACCCATTATACTATCCAAACCGTTCCACGCTCAACTAATAAATTTACGAATACTATGGCTTGCTTAGCCTCACAAATTCCTACATCACCAACTAATTCTGACATATTTGTCTTGGTCCAACAACTCTTTTCCCCATATTACTTAGTCCCAGATGTTTGTATGCTAAATAATGCATCTGCTGACTCGCAGGATACCTGGTATCACCAATTTCACGACTACCTTACAAACTCTGTTCTCCCACCCACCCTTAATAGTAATGGAAAACGCACTTTTCTTAAAGGTGTTTCTCGTTATGTCATCATGGGGGGACTCCTCTACAAACGTGGATTTGATGGTATCCTCCTTTGATGTCTAACCAGCGCTGAAGTCGCTCATACCATCCAACAAGTCCATGACGGAATTTGTGGTGGGCACTTTAGTGGCTTTGCCATGGCCAAATGGATCTTTCGCCTAGGATATTATTGGCCTACTCTTAACAAATACTGCTGTGAATATGTTAAGTGTTGTGTTATGTGTCAACAGCATTCCAACGTTCAACATACTCCTAGCCACCCGCTAAATGTCGCACGAGATTTTTGGCCTTTCTCACAATGGGGTTTGGACCTTATTGGTGAGATTCATCCATCTTCTTCGCAACGTTACCATTGGATCATCATGGCAACTGAATATTACACTAAATGGGTGGAGTCCGTGCCACTCGTTTTAACCAAAAAGGAGAAAATCATTGAGTTCATCAATCATCACATTATCTGCTGTTTTGGTGTTCCTCATCGCCTGATAACAGATAATGGAAAATATTTCAAAAATAAGTTGTTACAAGATCTTTGTGACAATTTTGGTATCAAACTTAGCTTCTCATCACCATACTATCCATAAGCAAATGGACAAGCCGAATCTTCTAACAAAACCTTAACCAGAATTCTTATGAAAGTCGTTAACGATTCTGGGACAAACTAGCATGATCACATCCCCTTTGCCATTTGGGCTTATCGTACCATCATTCGCACTTCCACTAATGCCACACCATTCTCTCTGGTGTATGGTACCGAGGCCGTCTTACCTCTCGAAATACAAATCCCTTCCCTCAGGATATCTCTTTAGGATATTCTCACCAATGATGACTTCCGCCAAGAGCGGTTAGCCCAATTGGAGCTTCTTGACAAGCGTCATCTTACAGATCTTGACCACCTTCAAATTTATCAAAAGTGCATTAAGCGTGCTTATGATAAGCAAATTCATGAGCTTACCTTTAAGA
This sequence comes from Taxus chinensis, assembly GCA_019776745.2. Taxonomy (NCBI): domain Eukaryota; kingdom Viridiplantae; phylum Streptophyta; class Pinopsida; order Cupressales; family Taxaceae; genus Taxus; species Taxus chinensis. The sequence goes on along the minus strand of CM034146.1, from coordinate 1,040,029,399 downwards.
TTGGTGATCTCGTCCTCAAAGAGAATCAACATGTAACCAAACTAGAAAAGAGTAAACGTGGAAAATTTGCTCCTAATTGGATTGGGCCTTACATTATCACTCACACTTACAGATCAGGTACTTATCATGTAGCTTCGCTTAATGGAAAACCTAAACCTAAACCCCTTAATGCCTTGCATCTCCGACCATTCTAATGTTGAATTTAGTGTCACATCACTTCTTATCTACCTTACGCTCATCCCTTGAGCTCATTTACCACCTCATACACCCTTTTTTGTGCATCTCAAATTAAATCACACCCATGTGAGTTTGATCATCATCTCCTCTTAAATATTCCTTCACCTTTTTAGTCTGGTCCATGACCTTAAAAGTATCAAAATAACAAGTTCTCAATTATACAATTCTGGGATATTCTTGAGTCAAAATTCCTACAAATTTAGATGCTTCATGCCAAACAGACATCTAGACCTCCACACTATAAACTAGACTTCTCCCTTGAAGGACAGCTATGTGCAAAATTTGCATCTGCTACTATAACTAGACTGCTCCCTCGAAGGACAGCTATGTGCAACGCCGCGTCTGTTACTATAAGTAGATTGTTCCCTCGAAGGACAACTATAGCAAAGTTAGCCTCTATCAGAATTTTCTCGCATTGATCAGCTTCGTGAAGACCTCAAGAACAATGAAATGCATATCCCATGTAGACTTCCCGCATCAATCAGTCTATATCCAGAAACATCAAAGCAGAGTATTGAAAATTACTTTTGAGTCATGGACTTGTCTATTTTGGTTTGGTTCTCTTCCATTAGCATAATCACCTTATAAACAAGTTCTCTACGCTTCAGCTATTCTATCCACCCCTCCTCACCATTCTTCACAATAAAAAAACTCAAGGGACGTGCGTATATCCAATATCTTGTGATTATACAACTCTTTTCACCTATCGACTTCTCGCGTATGCAAGGTACCTAGGGATTCAAGCTCATCCTACGATAATACGTGGTTTTGTTTAGCTCTTTCCAACTATGGAAAAGTTTTGCCTCTTTTACCCAAATCTAGGATTGTGTGTTTATCTTAATTAGGACATAATTTCCTATGCTTAGGTAAGTTAACCCTCACTGCACCTATACCCACACCCACACCAACAACTTTACTCTACCAACATAAAACTTTTACTCAACCAAACAAATATTCCTAACCACAACTAAATTTCTTGAATTCACCTCTCCCTGGTCCTAAGGGATAACTTACATCAGTCTGAGGCCCCTCCTTGCTTTTTGCAATGGGCTATGTAGGCAGAAACTTAGGAGACATGGGGTCTCTCATGTCAAAAATATACTCAGCTCGCAGGCTTGGGTATCAACTTATATAAAAAGTACTCAGCTCGCAGGCCTCTATTATACACACTCGGTTCACAGACCGATGTCTCTATCAACAAATCCTCTATCATATCAACAAAACCCAGCTCCACTCCTAGGGTGACTCAGCTCTCTCCCCCTCCCTCAACCCATCCCTCAGCTGGCCTATGTGCCGGATCTCGCATCCTACCTGTCGCTGACGTGGCTGTAGCCTCCTATGACCTGTGACTCCAGGAAGTCTCGGCTCTATGAGCTGCATATGGCTGATACTCGGAACTCGGTACCATCTAGTACGTCCTAATAATAGTGGACCTATGCTCTCGCCTCCATGTATCGGGCCTGTGCCACCATGGATGGTGGGGCTGCTCCCCCAGCTCCTAATATAAGTGGGCCCTGCCCCTGCCTGTACACCCTGACCCTGAGCCTGTACCTGTGGTGGCGGCGGTGGGAGCTGCCATCGGAGCCTAAACAGGGGACCTGTGCCTGTACCTGAACAGGGATTTGGACATGAGGTTGTGCCTGTGACTGTGCCTATCCCTGTACCTGTCCCCTGTGTCTGGTCCAACTACCCCTATAACACTCTGATCTGTGCCTGTGCAGCAGTAAGCTACCCCTGTAATAACTACACCTGACCTAAGAGATGGTCCCTCTCCGCTATAACAGCCACCAAATCTGGTTGTGCAGGCTGTGCTCTCATGGATGCCCTCTGCCCTACCCACCAAACCAAAAATAAACTTGTAACTCTGGCATCGTCCACTGTATCATCAGCTGGTCTCTCTGCTACCCCAGACTGGGTCAAATGGTTGTGGTACAGGCAGTGGTGCCTCTACATCCTCCCCTCCGATACTGTGGGAAGGGAGGTGGGCTCATCCTACCATAGTCCCAACTATCGTCGTACCATCTCTAGGGGAATCTGCTCATACTCCTCGGGGTCTCCGTCCAGCTATCCAAAAGATGTACTGGATCCAATGCAGCTGTGCTCGGGCTCCTCCACGGGGCTGATGGCCTTTGTATGGCCTCCATATAATATCTAATGCCGTCAGGCATTCTAACATATGTCTATAATAAGTGACATCCCTCCCTGTGATAACTACTTGTGGCTGACCCACTACCCCCAACCACCTCTTAAACCCATACCTATAAACTACCTGTGGCTCTGGCTACTGGGGAGAACCCTATTGGTAAACACACAATATGCTCGTAGGCCCAGTAGTGTAACAAGAATGTTGAACATATCCCGAATCGCCTCATACGGCAATAACCCCAGAGCTCTTTGTATAGCTACACCAGATACATTGGTGCCCATGCATAGCAACTTTGCTCCTCCACCATGTCATGTAGCACTCCCATCATAGCCCGTGGGAAGCGGCCTCCCTCTGAGTCAGGGAGGGCGAAGTAGGTGATACCGATCATCATCAACATGGCAAGCCGTGTCTCCTGTCGATGCGTGTGATACATATCACCATAGCAGATGCTCGCACTATGATATGTAATCAATGAGGCTGCATCCCCGAATACCTACAGGATGTTATCCATCGCTGTCTCAGCATCCACCTGGAACACCACCTCACTTATGATCGACAGTCTTAGGATGTGATACACATCCTCTAGCGTGATTGTCATCTCTCCAGTAGGGAGATGGAAGACATTGGTTGTCGGATCCCATCTCTCAATGAGGGCAACCATCAGGATATGTTTCCTATCCACATCCCTATACCTCTGGACTCTGTCGAGTCCAACCTCCCACATAACTGCCCACTACGCTGCAGTCACATGTGGTCGCATCCGCCCCAGTAGAGGTGGCATCCGATCTCGCATCGTCAGCTACTGGCATGCCTATAAAAACAACCCACTCCATTAGGCCTACCCATTACAAAACAACTACTTTAACCCTCTATACTCACTCAACCACCCAATCACAACCCGTCTCTATAAACACATCTACACCCACCTATCTTACCCTATACATCTATAAATTCCTCTCACTCTTATGGTCCTTCTCTAAAATCCTACCCACTCCAATCAAACCTAAACCACCTCATCTCCCTCAACATCAATAACCCCACCCAACAAACATCTACAATATCCCCTTTACCTATCCCACACCCTACCAACTGCCCCACTCATACTCCACCCGTTGTACTCTCTCCCTCTAACCATACCTCAACCAATTTAACCCCTCCTAATTCATACACAACCTATAACCTATCCTACCCGAACCGTCCTCCAACCACCCGATTACCCCCCACCCCAATAACCTTTCCTAGTAACTCTACCTTCTCCCCCTTCACCCCAACAATATATCCTACCCACCTACAACAAACCAACACAAAAAATTTCACAACCTTACCTCCTACCCATGGTGATCAGTACTGGTCACCCTCGACCGCCATGGCCCTCCCCAAGTCTATGTCTGATTTTTTTTCACCGACGTCGGTCGACACATGACCGATGCCGGTCTTTATAACAACTAATCTACACATCTTTCGCTGTGACCGATGTCGGTCACCTAGTGACCAACATTGGTCACTGTGGGATTTCGGGGCCGAACCAAAAATGGCCCCCAAATCCCCTTTTTTCCTATTTTTAACCATCTACTAAGCACAATTGCCTAAAAACTTACCCACCCTTCCGTTTTGGCCTACCTAACATATCTACCCACTCCATTTTATGATTTACCTTCATTTATTCATTATTTTATCAAATTTTGGATTCCTACTCCAAAACCCACATTCTAGCTAGCTTCATCAACTTCACACAAATAGGGATTTAGAGCCTACCGGTATGACTACACGTCGTAGTGGTGGGATAGGTGGTGGTGGTCCAACACCTCCTGCTCCTCCAGGCTGTGCCATAGCTCCAAATCTCCTCAGTCGGGTCCTCAACCAATCAAACTCTGCCTCCTGATCTCTGGGGCCTACTAATAATTCACTCCCCCACTCAACTAGTGCCAACTCATCCTAAAAACTCAACCCAATCAATTCAAAACTCAGACAAGAAAAAGGTTGGCACTCAAATTCACAACGTGAAAATGACATGCCATATTTTTTCTTTTTATAGATTTTGACCTCTAACCGATATCGATTAGGGCGTGCCCTAGAAGACCAATATCGGTCTCCTAACCGATATTAGTCACCACTAACCGATATCGGTTACCTGCCTAGTTTAACCTAGCTCCTACCCTTATCCACCGAACTCTAATTTTCACCACATCACCTACCTCGGGCCTTTGCTAAATAGCCTTATTTTGAATTCATTGGCCCGACCCAAGGCTACAACCACCCCATCGGCCCAACCCAAGGCCGCTATCAATCAATCGGCCCGACCCAAGGCCACAAGCAACTAATTGGCTCGACCCAAGGCCATAACCAACCAATCGGCCCGACCCAAGGCCGCAACCATCCAATCGGCCCGACCCAAGGCCGCAACCACCCTATCGGCCCAACCCAAAGCCGTAATCAATCAATTGGCCCGACCCAAGGCTGCAACCAACCAATCGGCCCGACCCAAGGCCGAAACCACCCCATAGGCCCAACCCAAGGCCGCAATCAATCAATCAGCCCGACCCAAGGCCGTAATCAACCAATTGGCCCGACCCAAGGCCGCAACCAACCAATTGGCCCAACCCAAGGCTGTAACCAACCAATCGGCCCGACCCCAGGCCGCACCCAACCAATCGGCCCGACCCATGGCCGCACCTAACCAATCGGCCCGACCCAAGGCTGCACCAATTAAGTACCTCGACTGAGTCGCACAAATTATGATTCTATCCACCCATCATGTAGCTGTTTGTTCAATCAAGATCACTTGTTCATTTTTTAGCATGACTAGGATACTTGAATTGATCAGGTCACCAGCTTTGCCTAGACCAAGATCATGACATTTATTTCAACCAAACCAACCATTTCGTACTGCCGAACATGCCTAAACGTTCCGGTACCTTACCCGTTATATCCCCTGGAGCTACTTCCTATGCCTTGTATACCAGGATTATATCAACCTTGTTTGGATAAACTATCGACCTTTGCCTATGAATTGCTTGTTTTCTCTTCAAATCGTGTACCCTGGTCACACTACTGCATTTCAACGTGCATATGCTTCCTTGAACGTACCCCACCATCTTACCCTCATCTCATCATCATTCACCCTTTATCAACCCTATCCCTGATTTCACGTCGCCTCAATCTATGATCGATATGAGGGGGATTACCTATGCCCTTAACTGGGGAAACCACTTCTTATTATTGTCAGTGCATCTTTACAAGACAAGCTACATGAAAACAAGGGGAAAACGTAGACACCAAATTTGGGTCTTACGACGCCCTGTACCCCGTATCTCATCCTGCCACCTAACCCTACCTCACCACCTAAACCTTACACACTTAATTATTTATTAATTACCTTATAATTAATAAATCCACATCTCCAACCCTACCACCTCACCTCGCCACCTCAATATGACCTAGCCCTAACCCTAAACTAACTTAATTAAGACCTATGACTTGGTCTAGACCCACACCCATGACTCATCACCCCTCACCTGCATCAAAACGAGTCTAATAATGACTTGACCAAGCCCACAACTGACCCCTCGAGAGAAAAGGAGGGAAAGTTGGCTATTTTTAGTAAAAATAGCCAACTTTGACTTGACCGATGCCGGTCCCTACTCAACTGCCGTCGGTTATGCAACCACCATCGGTTCCCTGTAAATGACCTACCCCAACCAAAATGCAAGGATCTGAATTCATTGGCAAAGAAGAGACAAGTGAAAGAGAGAGAGGAGGTTGCAGGGAAGAGCATTGAGTCCAAGATTATAACTGATCAACGAGATCACTGTCACACTCATCCAAGCATTGGGAGAGTCAGAGGATAGATTCATCATCTCACTTTCGATTGTCAGATCATCCCACCTAAGATTTTTCCTTCATCACCACATTCCTCGGACCTGTATCCTCATCAGAAAGTAGTAAGTAGTATCTTATATGCTTCTAGACTCCACTTTGTGAGCTTTTGATTCATAGTAATTATAAGCTCACCCCTGGATCTAACACCCAACAGCACCCTGCACTTAACCTTAATTCATCCATCCCTATATTTCCCAGAAGACAACTTTCTCACTTTCTGAGTCTTCTCTGTCACCTTATTATTCCCCCCAACCATCTAGCAACCTTAAAAACCCCATAACCACCCTACAATCAACCTCTACCTAGAATCCCCTAAATCACTGCCCCTACTGATATCGGTTATCCCCTACTGGTAGCGGTTTTATAACTGCAGTCGGTTATCCGATGATCGGCATCGGTCACTGTGACTTATACCAAAACAAACCTTTCACCTATTTATTTCCTAACAACCTTAGATCCAACATGGTCTATCCCTGTAACTTGATTTGAACGTATCAATAACCAGTGACCAAACAAACAGAATGACGTTTTATTATTGGTAGTCTAGTCTCTATTGCTTTAAGTAATGAGATACCCAAATCATGATTTCGCAATAGCTTCTTTATTATCATTTTCAATAATTTATATTAAAAGGGAACTGACCACCTTCGAAAGGAAGTTTAGTATTTCCTGGGCCCAAGGCAGTTCCCTTACTTATTGTCTAACTAAAATCTAGTGGTCTTGCATTCTTATTTACAGGTAGTCCTTCCCAGACAAAAATGAGTTCTTCACAATCGGTCTGATCTCTCTACGGTACGCGCACACCCTCCCAACACTCAACAAGTATTCCTCCTAGCCCTAACCCTTATCTTTTTCTCAAGAGAATGAAAAGATAGAAGTAACTCTATTCTGGAACTAAAAATTCTATGCGAAACAGAACCATTGGAGTGATCAAAGGACTAAATATCACACTACATACATGTCCTAATGTCTTAGTTTCTTAGGATATATCCATCATCAATTTACCTCCATTTTTCACTCTATGTATATTTAGATACTTGATTGCCAAGATAGGAGGATACCTATCAACGGATTGGTATCACATGATCTTTAGGACAAGGTATGCCACTAATGTCACCATTAAGTCTAAACCTATTATTGCATACCATGTAGAACCTTACACCCCTAGTCCTATCAATAAAAAATGCATAATCTTTGATCAAAAATATTTCCCAAGCACTCGAGAAGTTGACAACTCAGATTGGGGAAATTATTAATTTAACACTTGATGAATGGTCACATAAAAATTACAAATATGATCCATATAAGGAGATGTAAGAAGATGAATAGGGTGTTTACTACCTACATGAAGAAACTCCTCCTTTCCCTAGTGTAACCAAACCAAATGAAAATTTTCTTTGATGGTTCAAGGGGGAGACAAGGTGTAAGAGGAGGAATAGTTCTTATGTCCCCTAAAGGTATGAAGTATTACTCTACTTTTAAATTTCAGTTTAGTTGTTCCAACAACACAACAGAGTATGAATCCCTTATCCATAGATTACATTGGGTGGGGAAGAAAGGCATCAAGAAATTACAAGCATTTGGGGAAAGTGATTTGATTGTGAACTAAACCATAATTTCATTAAGTTTGGACATTTTACAATCTAGCTTAAATACTGAAATCAACTATGTTGGTTATTCTTATATCAAATATTGGTATTTGATTTGGCTATTATTGGAATCCAAAAATGTTCTTTTTGGAATTTTATTTTGCTATTATTGGAATCTAAAAAGGGTTTTTTTGGAATTATATATCATGTATGAGGGATTTCCATTTTAGGAGTTTACAATTTTATAGTATACTAAGAAATACTTATTGGAAAAATTAATACATTTATAACATTGTAATGCATATCAAATACTTATATTGCCCATTCTCATACAAACAAACATTTTTATCTTGTATTGAATGGGCATATGTCCATTCTCATACAAACAAAAATTTTAATCTTGTATTGAGTGTGAATATGCCCATTCTCATATAAGAATCATAAAAGAAAAATAAACTCAATATAGAAAGAAAGAAAAATTTAGATGTGATTTATTTTAACTATGGGGTCATGCGCATTTGAATGTTGTATATTTTACATATTTTGATCATATATATTTGTGTGACAAATGTTTAATTATATCGTGGATTTATTTTCATAAAATGAAGCTAGGAAATGTGTTATGAGATATTTACAACATAAAATTATGGTAATAAATTAAATAATAAGAGATGGTCTATAAAAAAAACTAATTTTAATATATTGTTATGAGATAGACTACAAAAATCAAGACAATTAATTTATATTTATTAATCAACATAATAGTAAGAAGTAAACTCAATCAAGCCTAGTAATCGTGGAAATGTGTTGTTATCATATAATACAAGTCACAATTTGTTTTTGCATAAAATGATGATAATAAATATAATATTAATGATTTTTATGAGAAAAAAGAACAAAAAAACTAAATTTATCTATATAAACTCAGTCAAGTTTAGTAATTATTTTTATAAATGTTTCTGAAGACTGACATAAATTTTGATGTGAACCCAAATGATTTAAACATGTGCATATTAAGTGTGAAATTTGTTCTATAATGCATTCAAATTTCCACCCCCAAAACCAATAACTTTTTTTCATGGAAAACAAGATCTTTGTATAAACCTATCAAATCTAGTTTTGAGCATTATATACTAATCACATCATTTGGATGAAATGTGAAGAAGAACTAAAAAATTGTAATAAACACATTTTGAGCACTACATACTAATAATCATCAATAACATCACTTCAAATGGAAAATGGGAAAAAGAACTAGAAAAATGTAATAAACACAATTTTATATATTGATTTGTTCCACTTTTGTTTGAAATAGAGAACATCCCTTTAAGATGTCTCTTACATCATCCACAACCCCTCAAGAATAGTTCTGTAAACAATGATGACATAAGCCACTTATTATTTTTAAAGTCTTTTTCAGAAACCTTTGGAGACATCAAAACATTGACTTCAGAAATCCTTTGTTGATTACATTAACCACAACCATAGTTTCACATTTGTATGGAAATTATGGTGTTATTCAAATTGTTTCCAAATATTTAATAATTTTGTCTCCCTCTTTTTCAGAATGCTGCATACCACAACAAAACAAAGGATGCACGTCCACATTAATAATAATTTCGTCACTATTTTTTCTACATTGGCATTTGTATCCAACGTAGACCATGAGAATGAAATTTGATAAAACTCTTTACATATAAAAGCTAGAAATTTGGAAACAAACATTCATTATTAAACATAATTATTAACTTGTATGTATTTCAAATACGATAATAATATTTCACAAAAAATACTTTTACCTATTTCTTTACACATATTTGTTAGTTATAGAATTTAAAGAATTTCTCCAGTTGTATCTCCACATAAAAATTAAAATTAGGATATATTTATCGAATTGATTCCAACTAATATTGACAAATGAAAAGGTTTAATATTTTTACCTATTTATTTACATTTTTTTTTTGATATTCTTCAGCTATATCTGCACATAAAAATTGAAATTAATATATATTTATCAAATCAATTCAAACTAATATTGAGAAGTAAAAAATAATATTAAATTTTAAAAAGTACTTAATAATTGTTCACGAGTCAACTGTCATAATTGATGGTGAACGGTTTGTTGTAGCTTCAATATGTCCATCTACCCATTCAATACAATACAAAGGCTGTGATAATTCACTACTTCCTATTCTAAAACAAAGTGAATATTTATAGGTATTAAAATGTTTGTTTTTCCGAAAATGGGCATATACCCATTGTAAACATTCAACTACAACCAATACTGAATTCAATCATTTTAATACTACTAAATATTCTGAAACATATTTGAACAACTACAAACAATACTAAATTCAATCATTTTAATACCTCTAAATATTTTGAAACATATTTGAATAAAGTAAACATTGTTAAGAATTAACGTATACATACTGACTATAATAAAAAAGAAAACAAAAATCGTAGAGGGAATGCACCTAGAGGCATAGTTAGACATTTATAATATTGTTGGAGCATGATCTCCTACTTATGATTCTCCACTATAAAGATAAGCGAGGAATTATTTTTTTAATGCATTTGTCCCACCATATAATATTAATACGGGGGACACATTAGAGTTACATCTCTCAATCATGTGCTCCCAAAGATGTACTAATATTGATCATTTGAAAGAATGTTCAGGGGTGAAAAATCCAATTTCATTAAACTTGATAATATCTAAGGAATTTGAATGTTTCCAATCCAAATCCACTATCAAATCTTCCACCTCCATACCAGTTGAATTATGAACACCATATGTGGAAATAATAAATGACATCCCTTGAAATGTATTTTATGAATTTATAATTCATAATTGTTTATAATTTTATCATATTGGTTGGACTATTCCTGGCAGAGCCAAGTGCTGCACTACATACCTTCTAGAGGGATCAAACCTTATGTAGTTCTCATATCCATTCACATTCAGGAAACATAGAAGAAAAATAGATATTTTGAATGGTTATATGCCTATTCTCTTATAAGAATTATAAAATATAGAATTGGAAGATGTGCATTGTGACAGTTTCAACAAGATTTGAAGAAAATGTTTATTTTAATTTTACTCTCTCCACATTATTTGTTAATCCTTTCCACTTTAAAACTTTAAGAATAGATATAAATTTAAGTTCAACATATTATATTTACTTTCTTTTAACATGGGAAGGAATGGGAAGTTGTGCATTGTTACAACTTTTATAGAAGATGTGCACGTTTATAATGGGCACAAGCCCATTCTCGTACAAACCATTTTTTTTTTTGTTTTGAAGTGCTTTAAACCTTTAAGAATGGATATGACTTTAAGTTCAACATATTATATTTACTTTCTTTTAACATGGGAAGGAATGGGAAGCTGTGCATTGTGATAGCCTTTATCGAAGTTGTGCATGTTTATAATGGGCACAAGCCCATTCTCATACAAACAAAATTTTTTATATTTTGAAATAATTAAAAACTGTATTATACTAGCTGGACTATCCTTGGTAGAGCCAAGTGTTGCACTGCATACCCCCAAGAGAGATCAAGCCTTATGTAGTTCTCATCTCAATACATATATCCATTCTCATGTAATTTATTTTATATAACTATTAGAAGAAGAATAGAGATGAATATAAGTTTAACATGGGAAGTTAAAATTCTCATGTAGTTTTTTAAACTAATAGAATGAAAATAAGGATTTGCAAATATTTATTTTTGGGCTTCCATTGTATGCTACTCATCAATAATATAGAAATGAGTTACAATGTCATGAATTTCATGCTCAAACTCCATGTTAAAAATATCAGAAGTAATTTTTTTGAAAAGGAAGAAAATTTACATCCCTTTAAAAAGGTACAAGGTAGCATAACATAGAGTGGACAAGGAAATTGACACTTGCTAAATCAAGTGATATGTATTGGTATTTGCAGGAGCTACATGGCAATGACTGATATAAATTTTGAATGAATTTTCATCAAATAAAAAAAGATGAATATTTTCATCAATTTTGAGCTTGTTTTAATAATAATTTCTCTTTTGCATATCACTTCACCTCTTGAAAGTGTGATTCTGAAATGCCTTTTCCAACATAGATGATGCGCCAAAATTAGCAGGAACTTGACAAGGTCATAACTTGAGCTCCGGGTGTCCGTTTGAGTCCGTTTTTTTTTTTAAACCACATGTTTTAATGAGATGAACACATTGGAAACCCTTCCTAATAGTTGGGGAAAGTTTCAACACATTTTTGGGCCCCAAATTTGTTAGAGTAGGTATTTACCTTAGCTCATGTTCACCTAGGTACTTTATTTACCTTTACTGTATTTATCCTCACCCACATATGTGTGTGGATATTTCGTTTATCTTATTTAGATATTAGGAGATATTATCTAGTTGTTAGGTATAGTTCTTTCCTTGATCTATGGTATTGACTAGATCCTTGATGTCTAGTTCTCTCCTAAATCTATGGTCTTGACTAGTTCTTTGATGACTAGTTATTTCCTTGATTTATGGCTTGATCTACGACCTTGACTGGTTCTTAGATTTTTATTCCTTGCCTATTTAAGTAAGGCCCATTCTCAATGTATTACATTGAGTTCCATAATAATATATGATATTGTTGCTCATTTGTTTGCAAAGGTTTATGCAAAGTTATTTTGGTGAATTGTTTTCATCATATTGATCGTGATGTTTGATTAGCATCTATGTTCTTGGCTTGGCATGATTTGGTTATCGTTCCTTTCAAAATCCACCATCTTGAGGGAAAATTAGGATTTAAGTTGTAGTTCGGTTTTTTCCTATTTTTGGGCATTAGTTAGTTTTAGTCTATTAGTTGCATTATGAGTTATACATTTGGAAATTCCTCTAATTTAGGAATGTATAAGATGCGCGGAAATTTCTGTGCCTGTACGAATAAGCATGCGAACTTACAAAGAATAGCATGTTCTAGTAAACTACTAAAAATAGTAATTTCCACCACCTAGAGTAGATTTAGTCAAAGTTAGTTAGATTTTAATTGGCAATTCGAGTTGGGAGTTTTTTTCCTATCTAGGAAACATTGTAATTCATTATTGAATAACGAAGAAGGAGATCTATTTTCTTTTGGAGTTCATATTATTTGCAGTATATCAAGTTTGTTTAGAGTTTGGCTACATTATCTTGTATCAGAGCTGGTTCGAGTCTTTAAAAAAATGGCAAGAAGAGGAAGAGGAAGAGGAGGTGATATTTCCCAGATGAATAGAAATATGTAAGATCTCCGAAGGCAAGTTGTTACGCTTGCTGTAATGATAACCTAGAGAGGAAATCAAGGTGGAGATGACATAGATGAAGAAGAAGTTTGTGAAGAGGAGGAAACGCAAGTGCCACCATTAGCTTTTGAAGAAAGGATGCTTCGAGCATTAGAAGGAAAGAATAGTCTAAAACCAGAGGAGCTGATAGACTAGTTGACTTGCATGGGGAAAGTTTTTGAGTGGAATGCTATGTCAGAAAAAAAGAAGGTAAATTTTACATGCATGGAATTGAAAGGTCATGCTATGTTATGGTGGGATTATCTACACAAGGGGAAATAAAGAATTAGGACGTGGAGTAAGATGGAGAAGAAGCTAAAAGATAAATTTCTCCCTGTGGATTATGCACAAACCCTTTATAGGAGGTTTCAGAATCTTAGAAAAAACTTACAAACACTGCAAGAATACACAAATGAGTTCTACAAGTTGTCCATTTGTGTAGAGCATGAAGAAACTGAGGAATAAATGGCTACAAGGTATGTAAATGGATTAAAAGTTTCTATTCAAGATGAGATAAGTATGCATAAGATTAAGAGAATGGAGGATTCCTACCAATTAACCTTAAAGGATGAGGGAAAAAAAAATCGTCAAAGTTTTAGGAGATCGCTAGGAATGAATAGGGGGGACTCATCTTCCTTTTAGGGATGAGATAGTTTCAGCCAAGGTAGGGGAGAATCATCTCGTAGATTGGGAAAGCAAGAAGATACGAGACAAGATTTCCACAATCAACAAAGAGGTAGAGGATTTTCTAGGGGCAGAGGATATGCTGGCGATAGAGGATGGGAGGCTCCATGAAGACCATTTTTTTTGTTATAGATGTGGTGAAGAGGGTCATTGGTCTTTTGAATGCACGCATTCTTACACACATGACAAGAGGCAAGGAGTTGATCCAAGAGTAAATCTTGTTGAAGCTAAACAAGTAGAAGATGAACAAGACCTAGAAATTCCAATAGATGTTAGAGAAAATATGATGATGAAGAGGATGATTATTCCTCCAAGAAAGGGAATCAAGGGGGATGCATGGCTGCGTACAAATATTTCTAGAACTAGATGCACTTTAAGAGGAAAGGTATGTAATGTTATTATTGATGGTGGTAGTTGTGAGAACATGGTTTCAAATGAGATAGTTGATAAATTGGGTCTTCATTGTGAGAAGAATCCTAACCCTTACTATATTGCATGGTTTAAGAAGGGTAATGAAGTTACTTTTGATAAGAGATGTTTAATAATTTTATCTATTGGGAACAGTTACAAGGATGAGATTTAGTGTGATGTTATTCCTATGGTTGCATGTCATATGCTACTAGGAAGACCATGGGAATTTGATAGAAAATTTATTCATGACGGGGGAAAGAATAATTATACTTTCTTGAAGGATGGCATAAAAATAGTTTTACTACCTCTTAAGGAAAAGGGGAAGGCTGAAAATATACTTTTTGCAAAGGAATTTGTGAAGGAGGAAAAGGAAACTAATTTTTGTTATGCACTAGTCGTAAATAAGGATGAACCTGCAAGTGCACAAATACTAGTAGAAACAACAAAATTAATATAAGAATTTTCTGATGTTATTCCTGATGAGCTACCGGATGGATTACTACCCAAAAGAGATATTCAACAGCATATTGATTTGATTCCAGGATCTTCACTCCCAAATCAATTGGTTTATAGGATGAGCCTGAAATTACATGCAAAGTTGAATAGGCAAGTGGTAGAGCTTGTCTAAAATGGGTTCGTAAGGGAGAGCATGAGTCCATGTGCAACCCCAAATTTATTAACACAAAAGAAGTATGGAACATGGAGAATGTGCACGGATAAAAGAGCAATCAATAAAATTACAATCAAGTATAGGTTCCCAATACCTCACCTTGATGATATGATGGATGTGCTTGTTGGATCTAGGTATTTCACCAAGATTGATCTTCGAAGTTTTTACCATTAGAATTGGATCAGAGAAGGAGATGAGTGGAAAATATTGTTCAAGATAGAAAAATGATTATATGAGTGGTTGGTGATGCCATTCGGATTATCCAATGTACCTAGTACTTTTATGAGACTGATGAACATCGTGCTACATGAGTATAATGGTAATTTTTTGTGGTTTATTTTGATGATATCTTGATCTTTAGTAAAACTAAAGAAGAACATTTAAGGCATCTAAGGGTGATATTTGAAGTTTTAAGGAAAGAGAAATTCTATGCAAATAAGAAGTACACATTTATGCAAGAGAGTTTGGTATTCTTGGGCTTTATTATTTCAGCAGATGGGGGTACATATGGGGTAAGAAAAGATAAAGGTAATTATTGAATGGCCTAATCCATGGAGTATAATAGAGGTAATAATATTTCATGGTCTAGCAACATTTAATAGAAAGTTTTTAAAAAATATCAACAATATTGTTGCACCTATAATAGATTGAACAAAAGGAAGGGATTTTTTGTGGACAAAGGCAATTGAGGATATTTTTCAGTTCTTAAAGAAGAGGTGAAAGAGGCACCCATTTTGGCACTACCAGATTTTGATAAAGTGTTGAGGTTGATTGTGATGCCTCACATATGGGTATTGGTGTTGTTCTAAGTCAAGGTGGAAAGCCAGTAGCTTTCTTTAGTGAGAAACTGAATGAGGTAAGAAAGAGATACTCTAGTTATGATGTGGAATTTTATGCAATTGTATAAGCATTAAGGCAGTGGATGCATTACTTAGTGCCTAAGGAGTTTTTGTTAGTTACAGACCACATAGCCTTAAAGTATGTGAATACAAAAAATACGTTGAATAGTAGGCATACAAAGTGGGTATCATTTTTGCAGGGTTATAATTTTTCTTTAAAACATAAATCAGGAAAATAGATTCAAGTTACAGATGCATTGAGTAGGCATGTGACTTTGTTTACCATTATGGAAAATGAGGTGGCAGGTTTTGAAGAAATAAAGGGTTTATATTCTTTTGATTCCGATTTCAAGGATATTTTTGAAAGGATAATTCGTCCATTATCAGACAATGCACGAGATGTCTAGGATGAGTACATTTTATTAGATGGTTACCTATTCAAGGGATGCCAACTATGTATTCCAGTTGGGTTTATGAGAGAGGATATAGTGAAAGAGTTACATAACGAAGGATTGGCTGGGTATTTTGGTAAAAATAAGATGATAGCCTTGGTAGAATACAAATACTATTGGCCAAAGATGACAAGATAGATGGTAAGATATGTGGAGAGGTGTCAAATTTTCCAAGTCTTGAAAGGCCATGCACATAATACAAATTTCTATATGTGGTTGCATGTTCCTAAAGGGTCGTGGAAAGATCTGAGTATGGATTTTGTTTTGGGATTACCAAAAACACAACGAGGTAATGACTCAATTTTTGTGGTTGTTTATAAGTTTTCTAAGATGGTTCATTTTATTTCCTACAAGAAAACAAGTGATGCGACAGGCGTGGCATATTTTTTTTTAGAGAAGTTGTTCATTTGCATGGTGTTCCAAAAACCATTACTTCAAATAGGGACACAAGGTTCTTAAGTCACTTCTAGTGGACTTTATGGAAGAAATTAGGAACTCAACTACATTTCAGTAGTTCCTATCATCCTCAGATGATGGGAAAATAGAGGTGGTCAATCAGATTTTGGGAAACCTGTTAAGGTGCATCGTTGGGGAAAAGCCGAAACAATGGGACTTAGCATTACCACAAGTTGAGTTTTCATATAATAGTTCCATAAATAGATCCAGAGGAAAGTATCCATTTTAAATTATGTATGGGATTAATCTAAATGGGGTGTTACATTTTGTAAAACTAACAGATGATGGCAGAGTCAGCGATGATGCAAAAGCATTTACCGAACATATACAACAATTGCAAGAAGAAGTGCGGAAGAAGTTGCAGAATAGTAATGACAAGTATAAGGAAATAACAGATGTGCACAGATGGAGAAATGTATTTATATTTGGTGAGTTGGTTATGGTATACCTGTAGAAGGAAAGGTTTCCAAAAGGAACCTATAACAAGCTGAAGTACAAGAAGATTGGTCCCTGTAAAATTGTGAAAAAAAAATGATAATGCTTATGAGGTAGAATTACCAGGGAATTTTGATATTTCTCCAGTGTTTAATGTGTCAAATTTGTATTATTTTTAATGGCTATGGTGTAGAATGAGATGTTATTGATGGAGTAGTATATCGGAGGCAGCAGGTTCCAGTGAAGAATAAAGAAGAAGTGGATCGGATTCTAGATAAGAAAACAATGGACACGTGGCATGGGAAATACAACAAATATATGGTACATTAGAAAGGAATGGAACAAGAGGACAATACTTGGGTTGTAAAGTGGGAGATTAAGAATTTTCTTGTAGACAAATGGAAGTAGTTTGAAGAAGACAACTTGCAGGAGCTACATTTTTTTCAAGTAGGGGAGAATGATGCACCAAAATTAACAGGAACTTGACAAGTTCATAACTTGAGCTCCAGGTGTTCGTTTGAGTCCGTTTGATTTTTGAAACCACATGTTTCGATGAGATGAATGCACTAGAAAACTCACCATATAAGTTGGAGCAATTTTTGGCACAGTTTTGGACCCTAAATCTGCCATCTTGAGGCCGAAAATTAGGATTTAAGTTGTAGTTCGATTTTTTCCTATTTTTGGGCATTAGTTAATTTTAGTCTATTAGTTGCATTATGAGTTATAAAGTTAGAAATTCCTCTAATTTAAGAATTTAGAAGATGCATGGAAATTTTTGTTCATGTATGAATAAGCATGCGAACTTACTAAGAATAACATGTTCTTGTAAACTACTAAAAATAGTAATTTCCACCACCTAGAGTAGATTTAGTATAAGTTAGTTAGAGTTTGCTTGGAAACTCAAGTTGGGAGTTTTTTTCCTATTTAGGAAACATTTTAATTCATTATTCAATAATGAAGAAGGAGATATATTTTCTTTTGGAGTTCATATTATTTGTAGTATATCGAGTTTGTTTAGAATTTTGATACATTATATTGATTAATTAATTTTAATAATACCAACATGATTGTTTCAAATTTCCATTGCTTTCATTCTGGAAGGCTCCTAATGGTCATTTATTATGGTATGTTTGATTCATATTTTAAAATTTTTGCGTTCTTTTTTTAGATTTGGTAGTTTATTATGGTAGGTGTGATTCAAATTTTGAATGTCGGGTGCTCTTTTTTATGAGGCACTTTTTTTGGCCAAGTACATTATAAAAATATTGATTTTGAATTAATCGAGTTTTGATTTTTTATCTATTGCGACTGATATTTTTTCATTTAAATATTTACTCAGGAAAATCTGAAGAACATATGTGTAGCTGGATAAATACGAAGATACAAAGATTTTGCACAAAAAATAAGAAGATATAGCTATCGATAGCAAGAGAGATACAAAGATACAAAGATTTTTCAGAAGAAAGAACAAGAAATAACTACTGATACAATGATTTTGCAAGGGAGACTTTTCAATATTTCTCAAAGGGAAAACAACCATGGCAAAGTAGGTTATTCAAGGTTTTTATATCTCATTCTTTCCATGTTTACTTCTAAAGCCTTAAAAATGTATAAACACATATCGTTTAGTTCACAATAGACTATTTGAAACATTTTTCCATTTATCTTGTTTATTTTTATGTCTGTAAAATGTATCGATTTGTTTCCATTCATAATCGTAACATCAAAAAAATACATAAATCAACTTATTTACATTCATAAACATAACAGCTACAAAATATACAAATCAAAATTATTTCATTCTAATGCGTACCTTTTTATGGTGCAAAAAAAGATTAGATAGATTTAGTACCACCTATCTCTTTCTGTGTATTTTTTAATAACCTTTGCTACAAGTTTCTTTTTTAAATAATCTCTGTATCCAATCAGGCCAAATCCTTTCGCATAAGCAAAAAAATGATTTGATAAACTCAATACCACCTTTCTCTTTCTATATCTTTTTTTACTATCACTACAACAAGTTTCTTTTTCAGTAATCTCCATGTCTAATTAACCCAAATCATTTCACATAAATTTTTCTCATACAAAATCTCTAAATGAAAAAAACCTAGCCATAACAGAGAAAAAAAAACTTAGCCGTAAGAGATAAAAATATTATTTTTCAATAATCTCCATGTCCAATCAGCCCAAATCCTTTTGCATAAATTTTTTTCATACAAAATATTTGAATGAAAAAAAAAGGCCGTAATAGAGAAAAAAACTCATCCGTAAGAGAGCAAAAAATCAAAACCCTAGCCATTCAAAATCAATATTTTTGTAAAGTAATTGACCAAGAAAAAATTCCTCTAAAAAATGGTGCCAAAATTTTGAAATTCTAATTTAACCTACCATAATATATCACCACACTTTAATGATTAAATGATTTTAGTATTCTAATATCGTAAGTCTCGAAATTTGAATCTATCTGACCATTATAAATCACTGCCCTTTAAATCTTAAATTCCTTTAATATTCTAATATCCTAAGTCTATTGTAAATACTTAACCGTGAAAGGGTACATATTTAAATGATTTAATGTCATATTATCCCAATACATAGTACTATTTTTGTACATACATTCAAAATTTGAATATATAATACATTAACAAATCACCACCTTTTAATGCTTTAATATGTTGTAATATGCTTAGATATTTGAATTTATTGGACTGATTTAAATGTTTTAAATAGATATGTGAATAATGAAAAATATATAGTAGAGTTTTTTGTCATACCTAAGTAGACACGTGTAATTATTTATAAATGTCCACATTTATAGAAAATATTTTTTTAATAATGAAATAATGAAAATGTCCACATTTACAGAAAATATCTAAATATGCTTTTATAATAATGAAACTTAAATACATTGTACTTTTTACGCATTTACTGTGTTTTAGAATGGGTACCCACTCTCACGTACTCTATAAAGTTAAAAAAATTGAAACTATCCTACAATAATAAATCACCACCTTTTAATGCTAAAATGCTTTAATATCCTAATAGTCTAGATCTATTGTAAATGTTGTAAAAAAAATACAGTAGAATTTATTATAATTCCTATTTACTGTGTTTTAGAATGGGCACCCATTCTCACGGCCCATTCTCATGGCTTGTATAAAGTTATGAAATTGATTGAGCATTTTTACATTGTCTTGTATAGAATGGGAAGATGCTCCATTCTCATATAGGAGTCATAAAATACATGTTTGGGAAGGTAAGAATTATAAAAGAAGAGTATGTATTATACATGCTCATAAGTTTAAAATAAAAGACTTATTTTGGTAGACATGAATCATAAACAATATTTTTTGTATGATAATGTTTAAAATAGGATGCAAATGCCCATTCTCATAAAACAAATATTATTCAATCACGACTATTAGAACATGCTCCATTGTCATATATATATATATATTCTGATATATATAATGGGCATATGCCCTATAAGATAGGGCTAATCATATTTACTATATATTATAATGTGCACCCATTCTCATATATTGTTATAAGAGTTGTGAAATTGATGGAGATGTTTTTCATTGTCTTGTATTGAATGGGCATATTTCCCTTCTCATGATAGGAATCATAGATCAGAATTTACTTGGGCTGTTAGGAACCAGAAAATAAGAGTATGCGCCCATACATGCTCACATCTTGTTAAAAGAGTTGTGAAATTGATGGAGATTTTTTGCATTGTATTATATTGAATGGGAAGATGCCCCTTCTCATTTAGGAATCATAGAAGACTTGCTTGGGTAGATAGGAATCATAAAATAAGAGTTTGGATTATACATGCTCAAAGATTTTAAATAGGTATGAAATTGATTGACCATTTTTACATTGTCTTTTATTGAATTTGGGTATATGCCCATATCATTTAGGAATCCTTAGTTTTGGGTAGATAGGAATCACAAACAATACTTCTTGTATGAGAATGTTTAGAATGGGAAAATACCCATTCTAAAAAAAACCATAAATTTTTTAGAATGGTCACATGCCCATTCTCATAAAACAAATATTATTCAATCATGACTATGCAGATGCCCATTCTCAAAAAAAATAAAATTACTTGTATTATAATGTTTAGAATGGGTATTATCTTTAATATTTATTGAATGGTATTTTTCCTATTCTCATAAGGGAATCATTAAAAAAATGTCAATTATTGTTCATACTAGAGATAATTGAAAATATCACAAATTTTTTTATAGAGATAACATTAGAATATGAAGAATGGGCATATGTCTATTATCTTTATTAGGAATCATAATAGATAGTCCATTATTGTTCATAAATATATGTGAATAAGTATAATAAAAATAATAGAGATAACATTTAATTTTTTTAGCATGGGAACTTACCCAATATTTCCGCCTTTGTAGGTGTATCAAATCCAGCGTAACACTTCGTATTAATTACTCTGATTCTTGCATACGATAGAAAAATAATAAATTATATGCATGTCAGTTCAATGAACTAGCATGAATTTTCAACTCCTAATCATGTTGAATTATTATTAAATGAAGATTACAAAATGGTTAACTATCATGTTTATCTACATAGTACATAATATCAATAAACAAGGTAATAATGCAATCTCTAGTGGAAATTTTTTTTACTACCTAATTTTATAAGCATATAGACAACTACAAATCTGATAAGAAAGAAACAAAATTCATTCATTATCACAATAATCAATATATAAAACAAGTTAATAATATATCTAATAATGATACAAATGTCAACATTAAATAAGAACATTTCATAGTCAATATTTTACATAAAAAAAAGTCATGCATCATCACATAAATTAATAGAGATAAAATTTAATTTGTTTTGGAATGGACAATTTGCCATTATCACAACCTTTATATAGCTCTCAAAATGGTTTACTTCAATATTTCTTCCTATATGCGAATGGGCATATTCTATTTCTCATATATGAATCATAAAAGAATAGAGATAAAATTTACTTTGTTGTACAATGGCCAATTTACTACCATTTAAGGTAAAATAACCATATGATATTATTCATCTCCAAATAAATCACAAGAATCAATATAGATGAAATTTAATTTTTTATTGTTCAGCTATGATTCCTATGTGAGAATGGGCATATAGAATGGGCATATGACCATTCTCATATAGGGATCATAGAAGAATAGATATAGAATTTACTACATTCTAAAACTATGAAATATTTTTTTTTCTCTATTATTATGTTATGATTCCTATGTGAGAGTGGGCATATACAATGGGCATATGCCCATTATCATATAGGAATCATAAAATAAGATTAGAGATAAAAAAAAAATTGTTGCAAAATGGGTAAATTCTTCATCTCAGAATAAATCAACATATAAGAGTTAGATAAATTCATTCATGTGAAGGGATTGGTGTTTCTCAAAAATTTACTTGATATCTTTTTCTTCACAAGCTAAAATAGTCCAACGAAAGAGAGAACCCAAAAGTAAAAGTATAAACAATCAATAATTAAATAACTCACATGCAAGGAAGTGGTCGAAGTGTCTAACAAAAATAGAGGAGCCCAAAGCGGAAAGGAAGAAAAAAAGTGGAGAGATCAACAAATGTATCAAAAAAATTCTTCAAATCTTGTGCTTCACAAGATGAAACAGTCTAAAAAAATGAGAAAATACCCGTTGTCATATAGGAATCATAAAAAAAAAAATGTAAAATCTAATTAGTTTTTAGAATGATAAAGCTTCAAATTCCCAAGAAATCTATCATCCTCAAAAACATTAACTGTCGTTAATATCTCCACTGTGCCACGTAGTGACGTGAATTAAATGCCATTAATATCTCCAATTTCCCTCTAACAAGTTGTTAAAGAGGTGTTTTAAAAAAATAACCTTCAATTAATAAATAAATGATGGTCAACAATATATATACATGGTAGTCTCGCTTTGTCATGGTTAGAAACAAATATAAATTTTAAACATTTTTCATAGCCATGTTTTAGGTTATTTGCATTTAAAATACACCACCAATAATATCACCTTTGTGCCATGTAGTGGTCTAGATTATGTTCAAATTATATTACTTGTATTAGAATGTTTAGAATGGGTGTGTGCCAACTCTCAATAAAACAAACATTTTGGTCTTATATTCAATGGGAAGTTTGTTTGTACAAGCAATATTAAACTTAATCATTTTAATATATCTTCAAAGGTTGTGAGAATGGGAAAAACTATTATTTTTCAATATAACTTGTATTGTATTTAAGTTTAATATTTTTCTTTGAAGGACATTCCTTATAAACATTGTTATAAATGCAAAGGATAGGAGGCATGTAAGTTTGACAGTAGTCTGCACCTTGCAAATTATATGCCTAAGAATATAGAATTTGGGACTTAACCAATGTTATTGTATGCTATGAGAAAAAAATCTCAGACATAGACCTCAGATGAAGCACGCATTGGATAAAGCAACAGAATACTTGGAGACTACACATTTGATATTAGGTTTGGGACAAGAAGAATTTCAAGAGTCATGCATAATTCTTTATGGGTTCAATACTGAAGATGTAGATTTAGTGTTGTTAATAGATAGTCTATTATGTAGGCAAAGCTTGCATGCTTCTTTAGTTGCTTTCTGTGCACAAAAATATGTGGCTATTTTGATGAATGTAGCATATAAAACTATGAGAAATGCATTGGTGGTGAAGCGTAGTTCCCTACCCCCTATATATGTATTTATTTACAATTTTTTGGCATCGTCATCCACTGATCATGGGTGAATAAAAAAAGAATATGAGAATTAAAATTTACTTTGTTTTAAAACATTTCTATGACTCATATGAGATGTATTAACATGATTAAATTCATTATTTCCTTTACAAACACACTTCTGATTCTCACAACCCATTATAAAAATGTTTACAATCATATAAATATATTGTATGATGAGAACTACATAAGTCTTGATCCCTCTCGAGGGTATGTAGTGCATCACTTGCCTTTCATAGGGAAGCTGGTATAATACAATTATTAATAATTACAAAAACAAAAAATTGTATGTTTCTATGAGAATGAACGTTTTCCCATTGTAAAGCTTTTTTCACTAGTAATATTTTCTATGAATAAGACTTGTGAGAATGCACAACTTCCCATTTTAAAATAAAATAAGGCTTTGAGAATGTACATATTTTCATTCTAAAATAAAGTAAATTGTATCTTTATTATCCTTTTATGATTCTTATAAGAGAATGGGCATATGCCCCTTTTAAACATCTAGTCTTATTCTACGTTTCCTAAATGAGACCAGGCCTATACTCATTACAACCATTTTTATAATAGATTTTTTTATCATTTTCATATATTAAGCAATATCTTCTTCCTCCGTATTTTATGTATGACAAAGGACATACTCCCATTCTATACAAAATACAAATATAACCTCTAATCAATACAAAAAAATAAATGAAACCTCTTTTCAATACCAAATGCAAATGTAACATCTATTTAGTCAGATATCTACATGCTGGACACCCAAAACCATCAACAATGCTACTTCATTATTATCACTTTTTTTCTCATATTCACTCATACTATATTGTTGCTTAAATAACTGAGGTATTACATTATTATCAAATTTTCATTTATATTGAAACTTAAAGGGACACCCATAAGAATCAAAAACACTACTTCAATATTATCATTTTATATGGAGTCCGACTTTGTGCATAAGAATGTAGTTTCTAAATTATAACTTTCATATAAAGTTATTATTCCACAATTTTTTCTTCCTTGCCAATAACATACCTCGTATCATCCTACACCATATTGTCCACCTCTTAACTACTGAGGTAAAGCTTAAGCCTGTGCTTTTTTCTTCCCTTCTCCAGTTGAGCTAACCTCCTATGAATATCCATAACTTTATTTTAAGCCCAAAAAACTCCTCTTTGATGGAATTTTGAGAAGTGAAAATTTTCTTCAAGGCCTCAATATATTTCATATAACTATATACCATGTCCGCCCCATACTCAAAGAGGAAATCAACGTCCTTTTATAACTGCAGAAACCTAAGGGAAATTTTTTCCAATGCCATACTCCAATCAGACTCCACCTATTCTTTTCCTTTGGAAGGTTCCCCTTTGATATTAGACATAGAAACACCGGTCACATTATCAATACCCTTCTTCTTCCTCAATTTATTCATTCGTTCCACCAGAGTACAATTGTAATCTAGGTCCTCCAAATTGGTGAAATTTGTAGAACCAAAATGGAATAAGGCCATCATATATCCATGACGAAGAGGGATTTTCAACTTTCCTTTTTAGAAATTATCAATTGATTTGTGTAGGGAACGATTGAGAAAGAATGGGAAATTATAATGCATACCATGGCATATATGATTTGACATAGGGAAATGGTGGGCATAAACTACCTTGTACCTATCCTCCAAGGTGATAAATTGCATCAACTGTAGGGAGATTTCATTGAAAGGATCAGGTAAATAATCTCTCTCAAAACCTATAGGGTGATGTCCTAGTTTCTCTTTACCCACCAATTTTTTCCCCATCTCCTTAGCACAATTTTTCTTTGGTTTGTAAATCTCCCTCCCCTCATTATTCATCCTAACCACTATAGCAATAAAATCCACATAAGTTTTTATAGAAAAACCCCTTATAATAGCCCGACCATTCTTTTAATGACTAGCAATTTGAAAGAGAGATGAGATACTTGTATTTTCCAACATCATAAAAACTCTTCTACTAATCCCATTGGTTGAATCCGTTTCTAGACGAACCAAATCACCACCCATATTTTTTGTTTCTCTATTAAAAAGAAAATAAAACCAACCCAGTTCAAAACCTTCTTGTCTATTCTAAAACCAATGATCATACTTTATCAAGCCCTTATCTAGACCAAATTTCCTTTCTAAAACCAATGCAAGAACTTATATCATCAAACCTCTCACATGTCTCCTAATTACTTCTTACTCTTCCTTCATACCCAATACTAACAGAGAATGATTTTCAATTATTACAATGACACAGAAAGTTCAACCTCTCGAACCTCTATTTGCAAGGTAAACAATAGCCTTATTCCCTTCCCTATAGACATGATTATAGGAAATAAATTAAAGGATGTTTCAATGGCATTATCCCATTATTTTTATTTTAATAGAAGATATAGTGAACTTAAGGAATAGGAAATTTGATCTATTTTTCTAATATGATTCCAATATGATAATGGGAAATTGCCCATTCTAAAAAAACACTAAATTTTATCTATATTCTTATTTTATGATTCCTATATAGGATTGGAATTTTTTTCATTTGATACAAGATTGAACATAATAATTTTAATACCTATGAAGACTGTGATTATGGGGAACTGCCCATTCAAAAACAAAGTAAATTTGATCTATTTTTCTTATATGATTCCTATATGATAATGGGCAACTGCCCATTCTAAAACAAATTAAATTTTATCTATATTATTCATATATGATTCCTATATGACAATGGGAATATTCCCATTCAATACAATAAATAAATGTTTGTTTGTATGTAAATAGGCATAATCCCCTTCTAAACATTATAATAAAAGCAATATTGAGCTCTAAATATTTTAATACCTCTATGGGAATGGATACCTAACCATTCAATGGAAGATAAAAAAGTTTGTTTGTATGAGAATGGGTGTATGCCAATTCTAATCATCGAAATACAAGAAATATTGAACTTATTATTTTCAATAACTCTATGGAGGCTGTGAGAATGGGCAAGTGTCCATTTTAAAACAAGCTAGATTTTATCGTTGTTCTTATTTTATGATTCTAATTATGAGAGAGGGAATTTTATCATTAGATATAACATTGAACTTAATAATTTTAATTCCTATATTACAATTATTACCAGCTCAAACAACCAACTCAACCATCCAGCTCGGCTGACCATCTCTATAGGATAGCTTGACAAGCCAACTCGACAAGCCATCTCGGTAGGTTATCTCACCCGTCGAGCTCGGTAGATCAGCTCGCACGCCAAGCTCGGCGGGTCAGCTTACCCGTCGAGAATGGTGGGTCTAATTTCCCACCAAGCTCAACTAGTTAACTCACCTACCCAGCTCAACCTACGTAACTTGCCCACACCATCAGGGCAATGAAGCTATGCCACCCAACTTAGAAAATAAGTAATGTTGCCTAGGTGGTAAGTCCACACTATACTTTGGTAATAAAAAATAGTTAACTCCCCATCTTAGCATGAAGGATTGGAAGTAGATTTCTTAGAATTATATTAATATACATTTTTTGTAAGGGAATGATCTTGTTGAGACTCTGAAACATGCAAGAAATGATCATATTTAGATGAATACTTTTATAACTATGAAGGATAAAAACTATGCAAGTCTTACAAAACATTGAAGTGATATTCTTAAAACCCATATTATCAAAAATACAAAAGATCAAAAATATGACATTATAATTTGTCTTTATAGCCTGAAACTTGGAATACAACAAAGAAGAGTTTGAAGTATCTCTGAAACTTATCTTTAATTTAAAAAAGAAGTAAAATTTGTCTTCACTATAGAAAAGTACATTCTTCTTTTAATAATGAGTCATTCTCGGCATGTGGAACTCACCCGCACAACACGAAAAATAAGCAATAATCCCAGGTGGTATGACCACTTTTTACTTTGGTAAAATTATAACAGATAACTCCCCGTATTAGTAACTATGATTAAGTTAACAACTACACATGTCTTACAAAACATTGAAGTGATATTCTTAATACCTAGATCAAAAAGTTTAGAAGATCAAAAATAGGGCATTATCTTAAATCCTAGAACAAAATATAAGGGAAAGAAAACCAAATCATATTCTTCATCTCATAATAATTCAATAGAAAAGAGTTAGAATAATTCATGCCTAAAATTTTCTTCAAATCTCGTGCTTCACAAGCCAAATCGGTCTTAAGAAACAAAGGGAGCCCAAAGTGGAAAGGGTCAACAAAAATTTAGCAGAGTGAATAAACAATATCTCATAAATATTCTCCAAATATTCTACTTCACAGGAAAAACTGGTCTAACAAAATACATCAACCCAAAGAGAAGGATGAAAAAAAAGAGGAAACTAGATGAAAAAAAATGGAAAGGATGAACAAGAAATAGATAGCTTTTCCAACTTGTGGTGAATGTTTCAATTCCCAAGACCTCTCCATCATCGAAAATAGTAACCTTTGTCAAACCTTCTACATTGCCATGGAGTGGCGTGAATTAATTTCCATTGGTTTTTTCAATTTCCCTCCAATAGGGGGTCGAAGACATGTTTGACAAACAAGTACCTTCAATTAATAAAATAATGGTTGAAAACAATTTATTTGCAAATTAATGGTCTCACTATGCCATGGTCAAAAACAAATATAAATAGTAAACAATATCGTAGCCATGTTTTAGGTTAAATAAATGCACTTAAAATAAAACTTAAATTTTTTAGGTTTATTGCATATAAAATAAAATATAAATTTTAAACATTATCATAGCCATGTTTTCGGTTATTATTTACATTTAAAATTAATTGATAGGATAATTAGTAAACTTGTGAGGTAATATACACGATGTTTAATTTCAAATTTTAATAGTATTAGTTTATTAATTACATGTCATATACAATATGAATATTATTATTTACTTTTCTATTACAATTGGAAATAAGATTTATGAATATATTTAAATATTTATTATGTTTTGCACCTTCTCCATTCACTAGTGTCTTGTTGTTTTTAATAATAAATAATATCAAGATGAGAAGGAAACAGGTAGGGCAACTATATATGACACGTGGATTTCACGAAATCACTCAAATGTTGAATTGTTTACTTGTTTCAAACACTCCTTGAACTCTAGATGGGAATGTCGAATTAAATAGAAAGAGGGGATGGGGCAGAACGATCCAAAACATATATTATTATTTCATCATTTATTACAAAGGAAAATCATATAATTTGGTACTAATACCATATTTCATGATATTTAAGTGTTTTTCTTATTTGGATTTTTCATCGCATTTAACCTTGAGTTGTATTTTTTAATATATATCTTCGATATTTATCAAGTTTCATTATAAATATCTTGAATGTACTTAAAAAATAATTACATCTACGTGATGTGTTTGTGTTAAAATCACTGATACTATAAGATGGTTGTGAAAAATGATAAAAATTATAAAAATTATAGTACTCACATCAGAGGTTAATATTATAATGAGATAGTACCTTGGAAGAACATTTAGAGAAATTAGTTTTTATTCCTTTTTGAGAAAAAAACAATTATTATTATTATCTTGAGGCAATACACATAGACAAAATGGGCATATGTCCATTCTCGTACAAACAAACATTTTTATCTTGTATTGAATGGGCATATGCACATTCTCATATAAGAATCATAGAAGAAAAATAGGGGTAATATTGAATTTGTTTTAGAATGGAAATTTGCCTATTATCACATCCCTTATAGTGATATTAAAATGATTAAGAGTAATATTAATTCAATGAGTTATAATGGTTAAAATAGACATATTCCCATTCTTATACAAACCAAGAATTTTATTATTGTGATGAGAATGGGAATATGCCCTTTCTCATAAAATCAATATAGAAAGAAAGAAAAATTCTCCTATGTGAAACATAAAGAATGAATGACAATTAGATAGTTTTATGAGAATGTTTAAAATGGACAGATGCACATTCTCATAGTCAAGGAATATGGATTGTATGAGGAATTCTTGTAAAAGTAATATATGCTATGTTAATATGATGAAGATATTTGGACGAAGTGGTTAACAATCAAGTTTCTAATTAACTTCTATTTAACCTCTATTTATTTTATTCTTAGCATTTAAATTCAATCTCATTTATTTAACCTCTATTTGGATGAAGTAGTTAGAAAATTGAAATGTAACCTCTATTTATTTATCATCATTTAAATTCAACTGAGTCAAGTTTAATCATAGTTTGGAAATCATGTTATAAATATGTTCATGTCAATTTTAATTACATGTATAATTTTGAAGTATTTCGAAACCTTACTAAATTATAGAATTTTGCATCTCATGTGTTATGTGTATTTAATATACTTAAGGTTGTACATACATGATAATTTTTAATTTATTTTATGCAATGGTTTATGATATTTTCCATCATCTCAAAAAAAAATCATTTTATGTTGTTACAACGGAAAAGTATTTTGAATTTGTAGAGGGTGATCATGTGGACTTGTTTTCAAAAGGAACCAAAGTTGCAGAGGGACGAGTATATCCAAGTTTGAAGACACTACATTGAAATGATGTGGGGAGAGGATTTGCTGTTATCAGTGTTAATATAGTATTGGATGGAAGAGTAAAATTTCCTTTCTTAGTTGATGAATTTGAAACCTAAGCAGATGTCAGGAATAAACGATACTACATTTCTTGGGAAGAGAGTGAATTGTCAAAGCATGCAGATTCATCCATTCCTTCAAATTATTACAATGCAGAGAGTGACAAAGATTGTAGTGATGACACTGAAAACACAATCAATATAGATCCTAAAGATAGACAAGATTTTTCATAGATAATATCATTCTCAAACACAAATCTTGTAGCACAAACAATGACATAGCCATGGGTTCTATAACTCATGTGCTATAAAATCATCAAATTGATGGAGAGAGGTTGGGTCCTTTTAATTTTGGTGTATGGATAGGAAATGTGGTAAATATGTGTTCTGATTGATTAGACTTGCTACAACCTAATAAATCAAAAGTTTGGCCAATTAAACATTTTATTTTCAATGAAACAAGAAGTTCCCTTATGATTAAGCAAGGGAGTGCTCCACTGGATGATTTACACCTTGTACACAGTGATCAACACAATTTGAACTTCAAGGGATTTGTTACAAAATTAATCCATTACTACTCGATGGGGTGAAAAATTTTTGCAGAGGGAAAAATAACCTTTATAGTTGAAGGAGACATGGCACATTTTAATAGATTGGATGCAAATAGATTCGGTGTGCATATTGATAGAGTATTCAACCCTCCTTGCAAAGGATTCTCCTTATTTGAAGGATCTCTCATAAAATGGCCTACTGAGCACTTGGCTGACATAAATGGTTCTCAGATTGATATTAGATTTAAAGAAGTCCCAAAATAGGTTGAGGTCATCATGTGGGATGCATTAGAAGAGTGAAAACCTTAGTTTGTTTATCCAATTTAATATGATGCCACTAATCAAAATCAATCCAACAGAGTGATAAAAAGATCTTATAATTCTATAAAACGTCAGAATTTGGTTACCCCTTAAGCCAATCCATTAAATCAAAATTCTCATGAAGATAGAAAATTGTCAATGTTTTTAGAAGAAGTGGAAAATGCAGATTTTAGTTATTTAAAATCTAATTGTCTCCAAAAATTACCTGTCTTCAATTAGAATTCAAAATCTGTGTCACACAACTAAATTCTTGAATGAAATTCATAGAATTTTTTTTGTGTTTCATGCATTAACAATAAATTCCATCTTCAATGTTTGTAAGAAATCTATGGAGGTACTGTTGTCTCCCGAAAACCACTTTTCATTTTCCAAGTTAAATTCAAAATTTCAAGCTCTCACCCTCCTAAAGTATTTAAGCCAAGTTGAAAGTTTGAAGAAATAGCAAAATCCATGCCCTAGTGCTGTTTAAATATTTGTTTTGCTCATTTTGAGAAATTCTCCATCTCCCAGTCTGTGCATGTAATATCCTCTTTACAATCTCCTTTTTTTATCAAAA
Source organism: Taxus chinensis (assembly GCA_019776745.2). Classification (NCBI taxonomy): domain Eukaryota; kingdom Viridiplantae; phylum Streptophyta; class Pinopsida; order Cupressales; family Taxaceae; genus Taxus; species Taxus chinensis. The sequence continues at coordinate 1,039,997,486 of CM034146.1, read as the reverse complement.
TTTTTTGCTTGTTCTATGGCCTGGGTCATCAAACCATTGTTTTGCCTCCATGCCTTCGGCTCGCGAAGGAAATTCAAAAATTGGACTTAAAATGATGAAGTTCTCTTCCTCTATGTATTTTTCCCATAGTCAGGAATGATGGGCATTTTCTTCCCCATCAAATTTTGGCCCCATCATCCATGGGTATGTGGACATACCTAATTGGAAGTGGGTCAGTGAAGAATTTTTTTTTTTGAGCCTCTTTGTAAAAAAGGTGAAAATTTAAAAAGTGACCCGCAACCCCGATCAGGATTAAAGGAAAAAGTCAAATCTTGAGCCCACAGTCAAAGGAGTCAAAGAAGGGAGGTAGAATGTTGAGGGAATTTGAGATTTTTAGCCTCTTTGTAAAAAAAGTGAAAAGTTAAAAAGTGACCCACAACCTCAATCAGGTTATAAAGATAAAAAGTCAAATTTTGTGCCCATAGAGAAAAAGTCAAAGTTGAAGACCACCATTGAAAAGTCAAAGCAGGCCATCGGGGCACTTTTGGAAATTTAACCAAATTCCCTAAAGTGAAGTAAAAATTCTAGAATTCTCTGTGGCTCCACCTAGGTCTCGGGCCCTCCGTTGAAAAGTCAAAGCGGGAGAGCGGGTCGGCGGAGGAATTTGAGTTTTTGAGCCTTTTTCAAAAAAAGGTTAAAATGTTGAGAAAAGGGCCACGAACCTATTTCCAATATGAGGATGCCATGTTTCAAGAGTTCAAAAGGGCCATGACCCCATTTCTAATAAGAGGATGCCATGTGTCAAGAGTTAAATCAAAGCAACCGGTTAGCAAAGGAATTTGAGTTTTTGAGCCTTTTTCCAAAAAAGGTTAAAATGTTGAGAAAAGGGCCGTGACCCCATTTCCAATGAACACATGCCACATGCCTAAGTTAAAAATTTAAAGTGGGGGTGCGGGCCAATTTGTTCCAAATTGTCAAATCTCTAAAAAATCAAAAAACACAAATGGCTTTCCCATGTACCCACTTCAATCTCTTCCTACCATGTGGATGGCCGAATTTCAAATTTATAAGAGAAAATCAAATGTAACGCTCACGTTGCAAGATCTAGTTTTTAACCCGCCATGAGCGTTTTCTTCGCAATAGAGGAATTTGAAGAGGCATAGATGATTTATAAAGTTGTAACTATTTTGGTAAAGGATATAATGGCTCCTCAAAGCCATTCTAGGGGGGCTGGTGATTGATTTCAAAAAAGACCAGAGTGCTATGTACCTGGAAAAGACAAAAATGCCATACTTCTTCTATTTTCCCTTCTCCTTAGAATTTCATCTATTCTCAAAGCTTTGTACAAACTCTGCTTTAGCTTCAATAATACAAGAAGTAATTTTTTGCCTTTTTGATTGAGGGATTGATTGGTACCTTGCAACCAATGAATTTTATTTGGTCTTGTAGCTTCTCCTACATATTTATTTTTCTTCTAACTATAAATGCATGTAAATGAAATTTCTAATTAATGTGTGTGGGCATCTGATATTCTACTCACAACATTAGTTTTCTCTTACCTCCATTTCCACTCCCCTTCCTGTTTCTAAGAAAAAGTTTCTTCTCTAGTGAGACATTGCTAGCTTTTCCCCAGGGTCAATGGAGTGCCCATGTTGGATCTCTGGTTAAAAGGCCACCATTGAAATCCACCTTTTATGCATGCACCTACGGAAGATGCATCATTCAAGTAGAGGGACTTAGATTCCCATAGCGTTGGCTTAAAACCCACCAAAAGACATTTTTTCTCGCCAACAGTTTTTGGCACCCACTGTGGGGTAGATTTTGTAGCATTTGCACCTAAAAACGACATTAGGGTCATAAAATACAAAAAAAAAATTCTAGAAGAAAATTTTCTGGAGATTGAATAATCACACAAACTACATGGATGTAAATCATGGCTATTCTGGGAAATCATCCTATTGAGAGACCTGATTTACTCTTTCATGTCCAAGAAGACATTGCTTCCAATCTGAGAGAAGATATTTTGCATAATATACAAAGTGTCAATCAATACTTCATTTCCATAAGGATTCTAGACTTGGAAGAGGAACGTACTGTCAAATTGGAAAGGCAGAGACAAATTCTAGCACCCTAGAGAAGAGCATAAACTTTCAAGTTGGCTAATAGAAGATACACCTGAAAACTGAGGCAAGGAGGAAAAATTGATCCCACATTTGAAGAGCTTAAAAGAGAGGCAAGAGCTGAAGAGGAGATAAGGGCTCAACTTGAAGAAATAGAAATAATCCAAATTGAATTAGAAGAAAGAGCAGCAACAGAAGCAGCCTTAGCAAGAGTGGAGGCTAGAAATAGGAATAGAATGGGTGATCATGAGCATGAAGTACAAAGGTCTAACATACCATGGGGAAGAAATACTGGTCCACTTGCTCTTCCATAACCACTTCATGAACTCCCAAGAGGCTCAAGAAATAACTTCCCAAAATTCAAAGGGGATGGTTCTCATCTCCCCAAAGAACATGTAGCAGGATTCATCACTTCTTGTGGAGTGTTGGGATTTGAAAATGAAGATGTTTTAGTTACACTCTTTGTGGATTCACTCCAAGAAAGAGCCAATTAATGGTTCTACATGCTTCCCCCAAGATCTGTCACATGCTGGGAAGATATAAGAAGTGCATTTGAACATAGGTTCAAGAGCACAGAAGATTTTTAGGATCTACTAGTCTAATTGGTTCATATGAAGAAGGAGACCTCTGAATCAATGAGAGATTTTGTAGCAAGGTACAATAGGTTGATAAGAAGGATCCCAGAAGATGTGGTACCTCCTAAAAATAACTTGAAAAGGTTCTTTATCAGTGCTTTTCCATTAGAAGTTGGTTTCTTCCTCAGAAGAGCCCAACCAAGAAAATTGAGGGAAGCTCAAGACTTTACAATTGAGATTGATGATGATCTAGTCATTTCTAGCAAATTGAAAGGACCAAATGGCAAGCAAAAAGGTTAGAGTTCAAATTCAATCACCACTGATCTAATGTTCCCAAAAATGGCAAATGACCTAGTTTCCTTGAAGAAGCAGCTGTCACAAATCACAATGAGGAATGCTCCAAGGAGACCAAATCCTCCTGATAGACCAAGAATTTGTCCACCTCCTCATAGACTTGCTCTTGAAGCACCACCAGTCAATGCCATCTATGACATTAGGGAATTAGAAGGAGCAGACATTGAGGAAACTGAAGAAGAAAGCATGGATAACTATGAAACTATCTTTAAATTGAAGAGGTTGGCATGCACAATGGCCTAATTGAATACGTTGTTGATGAGGAGGAAGGTGATGAAGAAGCTCCAAGTTTTTCATGTGTTGTTTTCACTCTTGCACAATCCAAGAATGGTGTTCCAACCTCAGCAGTTTCAACTGAGAGTAGGAAGAACAAAGAAGATAACTCTCCAAATCCTCCAATAAACAATATCATCAGTAGAGGATCACCATTACCACCTTCTATGGAATCATCTAGTGAGAAATCAAATTCAATAGTTGTCAAGGATCACACTAATGTGCCAAGTAAGTTATCTAATTCTTCTCCCAACTCAAAAGTTGTTAAGAGTAAGTCTCTTCTAAACACTGGTTCTGTAAGAACATCTAAATTTCAATCAAAGGCTACACCCCCATCTCCTTCTAAGCCAATTACTACATTTGAAAAGGATAAACCAACACCAAAAGTAATGACGCATCTGCCATTTAATTCCTCATCCACTGCTGGAACCTCTTCCTCATCTACCATAACTTCATTTGACTTTGTAGAGCATGCTAGCAAAACCAAAGTCCAGCTCTCTAAAATTGAATACCTACAAACACATCGTGCCCAATTTGACAGATTCATCAAGGTAGTTTGGGGTGGTAACTCTACATCCCCAATCTCTAATTCGAAAGGCTTACTTCCCACACCATCCAAACCATCTTCTCAAAACTTGCTAGCCCTGAGTGCCTCCACCACCAAAAGAGTTGAGCCTTTTTACTTGTCACTTCTCATCAAAGGTTTCCAGCTGAACAATTGCATTATAGATTATGGAGCCTCAGATAATGTGATGCTAGTAAAAGTTTCAAATGCTCTTGGCCTCACTTTGACCCGGTTAAATGGTACATGCTACTCTATAAAATCCAAACAAGTTCCATTGGTAGGAAGGATTAAGGATGCTTAGGTTGCACCTGTTGATTACCCTGAAAAGAAGGTACTCCTGACCATTTTAGTGGCAGACATCCCAATATCTTTTGGTATGCTGTTGAGTAGAAGTTTTTTCAGAGATGTAGGTGGAGAAATAAAAATGGATTGGTCATCTGCAACTATTCTAGTGAAAGGAGAAATGAGGAAGCTACTGGCAGTCAGAAAAATGAAGTTCACAGTAAGGAAGTATGATGATCCAAGAGATGATATCCTTTTTTAATATTGTGGACTTGGAAATTACCTCCTTACATCACGGAAGGAATAAGACTTGCCACTTCTCATGGAGGAAGAAGAAGAACGAATCTGGATAATGGAGTTTGATGGCAGTCATTCTAGAGTAGGCTCAGGAGCTTGTGTACTATTATACTCTCCCTCCAATGAGGTATATCCTTTTTCCTACAAGCTACAATTTGACAATACAAATAATACAATAGAGTATGAAGCGTTACTCTTAGGCATGAATATAGCAGAGGACATGGGAATCAAGAATTTGAGATGCAAAGGTGATGTAGAGGTTGTGGTAAATCAGGTCCGCAAGTAATATCAGGTGAAAACCCCCAAACTAAGGCGCTATAGAAACAGAGTGTGGGACTACATTAAATCCTTTGATTCATTATCCATTGAAGCTATCCCTAGGGAGAATAATGAAAAGGATGATTCTCTAACAATTTTAGCTTCCTTAGTGACACCTCATCCTTCTTTTGGAAAGGATAAAATGATCATTGAGATGGTGTTCAAACCCAGCGTACTAGGCAATGCAAATCACTGGAAGGTATTCAATGATGACAATCAGATCCTATCCTTATTGGAAAAAAGGGATAACTTCAATAATATTTTATTTGAAGGAAGTGAAAACCCACACCATGAATCAGTCCCCAAAGAAGAGAAGGAAGGAATTGAGGGAACTGATAAAGAGGTAGTAATAAAAATGAAAGGAAACAAAATCCCCAAAGGCCTAGTTTATTTGGAAGACCTATTTGAAAAGCATGACAGGTTCATCCAAGAGAAAGAAAAATAGTCTTCTTGGTGTCCATCTGATTTTGATCAAGAAAACATTGGCACTTCAGAGAATCAAGGATGCTTAACATTGGTAAATGCTGCTCACCAGAAGAGAAGAGAAATTTTGTTGCTCTACTAAAAAAATACTCAGATGTCCTGGCCTTTTCCTATGATGAACCTAAATATTTTAAGCCAAAGGAAATGCATCACTCCATTCCTTTTAAGCAAGGAGTTAAGCCCTTCAGGAAAAAACAAAGGCCCTACAATCCAAAGATTGCCAATGTTATCAAAGAAGAGGTGATAAAGATGCTCAATGCTAGAATCATCTTCCCCATCCACCATTCAACATGGGTGGCTAACATTGTGCTAGTAAGGAAGAAGAATGGGGAAATAAGGATTTTTGTAGATTTCTAAAATCTGAATCAAGCATCTCTCAAGGACAACTACCCTCTGCCAATCATGGATCATATTTTGCAAGTAGTCATTGGATCTAAAATTCTCTTTTGCTTGATGGACTCTCAGGGTACAACCAAATCAAGGTGGTAGAAGAGGATTGCAACAAAATAACCTTCACAACAACTTGGGTCACTTTTGCCTACAGTAGAATGCCTTTTGGCTTGATCAATGCTGGAGCCACTTTCCAGAGAGAAATGGACTTGGCCTTCAAAGATTTGAAACATTTCATTGTCATTTACCTTGATGACCTCACGGTTTTTTCAAAGAGGAGGGTAGATCATATCTATCATTTGGAGAAAGTCCTTACAAGGTGTAGGAACCATGAAATTTGTCTAAATCCAAAGAAGTGCATTTTTTAAGTCTCAGAATGTAAGTTGTTGGGACACATTGTGAACACACGTGGAGCACACATTTATCCTAAGAGGATCAGATCTATCCAAGTAATAGCCTTACCAACCAGCAAAAATGGATTTCATTCATTCTTTGGAAAGGTAAACTTCCTTCTTCATTTTGTGCCTAAGTTTTCTAAACTAACTACGCATAAAAATTCCATTATGAATCCTCAAGAAGGTTTCAAGTGGAATAAGGAAGGAAAATCAACATTTGAGGAGATCAAGAAAGAAAAAAGCTCTAACTCTTGTATAATGTATTGCTCTGCATCAGAACATACACTGTCTATTGTCCTTGTTCAGAAAAATGATGAAGGTTTGAAAGAACCCATTACTTTCATGAGTTTTCCTTTGAAAAATCATGAGCTAAAGTACAACCAATTGGAGAAACATGCCTACGTAGTGGTCAAAGCTGTTAAATGTTTTAGAATCTACATTCTCAATTCCCATACAATGGTGATGGTCCCTGGAAGTGCAATCAAGTCCATTTTGATTCAACAAGATCCTGGGGCTAAGAGAGGAAGTTGGATTACAAATACCCAAGAGTATGACTTGGAGATTAGAGCCTCTAATTTGGTAAGAGGAAATGGTTTTTGCTAGCTGATTGTTAAAGATGAAGCTCTCAGGGCTTAGCAAGGAGGAAAAGATGGTGTTTTCTCAACATGTTCAGGAGACAGTCCACAGGCACTCTTTGTCACCACTACTGATGAGTGGTATGCTAACGTTACTTACTACCTCACTTATGGAGAATGCCCTCCTCATCTTTATTACAAAAAAATAAGGACACTCAAGGGCAGCCAAGTTTTTGATCTGGAATCATGCACTTTACAAGAGAGGCCTAGATGGTTGTTTCCTCAGGTGTGTAGATAAGGAGCAGAAAGAAAATTTGTTGAGGGCATATCATGATCAAGCTTGTGGTGGAAATTTCTCAGCAATGGTCACCACACATAATATCCTCAAAGGGAGATATTATTGGCCTTCCATCTTTGTAAACACTCAGGATTGGGTTTCCAAATGCAAAGCATGCCAACAATTTGTTGGAAAGCCACAACTAGTTGCATTGCCATTCAGGCCTGTGGTGATTGAAGAACCATTTCAGCAATGGGCGATAGATTGTATTGGTGTCTTGAATCCTCATTCTAGTGTAGGGAATACTTATTTACTCACTGTAACTGACTACTTCACTAAATGGGTGGAATCCATCCCAACCAAGCAAGCCAACTCTGAAATAGTTTACAACTTCATCAAGGAGAATATCATTGTTTGTTTTGGAATACCACAGAAAATTCTTGTAGACAATGCCACATATTTCTCTTCCAAGGAGCTCACAAAGTTTTTTTATGGCTTTGGAATCTACCTATCTCACTCTTATGACTACTACTCACAAGGAAATGGGCAAGTTGAGTCAAGTAACAAGAACATTGTGACCATTGTTCACAAGCTGGTAGATGAGAATTAAAGGAACTAACATAAGAATTTATATGATGCATTGTGGGACGTGATGGAACAACTACATATTTACACAGTACGAACACAGAATATATTATTAATTCTCTATATATTTCTGCACAACATATATGGCTAATATATAGCCAATATAATAGAAGAACTACTTCCTAGAAAATAGGAAGTCAACAAACAACTTACCCGTTTATAACTTTACGGGTACAACAAAAACTCTATAATAATATATTGTTAAAACAATATATTATAACAATTGTAATATCAACTCAACATAATTATAATCTAACTTTTATAATAATGTGAGCACTAATAATAATTCCTAACATTCCCCCCCTTAGTGCGAACATGGGGAAAACCTGCCTTTGTACTTGCACCTGCTCATGATCTGGTGATTTTCACAGGATGATCACAAACCTCAAGGATGGTTTTGCAAATGGTTGACCACAAACCGAGAATGGTGGTTTTGCAATTGGTTTACCAAAAACCACAAAGTGATGGTTTTGCAAATGGATTACCAACAACCAAGAATGGTGGTTTTGCTATTGGTTTACCACAAACCACAAATGAAGGTTTTCAAGTGGTTTACCTACAACCACATCATGATATGCCAAGTACTATTCTCAGCCCTCATTACATCTCATTGCAGGGAATAACATAGGAAATTCTGTCGACATCTGTTACTCATACATACATAGAAAAAACTGACATACTGGAAATGGAACATTGGATCATGTTCCCCCCCTCAATGTGAAATTTCCACTTATTCAATCACGAACACTGCAAACAGGAACACTGATACTGGAAATATGACAAGAAGCACATGACACAAACTGAAAGCAAATACACCATAAAAATGTCACCAAACCATTTGTGCGGCCCCGTCGTTGGCAACTGACGAGAGGTCGCTGATTGACCTCCAACCTCCTGTGCCTCCTGCCTCTGGTTTCATGCTGCTAACTCAGCAAAATGTTCTTTTGAAGCTCAAATACATACCTTGAACAGATGTCAGATACTACCAAAAAATCTGTCTGTGAGGCAAATGTTTTTTATCTTACAAACTTTTTACAATGACATGACTTTTGACAACAACTCACAAATTTGACGACACTTTTTGAGACTCTGAATACCACGATACGACCATAACAAATCACCTATTTAAAGTTTATGATTCTTAACTTCAACAATAAAAATGACATTTACAAAGACAAAGGACTATTTAAGACATTGATACCATAATGATATAATGATTTTAATTTATAGACTGGACACCAAATGATTACAACTTACAATATTATAACAACTCTACTTTATACTTGGTATAATAATTTGGGACCTAGACAATACACTTATTGAACATAACAAATTGACTTAATAAATGGTTCGAAAGTCTTTCTAAAGACTATTTTCACCAAATATGAGAGACATGAAAACTAAACAAATAAAATGAAATTACTATAATGACTCGACCCAAAGCTAATGGACTTACAATATGGATTTTTTTTCCTTTTTATCTCTTGCATAGATGTCCAACAACTGCAGGTTATGATGAGTGAACGTGGACCTTGAACTGATTTTAAGGTAGAAATCCGCAGCAAAGCTAAGAATATAAATGAAGCAAAGTTAGAGAGCTTCAATTCACAATAGATATGGCGGTACAAATTCACAAGCACAACCGATCTGGTGCATGAAGGAAGCACTGTGGAAATGTATGTTTGGACATTGAATGGAAAATCATTGTCTGGGCAAGTTGACATGATTGAATAAATACACATTTTTTGGAGAAATCTGCAATCGACGGTGTTGGATGCGTCCTATTAGGGTAGAATTAATCATTCACGTGCACACTTTGCAGGAGCCTGAATCTTCTACTGACAAAGCTTTGCATTCAAGAGCTCTTCTGCAATTCACAGCAGTAAACGTGGATGCCCAGATTTAATAGCATGCACAGAATAAAAGCTCTCTATATTCTTTTCATTGAGCTAGATCACAATGAAGTTGATGTGCTTGAGACCAATGTGAAATCAGTGCACAATGATGGATAAGAAAACTGACGGGCACGGGATTGTGAGCTGGGAGATGAAAAAACTGCAATCCACAAATCATTCAAGCTTCCCTTCTATTACTTAACCAGATGTATGTAGGTGAGCACGAGGCAAGGGGGGTCTGTAGATTCTTCGATAGCACATTAACATGGCCGTCTTCGACATAGAGGTATGACGTGCCACAAGGCTGAGCAGGTAGCAGGAAGATCTTTACAGACAGAACATATTGGATTTAGTCTTTATGACCATGATGTTGAATGAATTCCCACGAACAGGTCTGATATAAGCTCCAAATCACTGCATGTACATATATTTGTAACAGGAACCCAAAAACAACTTGCAGTTCCGTTGTTAAAATGGATCCAAACAAGATATATTAAATTATTTAAAACTACAAAACACTGAAATCATATCAAATAATGAATGCCATGATTGAGGTCACGATCCCAACAAAGATCCATCCCTTATTATTTCATTTCTCCATTGTAGGCCCAGGATATAGGTCACTCTGATGCCAAATGATGGAACAGCTACATATTTGCACAGTACGAACATAGAATATATTATTAATTCTCTATATATTTCTGCACAACATATATGGCTAATATATAGCCAATATAATAGAAGAACTACTTCCTAGAAAATAGGAAGTCAACAAACAACTTACCCGTTTATAACTTTACGGGTACAACAAAAGCTCTATAATAATATATTGTTAAAACAATATATTATAACAATTGTAATATCAACTCAACATAATTATAATCTAGCTTTTATAATAATGTGAGCACTAATAATAATTCCTAACAGGACGATAGGATCACTCCTAAGAAGGAAATAGGTATGTCACATTTCCAAATGTTGTATGGAGTTGAGGTAGAGATTCCCCTCACAATTGAGATGCCAGCTCTCAAGTTGCTATAAGAAATAAAAGATGGTCAATACAAAGAATCCATTGACAAGAGGATCCTCTTCCTGTAGAAGCTGGAAGAAAGAAGGTGCCAAGTGGTGGATAGAATTAACGAGCATGAGTTGAAAGTGAAGAAATTTTTTGACAAAAAGACCAAAGCAAGGAATTTCAAAGTTGGAGATTTTGTCCTGCTATGGGACAAGAGAAGAGAACCAAAGTGTAGCCATGGAAAGTTTGATGCATTGTGGCTGGGCCCATTCCAAATTCACAGAGCTTGTGGTGAGAATATTTTTGTCCTCTCATACTTGGAGGAAATTCCATTGGAATTTCCTTGAAGTGGGCAATACTTGAAACTATATCATCAGTGAAAGCGGGTTGCTCCCCGCCTTATACCATAGGTGATTTCGTAGGTGTGTTTTTCCCTTTTCTATTGTGTGGTTTTGGTTTTGTTTTGTTTGGTTTTTGTTGTGTGTGGTTTGGCTTGTTTTTTTCCTCCTTCTTCCATTCTTTCTCAGAATTGTACATGACTCTACATGGCCCAATGGATAAGGCACTGGTTAACGTTATACTGTTTAAAAATTGAGATTCTGGATCCTCATACCATGTCTTTGTCATGCTCATTCCAAGCCATGTCCCCAAGATAGAGCCATTTGTTGTCTCCCAAAAACTACTTTTCATTTTCCAAGTTAAATTAGAAATTTCGAGCTCTCGCCCTCCTAAAGTATTTAAGCCAAGTTGAAAGTTCGAAGAAATAGCAAAATATGTGCCCTAGTGCTGTTTAAATCTTTCTTTTACTCATTTTGAGAAATTCTCCATCTCTTGGTCTATGCATGTAATATCCTCTTTACAATCTCCTTTTTTTAATCAAAATTTTTCTCTTGTTCTATGGCCTGGGTCGTCAAATCATTATTTTTCCTCCATGCCTCTGGCTTGCGAAGGAAATTCAAAAATTAGACTCAAAATGATGAAGTTCTCTTCCTCTTTGTATTTTTCCCACAGTCGGGAATGATGGGTGTTTTCTTTCCCATCAAATTTTAGCCCCATCATCCATAGGTATGTGGACATACCTAATTGGAAACAGGTCGGTAGAGAAATTTGTGTTTTCGAGCCTCTTTGTAAAAAGGTGAAAAGTTAAAAAGTGACCCGTAGCCATGATCAGGCTTAAAGAAAAAAGTTAAATCTTGAGCCCGTAGTTAAAGGAGTCAAAGCAAGGAGGTAAAACTTTGGGGGGGATTTGATATTTTGAGCCTCTTTGTAAAAAAGGTGAAAAGTTAAAAAGTGACCCGCAGCCCCGATCAGGTTATAAAGAGAAAAAGTCAAATTTTGAGCATGCAGAGAAAAATTCAAATTTGAAGCCTGTCGTTGAAAATTCAAAGTGGACGAGTGGGCCATCGGTGCACTTTTTGAAATTTAACCAAATTTCCAAAAGTGAAGTAAAATTTCAAGAATGCTCTGTGGCTCCACCAAGGTCTCGGGCCCACTGTTGAAAAGTCAAAGCAGGAGAGCGGGTCGGTGGAGGAATTTGAGTTTTGAGCCTTTTTCCCAAAATGGTTAAAATGTTGAGAAAAGGGCCATGACCCCATTTCCAATGAAAATGTGCCATGTGCCTAAGTTAAAAAGTTGAAGTGGGGGTGTGGGCCAATTTGTTTCAAATTGCCAAATCTCTATAAAATCACAAAACGCAAAGGGCTTTCCCATGTACCCGCTCCAATATCTTTCTACCACGTGGACAACCCAATTTAAAAGTTATAAGATGAAATCAAATGGTCTGTATTCAAACTGGAAAATCAAATGTAACGTTTCTGTTGTAAGATCTGGTTTTTAACCCAATGAGTGTTTTCTTTGCAATGGAGGAATTTGAAGAGGCATAGATGATTTGTAAAGTTGTAACCATTTTGGAAAAGGATATAATGGCTCCTCAAAGCCATTGTAGGGGTCTGGTGATTGATTTCAAAAAATGCCAGAGTGCTCTGTACCTGGAAAAGACAAAAAAATGCCATACTTCTATTTTCTCTTCTCCTTAGAATTTCCTCTATTCTCAAAGCTCTGTACAAACTCTGCTTTAGCTTCAATAATAAAAGAAGTAATTTTCACCTTTTTGATTGAGGGATTGATTGGTACCTTAGGAATAATGAATTTTATTTGGTCTTGTAGCTTCTCCTACGAATTTTTTTTTCTTCTAAATATAAATGCATGTAAATGAAATTTCTAATTAATGTGTGTGGATATATGATATTCTACTCACAACATTAGTTTTCTCTTACCTCCATTTCCACTCCCCTTCCCCTTTCCAAGACAAATTTTCTTCTCTAGTGAGACATTGCTAGCTTTACCACAGGGTCAATGGAGTACCCCTGTTGGATCTCTAGTCAAAAGGCCACCATTGAAATCCACCTTTTATGCATGCACCTACGGAAGCTACACCGTTCAAGTAAAGGGACTTAGATTCCCATAGCGTTGGCTTGAAACCCACCAATTTTTCCACAAGAAAATTTTTCTTACCAACAGGTACATAAAATGAAATTTGATGGGATCGATGTTTTTCAGAATGTATGGCACAAAGTTTACGGGTACCCAATGAGTTCCTTCTATAAACATAAATATGAATGGATAAGTTGAAGTAGGCTTGCATTGAATGAAAACACTGGAAAAGAGAAACAAATGTCAAACACTACCACAATAATTACTTGTATATCAAGAATTGTTCAGAGAAATTCAGATATCTCTTTGCATTTGACTTGGTGTATAGGACAAGATGGAGTAAAAGTTCCCCAAAGGTTTCTTCCTTCATTCTATACCCAAAATATACTTTGAAAAAAGTGCAATGAAGAGCTTGAATTATTGAAACTTCCTCAAGTTTCACAGTTAAGCTTCAACAACATAATGAACAAAAGTTTTCAACATGTTTCCATTGCACAAAATAATTTATTTTCCAAGTGTGATGAGTTCACAAATTTTTACAACAAACATAGAGCCACTACATTCCCAAAAGCACTTGCAAAGATTAAGGAGGAACAAACATTACACAATGAATATATTCAAATTTGTCGTGTAACTTACTATTTCCACATATTGCAATCAGAAGAATAGCCTCATGGATTCTTGAGAATTTTAGATGAAAAACTAGATAAAATGAAAACTTTTATACCAAGGATGGGTAAAAAAGAGAATTCAATAATTAATGTTATGAACCTACAAGTTACTTTAAATGGCATGCTCACACATGGACACAAGACAGGGGGTTTCAGCCATTTTTGCCTACCATTATTTGAACATGGAGCAAACTATATATTCACATCATTAGATTTGTGTCTTAGGAATATTGAAGAACGCGTAATTGATGAGTATGGATATTTATTGTATCATTGTGGATCATCCAAGCAACCATTGTATGATAAATTATTACAAAATGATGTGCATGAAAAATGTAAAAGGTACAAGAAAATATTTAACCATTCAAAATCAATTAGTGTTGCTAGCACGAATAATTATTTCATACAAAAACCACTGATCCTCTACTTGTAATTGGATAATGCTTCGAGTGATAACAAAAATCATACCTTATTTGCATTTGCATCACTGTTGACATCAAAAAAGGTATTCAACATTGTGTATCTAAACTTTCTTCCAGTGGGACACACTCATGAGGATATAGATGGGGATTTTGGAAGATTAGCAACATCGTTACATAAAATAGACACATTTTCTTTGCCACATATCGTGGAATCTTATAGAACATGCCAAGAATGGTCAATTACATTCAATCCTTATCTTGTTGAGGAAGTGTACAACTTCAAGGAATTTTTGGATCCATTCTTGTTAGATGGAAAACATAAGATAATGGGTATCAACAAACCTAATATGTTCAAATTCCAAGTTGTGGATAGCATACCAGTGATGGAGCACAAAGCAACAATAAATGATCTGCAATGGTGCTATTCTATCCATATATGATGTACAAAAGATAATGGTGAACTAATCTTGTCGGAAGGGAAACATCCTTTGGCACCTTTCAAAGAACTCAAAGAAATGGAAGATCTAAAAAAGGGAATAAAAAAAAAGATTAAGAATTGGGGTAAAATCGCAACATGAGACGGTAGTGACTATTGGCTTTCAAAGATCGCATATTGGGAAAATGTTTTACATGCTTTAGATAGACCATTTGTAAATTGTAGCAGGAGGTCAAATGTTTTTTTTTAGGCCAAAAACAACACATGAGAAAGACATGTATGACCAAATAACAAAAGCCACACATATTTTGAACAAAGAAGACTACAATCAACATATCCCAAGTAATAATGATATTTACGTTGGACCTATTTGTGGTAGATCTAACCAAGAATTCAATCTATTGAAGGATGTTTTCAAGGGACAAATGTTACTTATATGACCAGGAAATGACAATGAAAAGATATGGATGAGGAGAGAAGATGGGGATATTTTCCTTCAACAGGAAGGCAATGGTGTAAATAAAAAGCTGAGAGTTTAATATTGGAAACCTGTAGGGATAGGATAAGGTACACCATTGTATCAGGATTTTTTAAATCCATATAAAACATGGACCATCTCAGATGAACCTATTACATATATTGATGTTTTTAACATCATCTGAGCATGGACACCAAACAAAAATTGACAAAGTGGACACATAAAGATACCTGATAAAGAACACATGGCCATTAAATCATACATCGAATTACTTGAACAGGATAAGGAATTTTGACTTGGAGAAACAATTGAAGATCATAAATTTTTATGTGAAATCATCTTGGCCAGGGATGTGGGTTTTTTAAGAAAAATTATTCAAAACCTTGGTCCTATACAACTTTACAATTGTACTATTATTTGATAATTAAATAAAATATTGAGTATTATATTTCTTTGGAATATTTTTCAATAATATAATTCTATAAAACATTGTGTTGCTTATGGAACTCATGAATCTTATTTATGTATTATTAATAAGATAATTTCCACAAAGAAATAAAATTAAATTGAAAAAAAATCCTTAATTATGCTCTAAGTAAGTTTACAGGGAGTTGGATCTTATGATTTAAATGGAATTAGATGTCATTTACAAGGAATTCATTTCCTAAGATTAATGATTTAGATTTTTCTAGGAATTAGTCTTGATTTATGCATTCATTACACCCACAAAATTATATGGTCTTTTTCTAAAGCTATGTGCATAATTCTAGGTAACTTATTTTTAAATTGTTCTAATAAATTTATAAAATGCAAACCTTTCTAAAGTCTAGATACTAAATTATATGCCTAGAATCCCCTAATTATTGAATGCAAAACTATAGTATTTAGAGTGTCAAGATATATTATTTAATGCTCTCAACAAGAGTGTCTGGAAATGCACCATGACTTAACCTACTGTCTGCCAAAATATAAATTTTCAAAAGAGGTCAAAATCCCTCAATATGAATTATAGAAGAAAAATTGATATAAAGTTGATACACAAAAAGAATTAGGAACATACTTGTACCTTGAATGTGATGAGAATGGGCATATGTCCATTCTCATAGACTCAATATTTGATTATTATTTCATACAACGTGTACCCATATCACATTGTTTTAATTTTCAAAAGGTATCAAAATGTCTCATATAGGAATCATAAAAAATAATTCAAATAAAGCAGATACACATAAAATGAATTAGGAACATAGTTTTACTAAGAGTGTGTTGAGAATGGGCATATTCCTATTCTCATAAACTCAATATATGATTAGGAACATACTTGTATGGCATAGTATAAATATTGTAATCTGATATCACACTATATAAAAACCAATAATGGAAATTTAGGAATCCAATTTCAACAATTATAAAACCAAAAATAATAATACTACAAATATAGATTCTTAGTAAAATGTCCATATTCAACGAAATTATGGTTATTAGGTTAGAGGGATAAATGCAGCCAAAAATGATCTATTCAAGGCATACAAGCATAGGGTATGGGATATCTTAGAATATTTTGAAGCATTAAACATAAATTCCATACCAAGAAAGAGAAATGAAACTGCTAACAGACTTGCAACAATTGTGGTAGAATTCAACATTGTTGGGGATATAAAAAGACAAAATTCATCCTGATGTCAAGATGGTAGTTAGGATTGTTATACCAAATAATAACAAAATTTGGTAGGTATTCGAGAATGACCAGTAGATCATCAAATTCCTTCAAGAAGAGGTTGAGTTATCTTTAAGAAACCAAAACAAGTTGGAGAAGCAGTATGGGGACCAAGTGGTCCAACTCAGAGAAAACAAGATGCCTGAAGGTATAGTGACTCTAGAATCCATCTTCAATCCCAAAGACCCGTTCAAAAGAGAGAAATAAAACATAATGCTCAAAGGTGAAGATTCAGAGACCAATTAATTTGGAGAAGGAAAAATTCTCCAAATTGACAAGTTAAATACTCAATAAGAAAAGCATGATTTTATACAACTTTTTCAAGAATTTATTGATATATTTTCAAGGAGCTATGAATATCTTAATGGATTTAATCATATTTTATCTTAGCATACTACTCAACAAGATTTAGAAGATAAACCCATTAGGTAGAAGAAAAGGTGATATAAACCTCACATTGATCCCTTGATGAAGAAAGAGTTAAACAAACTAATATATGAAATCTTAATTTTTCCTATCAAACATTCATCATGGTTTGGCAATCTTCTTCTAATACAGAAGAAGAATGGAGAGATTAGGTTGTGTGTGAACTTCAGAGATCTAAACAGGGATTCATTAAAGGCCCACTACCCACTGACCTCCATGGAAAAAGTTCTATAGATGGTGGTAGGTTCCAAAAGATTCTCTCTCCTAGATGGGTATTCAGAATATAACCAAATCATGGTGAAGGAGGAGGATCAGTTCAAGACAACTTCCACAAAAAAATGGGGAACCTATGCTTATAATAAAATGGCATTTGATCTATCTAATGCAGGAGAAACATTCTAAAGGGCCATGAACATGGAATTCCAAGGGATGATTAACAAGATCATTCTTGTCTATCTTGATGACATCATGGTGTTCTCCAAGGATGCATCTATTCACTTCATTCATCTCAGGAAAGTATTTTAAAGGTGTAGGAAGTTCAGAGTCAGTCTCAATCCCAAGAAGTGTATATTCTTAGCTCATGAAGGAAAAATTCTAGGCCACAATGTTTCGAAGGACTAAGCATTAATCCAAAGAGAGTTAATGTCATTTTGGCATTACCATTTCCTAGTCATAAAAAGGCTCTCCAAAGCTTCTTGGGGAGAATTAAATTTGTTATAATATTTGTCCCAAACTTTGCTAATCTTATCAAACCACTGAAATTAATTTTGAAGAATAACATGGCCTTCAAGTTGACTACTAAAGGAAAAGAGATCTTTGAATCTATAAAGAAAGCC
Source organism: Taxus chinensis (assembly GCA_019776745.2). Classification (NCBI taxonomy): domain Eukaryota; kingdom Viridiplantae; phylum Streptophyta; class Pinopsida; order Cupressales; family Taxaceae; genus Taxus; species Taxus chinensis. The sequence goes on along the minus strand of CM034146.1, from coordinate 1,039,979,629 downwards.
ATTACACAGGCCCTAACCCTTATAAACCCATATTTCTCAAAGGATTTTACTTTGTATGCCTTAGGGGGTGTTAAGACAATATCGGCTATGCTAGTGCAACCGAATCAATAAGGACTAGAGCAGCCTATTACATTATTCAGTCAAGGCCTTGAGGATTATAAGGTAAGATATTCATTCATTGAGAAGCATGTACTTGTTGTGATAAGTAGTATAAAAAAATTCAAACGTCTAGTGTCAAACAACAAAATACACCTATTTGTTTCACATGTTAGTGTGAAGGAGTTCCTACTGAACAAGAATTTAAATGAGAAAAGAGCTAGTTGGATCACCCGAGTGATGGAATATGATATATATATATATCAAGGTAACCCAGCTGGTTAGACATAAAGGATTGTGTGAACAAGTAGTCTCAAATCAATACACAAAGTCAAAATATGAAGGAGTTGTTTTATTACTCCAATATGATCAAGAACAACAAGCCAATGCATTACCCACGCCTTTCTATGTTGATATGTGTGTCCAGCACTCCCCATGAGTTTTGTGACATGGACTAACCACCTCTCGTAGATCCTAACTTTGGCGATTGTAGTGGAGACTAACACCTATGGGCTTTGGTCTAACGGTAATCATGGTCCAACAAATGGTATCAGAGCAATAGGTCTCGAGTTCAAAACTCACTTGGGTGATGCTGAGGGGGAGATTTTTGGCTTGTGTGTCCAGCTCTCCCTGTGATTTTCATGACATGGAATAACCACCTCTCGTAGATCCTAACTCTGGCAATTGTAGCCGAGACTAACACCTATGGGTTTTGGTCTAGCGGAAATCGTGGTCCAACATTCTGGACATAGTATATAATATGCTTCCTCCAAATAGTTCATTGTCCTCATGGATTGAGTAAGGCCAAGAGAAGTTACTTCAGGATCCAATCCATTCCATAAGTTCTTGTGGATGGTTTTCTATTCAAAAAAGATGTAAATGGTGTCTTTCTAAGGTGTATCAAGACATGAAAAATAGAAAAATTACTATATGAATTCCATGATGGGGAAACATGTGGTTACTTTCCCCTAAGATTCATAGCTCTCATAATTATGAAGGCTAGTTATTATTGGCTTAATATTTTCAATGACTGTTATATATGGATTAAAAAATGTAGGAAATGTGCCTTCTTCACAGGAAAAGAAAGATTAATAACCCTTCCACTCCACCCCATCTCTGTAAATGAACCTTTCATGCAACGGGGGTTGGACTTCACTGGTGTAATTAATCCCAATTCAAACTTGTGCCATAACTGGATCATAACAGCCACAAACTACTTCACCAAATGGACTAAAGTAGTTGCACTCAAGGAGGAAAATGAGTTCAACATACTAGATTTATATGAAGGGATTGTAACCAGGTTTGGTGTCCCATCCAATATCATATCTGATAATGCTCTAGCCTTCCTTGGAATAAAAATATTTAACTTGGTTGTTAAGAATGGGATATACTTGAGCACATATTCAAAATATTACCCAAAAGGTAATGGGAAATATGAATCCACCAATAAGAATATGTTAAGGATCAAAATGAGGAATCTAGATGAAAACAAGAGAACATGACACAAAAATTTAATATCAGCCTTGTGTGTTGATAGGATTGCACCCAAGAGGTCAACTAGTAGTTCTCCCTACAAGTTGGTCTACAGAAAAGAAGCAAGGTTGTTAGTATCTCTAGAATTATCAGCAATAGAACTTATAAAACAACTAGAGTTGTTTGAGTTTAGGGCCATCGAAGTGAGATATACATAACTTATACATCTAAAGATCTCAAAAATCCTATTATGCAATCAATGGAAATATTAGGCCCAAATTAAGATGATATTTGATAAAAGGGAAAAAGCTAGGAGCTTCCAAGATGGAGATTTGGTCCTAAAATGGGATGCAGATAGGGACAAACTAGGAAGACACTCCATATTTGATGCATTGCAGAGTGGCCCTTATATGATTTCAAGATGTAAGGTAACAATGCTTTCCATTTTTCAAAATTAGATGGAGAAGAATTGTAGATTCCAAACAATGGGATCTATCTTAAGCATTGTTACTGAATCGGAGATCTATTACATAATATGGTAGTTTTCATTTCCTCATAGTTCTTTAAACACATTGTTCTATTGGTATTTTAGGTTTTCTCTTGAATAAGTGCTTCTGTACACTTTACATGTTCTATTTCAGAAATGTATGATCTTTTGGGTTTGTACATAGTTGTGCCTTTTTTGTTGTTGCACTTTTCAGTTTCAGGCAAGGCCTTGTGATGGGAATAATTAGTTACCAACTCAGGCAGTTTCATATGATAATCAAATCCATGTAATGCTTCATTTGTACCTACGGGTGATTTTTCAAGTTTCGGATTAGTTTCAGTTTTTAAGCTAACTCTATGCCCAATAGATAATGTAGGGATACTAATATTTGCAATCTAGTAGGCATATCACCCCACGAGTCACCAAATTTTTATCCATTTTTTTCATCCCAATGAAAAATAGACAACTTAACAAACTTGGACATTGGAAATCAATGGAGTCTAGGTATTTCAAAGAATAGGGTGGCTCATGGGTGGCTCACCCAAGTTATGACCAAGTTAAGATATGCAGTGAGTTGAGTGAGTCATGAAAGTTGAGTCGTGGCTGAGCTGGTCATGGAACAAACTGAGTAGGTAGGAAAATTTGCTACCGGCCGATATTATTTTACATGCTACCGGCCAAAAACATTATAACATGTTATTGGCTAGTAGCAAGAGCAAGTGGATGACAAAGCATCGGTGGTTTGTGGGTGAGAAATGGCATGAGGGTGCCGATAACATTTTATATGTTATTGGTTGGTGGCATGTATGGATGCTACCCTCTGGTAGCATGATAGCAGAAGAAACATATGGTAGGATGGTGATGTGAAAGGTGTCAATGGCATGTATGAATGTGACTGACCAGTAGAAAATTCATGCTACCGACAGATGGAAAAATTATGCTACTAACCGATTATGGGGGTGGAGAAAATCAGGGTAATGAAGTAGGTGACTGTACGGTTGCTACCGACTGGTTGTATGGGATGTAACCGACCGACATAATGAAGGAAAATTAAAATGATGCAACATGTTGATAGGAGAAATATGCTCCTGACTGACACCATGAAGATTATGCAACCAATTGATGGGAAAAAGAGAATGTTACCATTAGGGAGAAAATTGCATCCAACTGGCTAAATACAAGAATATAAATGATGGGCAAAGCAATAATGAGCATGGTACAGAGTAGTTCAACAACCATTTTAATGAGGTATGGTGCCCATGGATTCCCATGCAAGAAAAGTACCCTTTGGAAGTAAATTTTCATGGCTATTGATACATCTTTTTAGAGATTTAATGTAGGTTATCGTTTGGTGAAGAAAATTCGAGGTATCCTTTTCTATAGAATGTAAAATACCTCTCATTTTGAAGAGGGGTGTTCTAAAAATGTAGACGAACTCTATCAAAATTGTTCCATAATACTTTTTTCAGTTGTAGGCCTTGAATTTGAGCATTCTATAAAGGATTATTGCATTGTTTCTCCTTTTTAAAGGATTGTGCATCTTTTTGAGCAATTAAATTCATGTTTTGTGGCATTTTTCTGCCCTAGCTTGTATTGTATTACATTTTTTCCCTTCCTTTAAATTTACAGATATATTGGTCATACTTTTTTCATCTTACAAGAATTAAATCCGTTGTGATCCATGAAAAAATGGGATTTGAATGTTGTTTTGGACTGTGTCACTTCTGTTTTCCCTCTCTTACTTTTTTATCTTCCTATTTTCACTCACTGGGAATCTCTCCACCCTTATTCTTCATATTATTGTTAGGAATTAGTATTCACATGGTTGTTAGTATGTTACCGTAAGGAAAATATTTGTTACATGTTATTTTATTATACATATATATTGTTATAACAAATATATAACAATATATATTACGAGATTATTGTTGTACGTGAGTTTTCATATGGTTAAGGTTGTTAACAACCATCACCTTGTTTATAGGAAAGTATTTTCCTATATATTTGTAATCTATTGTAAAGCAAACAGATAGAGAAGAATATTATATTATATCTGTGTTGAACTCCATTAATTGAGTAAAACATGTGATAAAGCTCTTGCAATACCTATCATTGGTATTAGAGCGATCTGCAAAATGGGTCTTTGATCCATGATGGAAGATAGTTGTTATGAGAAGAGCTTTGTATTTGTTTTGGAATGTCTTAAATTTATTTTTGTTAAATCCCGTGACAATATTGTTAGTTTCATTGTATATCATATCGGTCTTAGTAAGCATCCTCTTCTAGATCAGTCGAATTGACAAGTAAATAAGAAATCTTGGAACGTGTAAAGCCTAGTGAGAGGAAAATGGAGGAAGTGTGCCACTTTCACTCAGGATCGGGTGCATTGAAGTGTAATCATCTTCTGTTTTAGTTGATTTGGTGTTCCATCGACATATAGACCTGTGATCTATCCGTCTGGTATCAGTTCTATTTCATCCATGTATTTCCAGCGATCAAGCAACTCCCTCAATTGCATTCGGTTCCCCATGGTTCAATGAACAGAGTTGATATTGTTATTGTCTGCTATTCTATATTTGAAGGATCAAATTTACAGTCTGAGAGATATCTCAGCGTTCAGGATCATTTTTGTGTGTGGATCCGGTCTTTGCATGAGTTGTGTGGCAGCTGTCTAGATTAGCTGAACCAGTTGTCATCCCAGAACAATTTATACATGCCTTAGATGCAGACCTATATTTGCATGCACTTCATTCAGATTTCTTATTCAAGAGAAGGAGCAATTAAATTCATTTTTGGTTTCATTATTGGCTGCATTCAACGTTTGCATAATCTATCAGGTGTGAGACATGTGCCCACATTTCATTGCATGCAACGGATGCCATTCTGCTACATCAACTTTTTATATAAAGATGACAATGTATTCATTATGTATTAAGAAGTAATCTTTAATTAATTTTTAGTTGTCTAGTCAAATAATGTTATTGTCAATATTTATTATTGTTGTGTCCTTAGCATTGAGTTGAGTTAGTCAAAAGTCATATATGAGTGTGTGAGATTCTATTCAAAATTTGAGTTTTTTTTTGTTATTTTAAAATAGTATATGTCAAAATTTTAATCGATAGCTTTTAGCTATATTAAAATTGTAATTATTTGTAAAAAGGCATAATATCGGTAGAAACTGACATCTTGTCATTTGAGTCAAAATTGTAAAATGAGCTTCATTAAAAAATCCACTAAGTAGCATCTTGATGGAGGAAGGAGGCAATGAAGGAAGGAGGTCGAACAACAACCTCTCGTCAGTCACCAACGATGGGGCCGTGCAAAAGCTGTGGTGGCATATGTATGATACATGAGTATATGATTTTCAGTATGGTTTCCATTTTATTAGTGTGCTTCAGTTTGCAGTGTTCCTATTGCTTTGAGTTGAGTGCTTTATTGTTAATACTGGAAAAGAATTGTATAAGAGAGTAGAAAACTGCGGAGATCCTAACTGCAGAGATCCTATGACTATCATACTTTGTTGGAAGATGGTTAGCTGGTGAATATGTTCACCCACAATGGTGACCATGTGCAGCAAGATCCAGTTAGTATGATATAACACAATACATTTTTCTCTTTCTAATTTCTTATTTGGAATTTCACATTATGGGGGGGGGGAATACATACCAATGTTCCATTCCCATTCTGCACCTGAAATGACTTAGTCAAGGAAAACTTCTAGTGGAAGTGGCAGTTTTCTATGTTTTTTGAGATCGAGTGGCAGCGATCAATGACAGAGACTACGATTAAGAACATTATGATTCTTATAGGAAGTAATGTGAAATATTTTTAGTATATCTTCTATTGTGTAGTTTTGTAATATTCAAGTTATGTTTCCTACATAATTCCCTGATGTATAAGCATAGTGATGAACAGTATCACCAGAGTAAGTCAGTTCATGGATCTTGAAAGGGTTTGTGGGAGGATCCAAAAAACCACACGAGGTGGATAGTTGATGGGACATGTTCACGTCAAGGTTTGTGGTAAGCTTGTTTAAAACCATGGAAGGAGAGATCCTTTCTTTTGGATCAAAGTCATGAGTCACAGAGTTGGACATGCCATAGGGGTGAGCATACTGCAGTTGAGAGTGTGGATGTTTTTCTACCATGTAAACACTAAGGGGGGGAATGTTAGGAATTAGTATTCACATGGTTGTTAGTATGTTACCGTAAGGTAAATATTTGTTACATGTTAGTTTATTGTACATATATATTGTTATAACAAATATATAACAATATATATTAGGGGATTATTGTTGTACGTGAGTTTTCAGATGGTTAAGGTTGTTAAAAACCATCACCTTGTTTATAGGAAAGTATTTTCCTATATATTTGTAATCTTTTGTACAACAAACAGATAAAGAAGAATATTATATTATATCTGTGTTGAACTCCATTAATTGAGTAAAACCTGTGATAAAGCTCTTGTAATACCTATCAATTATCACCTCCCTTAGTTTAGGATTTAAATTTCATGCATATCCTTCTTTCCATGGTCCCTTGTAATTTTAGGTTAGTGTTAGGTAGCTACATTTTCCTTTCTAAGAGTTTTTAGCATTAGATTTAGGTTGAGGAACCAACCTTATTTTGAGGTTTGTCTCATTTTTAAGGGTCCCACACCTTGAGACAATCCAATGTTACCCAAAAATAATGAATGCTCATCCATAGTTCATGACATATCAGAGGGTGTTCTTTTTTGTGATAATAGGGGACTTTAAAGATTAGGATTGAATCCTCTCATCGTTAAAAATTTAGACTCATTACTTGAATAATAAAACTTGGTAGACCATAGTGATGATGAGGGGACCTTTCCTTGGGATAGCTTCAAATTTGATCATGCAAACATGGATAAATTTATCTTCTATAATAGAGATAAAATGTTGGTGTGAGTTATAGAATTAGGGGCTAAACTACCACCTGGATTCAACCATACCCTTCTTACAAACATGGATCACAAAGAAGAAGAAAAAAAATGTCCCCTTTGATCCATTGATGACATATTAAATCTAGGACATGCTTCTACTTCTAGTCAAAGAAATAACAATGAAGAAGACACAAATCCTAAAAACACAAGTGGTTATCACATACCGCTCGTTCAGATTAATCATGAAGTTAGAGGTCGAGAATGAATATCATGAATAACCCCCTCCACGTGAAACTCATGAAGAACCCCAAAATGATGAGGTCACTTATTCAACAACAATTACAAGCCCTTAGTCATCAATTGGAAAGCTTAGCTTCCCATGTCTATAAAGACAAAAATAGAGTTGCATGTAATGAGAAAGCTAAGGTCACATATAATGATATTTACACTAAAAAACCATGGGGGTGAAACATCATAATTTTAACACGTGTATATACCTGCCACACCTTCACATGGCCAAATATTTGATTAAGAGTGGAAATCCATGAAAAATTCCCTCACAAGTCTACAAGAAAATAATTTTGGACACAGTAAGAAATACCAATTTGAAGAACTGTGTCCATATCCTTTCGATCAGGAAATGTTATGTATGCCCTTTCCTCTTAGCTTTGATTGCCCTAAATTTAACAAATATAGAGGTAAAGGTGATGTGATCATGTCAAATACTTATTCATGGCTTTTCCAGGAAGTTTCATATAGCGATAACTATCTTATTCGTCTTATTCCCACATAGTCTTTGGAGGACAAACACTTGAATGGTTTCTTCATATTACCAAAGGAATTATGTCTTCACATTTTCTGAATTAGCTAAGAAGTTTGTGTGCACACTTTTCATTCAATATGGAAAGTGACATCACTATGTTAGACATTTGTAACACCAAACAACGTAACAATGAGAACTTCGTTGGTTTCCTATAATGATGGAGAGGGTTAGCTAGTCGCTTCCCTTGCTCTATCCCAGAAGAAACAACTTGTTAGTATCTTTGTACCAAACTTGTATCCTGAAATAGCCTTTCACTTGCAAATGCATTGTGTAAGAACTTTTGAAGAAGTCATTGAGAAATGAAGCCAAATTGAGAAGGATTTATTAGGATAAAGGGACTTTAAAACCCTTTCAAAGAGATAAACATGAGTCCAAACCTACCAAAAAACCCAAATTATTTAACAAGAAGACAAGAATGTTGTAGGTGATGGAATCAACATGGATTCAAAACATGTTCAAGCGGTCTAGAATAACTCTCCTTTGAAACTTTCCAAAGGATAGGTTACACTTGAAATTAAAACTGTCGAGTTGTTCACTCCTCTTACAGATTATTTTTCATCAATATTGAAACAATTAGATGCAGTGAACATGGTTAAGTTCCTAAATACTACATGCTATTTGTTGATGATGCACCCAAAACTGACATGGTACAAAGACCATGAATATTGTGAATATCATCATGTTAAAGGCCATACCACAGATAAATTTTTGAAGTTGAAACACTTCATTCAAGACCTCATAAATAGCGGAGATGTTGAAATGGATTCTCTGTGAACCCAAAAAAACCTCTAAAAATAGTTGGGAATTTATATAGAGCCATTCCATAAGCATAACATAGGAAGAGAAAAATTCAGATCAAGGTCATTCATCCCAGAATAAAAATTCCAATCATGTTGCTTATTTCCGAAAATACTCATTATTTTGATTCCCTCATTAGGTTGTGTTCATCCTCCTATTGAGCATGTGAATACCATTAACATCAAGACATAAGAGTGTGTTGTGGCAACATGACGCACTCATCTTATTATTCCTAAACCTCCTTTGCCTACCCCTCTCGATAGTCATTATGATCTCCTTGAAGTAGCTTGAGAAGACTACTGCCAAGATTTCCATCTTGTATCTTCTTAAGATATCTAATGTTCATAAAGAAATCCTTTATAAAACCCTTTAGGGGTCAAGAGTTTCAATAGATATTGATCCATAATGCTTCCAAGCCTTGGTTGTGCAAAAATTACTCCTTCTGAACATATTACCTTTAGCCAGCATGAGATTCCAATGGATGATCATACACACAATATACCCTTGTACATTGAAGTGATTGTTACTCGTAAGAAAATAAAAAGGGTGCTTTTGGACAATGGATCAAGCCTGAAAATTTGTACCTTGAAATCTCATAAGAAAATTGGGATGCACGCTGATACAGAAATTAGCCTAATGTAATCACCATTAAGGCTTATGATAATGAAGAAGTGAACAGTTAGCTAGAAACAATAAATTTTCCTATGGAAGTTGGGCCCACTATTCATGATACCTGGTTCCATGTCTTGGACTTGGAACTACCCTATAGTATGCTCGTTAGTCACCCATGGATTCATGCCATGCAAGTCATACCCTCAACTTTCTATTTATGTATCAAAATTTTCCATGAAGAACAAATACTTACCATTCTTGGGGAACCCTAACCCTTTGCACATTATAGACGATTATCTAATTATTTCCCCACTACATATGAGTATCATTATACCGAAATATTTTTTCAAATTCAATCTGAGGATATCTCCTCTTGAATTTATCTTGATACATTGTTCTCGTGTGAAATTATTGCTTTGACATATGTATCTCCCTTTTCTATATGGAAGATGAAATTCCTTCCTACCGGTTACAGATATTATAACCTCCAATAGGCCCTCCTCATTTCCAATCTTCCCCTATCACAAAATATGTGTTGTAGGCCCAGTTATCAACCTCAATGGTCCTAGGAACATTGCTATATTGACACCTTCCTTCTTGGTGGCATATTGGTAGATAAGAAAATTCTTGACACCTCTATATCCTGATATCCTAATGATACGATGGCCTCTTGTTATTAAGCTCCTAAATATTTAATCCCTAACAAGATGATGTATTCCATGGGGTACCAATCATATGGATGATGCATAGATGAACAAGGTGTGCAGGAGCCTCTTCTGACACCAAATGAAAATATGGAAAGATATGGTATTGGTAATCGATCATATGGTTCCCATCCTGTAGAGGTCAAAGCCACCTCTTCTGAACATGAAAATATTTCTTTTGGTTATGATAGTGAAATAGATTCCCTTTGTAGCTTATACGAGGACATTTCCTCCATGAACTTGTTTCCCAACATGGCTATTTTTTCCTTGTCCCATTCTACCCCCAAATTAAATCTTGTTCACCCATCTCTTGTAAACTAGGACCAAAAACAACACATACCAATTGATTTCTTCCATAATGATGAAGAAACTGGTGAATTCATGGGTCTAAGTGATGACATTCCTATCGGTGATCATAAAAGTGGCTTCTCTATCGACCTTGATGCATACATGTATTTTAGGGAGGAGGTTGAGTTTTTTGGTCAGAAAAATCAAAAAGAAAACAAGGAAAAAATAAATTCTAAAAAGCCTCATCAATAGAAGAAATCCAAGTCCCATAGTGAGCACATATTTGAGGATCTATCATACGAACAAGTAGAAAAATCAAAGGATATAAAAATTGACCACCCTATGGGTGAAAATCTCATTGATATTCCCATTGAAAAATATCTCAATCTCCCCCTGATCCTATGTGTATGGAAGATGAATCCAAATTACTAGTGGATAATACTATTGATGTTAACATTGGAACCTAATATGATATTAAAATGGTTAAACTAGGATATTCTATCTTAACATAAGAATAGAAAAATTTTGTTATGCTCCTTTGTGAATTCTCATATGTATTTTCTTGGTAATATGTGGACATGCCTGGATTGAATCCTTCTCTAGCAATTCATAACTTTATTTTACATGAATCTTCCAAGCCTATCAAATAGAAACTATGGAAAATGCATTCTCGTGTGGCTCTTTTTGTCAAGGAGGAGCTATAAAAGTTGTTGGCTGTAGGATTTATCAAGCCTGTTGACTACTCAGAATGGATTTCTAACATAGTGTTAGTTTAGAAGAAACCTACTGGTATCATAATTTGCACAGATTTTAGGGACATTAACAAAGCATGTCCAAAATATTGCATTCATCTTCCAAACATTGACGTGATTGATGATTCAACTCCAGGATATGAAATGCTATCTCTTATGGATGTATTTTTAGGCTATAATCAAATAAAGATTGCAAAAGAGGATCAACATAAGACTTATTTTACTACCCCTTTGGGTACATTCTTATACCAAGTCATGCATTTATTCCTCAATAATGCAAGTGCAACTTATCAAAGAGCCATGATTATCATCTTCCATGACATGATGCATGATATTATGGAAGACTATGTTGATTATATTGTGGGTAAGTCTAGGACTAAATTATAGCACCCATAAATCCTACATCGTATCTTTCAGCGACTAAGATATTATAAGGTCATACTCAATCCAAATAATTTATTTCTTGGGTGTGCTTTTAGGGAAGCTACTAGGCTTCATTGTTTCTAAAATAGGAATTAAATTGGACCCAACAAAAGTCACGAATATTATAGAAATGCCTCCTCTCAAGAAACTCAAATAGCTACGTAGTTTACAAGGTAAAATTCAATCCATCCATAGATTCATCTCCCAACTTGTAGATAAATTCCATTCATTCACCCATCTTCTCAAGAAAGATGTTGATTTTCACTGGGGTCCTGAATGCCAACAAATGTTCTCCTTACTCAAACACTATTTGGCTAACCCACTTGTTCTTATATCACCTTCCCTAAGTGAACCCTTTTTGTTATATATATCATCTACTCAATTTTCTATTGGATAACTTTTATCTCAATATTATTTAAATCAAAAAGATAAAGTCATCTATTATCTTAGTCATACATTAATCAATTACGAGATCGATTATCTGCAAATTGAAAAATCTTGCTTGGCCATTATTTTTGTCTTCTAAAAGCTACATCACTACCTTCCGAATAACAAAACAAAGATAATATCCATAGTTGACCCACTCAAGTACCTTTTATCTAAACTCGCACTTGCTAGAAGGATGGGGAATTAGATCATCTTCCTTAGTGAATTTGATATTGAGTATGTCAGCTAGAAATCAGTCAAGGGACAGGAGCTCATAGATCAACTAGTCGAAGCTCCTTTACTTGGAAATAAACCATTGAGTCTATATCTTCCAAATGATTATAGGTTATATATTGAGGAATCTACCACATGGTAGATATACTTTGATGGATCATTTACCTTTAATGGATTTAGATCAGGTGTTTTACTTATTACTCCTATAAGATATCTGATTCCTTGGGATTTTAGACTTGGTTTTCCATGTAAAAATAATATAGTTGAGTTTGAATCCCTCATTTCAGGATTGAAATTCATTATAGGCTAGAATATCAAACAAGTAAACGTTATATGTAACTCCCAATTGATCATTAAATGGGTGAATGATGAGTATAAGGTCAAGGATGAGAATCTCGTCCCTTAAAAATGAATGGTAGATACTTTGAAAGAATACTTTGTTTAAATCACCTTTCAACATATACCAAGAGCATAGAACCATTTGGCAGATACAATGGATACAATTGGATATTTGCTACATATTCCACTAGGTAACAAAGACATGTTATTCTTTGTAGAACATCTGATGGTACCTGCATATGACATGTTAGAATATTTCTTAGTATGTGAAGTTGTTGGCTCTTTTTCCCCTTTATACCTTGATATAGTTAATTACTTACAAGATGGAACCTTCCCTCCCAACATCACCCATTCAAAACATTTTACCCTCATCCAATGCATATCTTGTTATACCCTACTTGGGGGTACTCTCTATTGTCAAGGATACGATGGGAATCTGTTACGTTGTCTAAACTCAAAAGAGTCCATCCAAGATTTTAAAGAGATGAATGAAGGCATCTGCGGGGCCCATAGAAGTGGAATGGTTCTTTCCAAGAATTCTTGAGATTAGTCTATTACTGGCCTACTATGGAAATATATTGTTATCAGCATGTGAAGAAATTTATGTTATCTCAAAAATATGGCAACCTAATACATGCTCCATCACTCTTTGCATCCTATCATGAAACCTTGGAAATTTTCAAAATGGGGACTCGATCTCATAGGGAAGCTCACACCAACTTCCTCTGATGGCCACAATCACATTATCATTTCCACTGAGTACTTTACCAAATGGGTAGAGGTTCTTCCTCTTACTTATGTCACTGGTGTGTAGATTACCAAATTTATCATGAATCACATCATCTACCATTACGGAATCCCTTCTGCCATTGTATCTGACAATGATAAATATTTAAAGAATAAATAAGTGATGGAAATGTTCCAACTCTTTCAAATCTACCAAAAATGGTCTACCTCCTATTACCCTCAAGGTAATGGATAGACATAATCCTTGAACAAAAATCTTATTCATATCATGGAGAAAATGGTTTTAATAAAAATGTCCATAATTGGCACCTTTAAATCCATCCTACCCTCTGGACTTACAAAACATCTATCCACACTCCTACAGGTGTAACTCCATATTTGCTTATATTTGGAACTAAATCCATTTTAGCCCTTGAGATCAAGCTTCTCTCTTAGCGGATATCCATGAGAGATCATTTGGATAAAGATGAAGACTATAGAGTGGCTAGGCTAGACAAGCTAGAACTACTTGATGAAAAGCGTCTCTATGCACTAGATTACCTCAAAGTGTATCAGAAATGATTACATAGGAGCTACAAAAAACACATCATACATCATGAATTTGAGGTATGAGACCTTTTTATTAAATAAAATTAGTTCAATACTCCAAAATAATAAGAAAACAAAGGCAAATATGAACCTAACTAGTTAAGCTCATACATTATGGTGGCTAAATTTGGTTGAAGTTCTTATAAGCTTTCCTATCATGATGGTGATGAACTTCAATAACCCATGAATATCATGCATCTCAAGCATTTCTATGTCTAAGCATGGGGACCTATCAAAAATAAAAAAAAGTAAAAAAATCAGAAAAATAAACAAAAAAAAGTAAAGAGAAATAAATTCTTCCAAGTGTATGAACCACCTAATTACGAAACTTTGGAAAATCCTTTGGTGAAAAATGATTCCCGCATTCCATAGGAGGGTTTGTTCCTAGGGGCATGATCGCTTCTTCCTAAGATAGTCCTTTTAGTGTGTCTGAGATTATTTTGATCCTATCCTTCGTGGCTTTTATCTGGATAATCCTAATCTTGTATATATGTGTGGTGTTTTCCCTTGTACATTCCCATCTGTCACTAGGGGCATCCATGAATCTTCATTTTCCAATACATATCTTCAAAAATATTTCAAAAAAAAACCAAAAAAAATCAAAATAGGTATCACCAAAACAACCCAAAACAATATAACATTGTATCGTGAAAACACAAAAACAATACAAAACACTTTGAAAATGTTCCAACAAAAGTAAGGTAGTATTTTTCTTTCCTATTTGTTTGTTTGCACATATTTTTGTTTTCTTTTTTGTACATAGTGTGTGTTGTCTTGCATGCTTTATATATTAATATGTTGTTTTAATTCATTAGATTAGTTCCTGTTGTTTTGATATAGACCAATTACAAGTGAGTTATTAGCATCTTGTTATCCAATTTTTCCCCTTGGGGTAAAATTGGACAATGGGGAGCATTTGTACCCTAGAACCAGAGAGGGCTTCACATAAGAACTTGAGGACGTACAGGAAAATGTTTGTGTTTTGAGCACATTTACATGTCCCAGGAGGATTCAGGGTTATCTTGAACTATTTTTCCTTTCCAGGGTTTTGGAAGCTCAATGTTTTCTCATAACAAGAAAACTGATAGTTGTGGGTCCACTTCAGGTCAACATGGGTGAAAACAATCAAAAAATGATAAATCATGTTTAATTAGGTCTTGTTATATCTTTATTACTCTCTAGTTTTAATAGGAAGCCTTCAAATAATTCATAAATCAGGGAAATATTAGTTTTAAATAGATAAAATGGCATTGAGCTATGAAATAGATCACCAAGCTACTCATCGAATCAACTTGGCAAGATCATAGTGCATTGAAAAAGTTCCCTTGGTGAGTTCGTATGAAGATAGCTTGACGGGATTTCAATCCGAGCATACCATATTGGTCAAGAAGAAATGAGTTAGGGAATAGCTCGATGGATTGAACTAGTGGAGGAACTCGAGCATGTCAAGTGGTTTGGCAGTGTGTGTGTGCCCCTATGAACTCGTTGTGATTCATCTCGATGTAGGAATTGTAAGGCTCCAAATTCATGAGACATCATGGTGAGAGGTTTAAAGACTCGAGTTGCTCGTAAATCTTGACCCAAGATCAATCGTTAATAGATATGGCTTGGCTTCATAAACGAGCCGGTGGGTTTTCAAATATAAAGAAGCCCAGGCTTCGGAGAAACCGCCTGCAGGAGCTTGAATATGTCAACAAAAAAATGAGCTCAGCTTGGCGTTAGGGGATGAGGCCGCAAATTTGGCGATGGCACAAAGGCTCAGTTGTCGAGCACGAAGGAAATGGCTACCAAGTTTTCTAAACAATCTAAGGAGTTGTATGTCATGGAAGAATGAGTCATAGAGAAATATTGAGTTTGTGAAAAGTATATCTCAGGGAAAAAGGGGGTGACAAGCCATCACCAGACTTGAAGTGATCTTAGCTTGGAAAAAATGGGAAATTTTTTTTGGGTGAAGTCCGAGTTCGACGGCTTGAATGGACCAACATAACCCATAGCTCAGTCGGGATAAATTGATCTCAATATGGGAAACGCTAATTCAGCCGGTTGGTGTAGCAAATCAACGAGTGGCTCTGTACAAAGGGGCGTGGCCAATACAACATAAAATGGAATGATGCAGTGGGCCACTTCACCGGGGAACTTGAGTTTGGGAACTTAGTACACAACGATCTCGTAACAGAGCAGAGCGAGCTCAACTAATCAATGGATATTGATCTCGAAAAAACAACGAGGGGAATCAACTCGAGTCGAAGCAAAAAAATGGCTTCCAAATCCGGTGGCCAAATAATGAAATAGCTCATAGCAAAGAGGTTTAACATGGTGCTGGTAGATGGTCAAGTTTGAGGTGGAATGTGAACAGTGGCCGGGCAGTTGAAGTGCCTCGCTCAGGCAATGTGACAGAGCTCGGATGGTAATCGTTTTGGGTTCAGATGCCTAATTGTGATGAAGTAGGTCCAGAAATGTCAAGTCGCGATGGATAACTATCACTAGATCAACACGGTTTATCGATCTATGTGAACAAATCTAAGAAATTAGATTTAGCTGCTTTGAGCTCAATATTGCAGAGGAGAAGGGAAGCTTGTAAAAGGTTATCCAAGTGCCAATATAGTGCAATGGCCCCTTTGTAAGGTGACTCGGGTGATCGATAGAAGCGTCATGAGGAGGTGAGTTGACAAATCAATTCAGAGCATCCACGCAGGTCACAATCTCGGAAGCTAAGTAGACTTCGGGTTTTGGAAACGATGCTTTTCGGATGTTTGCTTATGAGCTGGAAAAAAAATTAGAGGATTCAAAAGTCCGAACTCTAAATTTTGGAGTTCAAATCTCATGCATTTTGGACATGGATTTTAGATTTATGTTCCGGGGGTTATGCAAGTTGAGTTTGGGGTCTTTATATCCCTAAGTATGAAATTATATCCATACCTCCATTTAATACGGTGAGTCAAATGCCAATCTTTTGCGTCGGTTGGTGGGATAAGACATGGTGAGTTATCCATTAGCAATGAGTTCTTTGCTGAGTTTTCCATATAAAGTTTGAGGTTGAAGCCAAGTCATCAACTAAATTAGTTAATGAAGAGCAATGAGATTGACCAAGCCATGCAAGACATGACCCATTGAGTTACACGTGGAGGATTCCATTTGATTCATAACGGTTAAAAGAACCACATGGCAAAGAACATGGTGGATATGCTTTAGGAATCCGATGACCATGTTGAGGAGAATTATGCAATTAATTGGTGTTAAGCCCAACATGGTGGAAAAAGTGTAATGCAAGTTGAGTCTTGTGTCATGGTAAAGTTCATGAGCTGGTGACAATAAGGAAGAGGTCGGTAAAAGGTCATTGACTTGCCATATTAAATGGATGGCCCGATGTAATGTTAAAATCTCACCGAACTAAAAAAAAATACATGGAAAATTACAAAGAGCTCTGTCAAAAATTATAAAGAGTAGCTCGTCAGCTAGCTCAGCGAGCTGGTTAGTGAGCCTTTTTTCCAAAACACCAATGCAACCACCGTCCTCAAGCAAATTTCACCACGGGTTCCACCAAAACAAAAAATGCTCTATATTTAAAAATTATTAAAATATTATATTTTGATCAAATGGACGAAATGAAATGTTTGAATTTATTCGAGCATTATGAAGATATTATCAGAGAGCTAATGGAGCACAATGCCTCGGATACCCTAAAAACAAATGTTGTTTGGAAGAACACAATTTCCTTCCCGCTTGCCCATTTTTTAGAAAGTTATAGTCATTGGAATTGGGGGAAAATGAGAGCTACACAATGAAATTATCAAATAGTGGATTTTTCAGAGGTTTAATTGTTCCAAATTGTGAGATTTATTCCTTCCGTGAATAGTGCCTTAAAAGGTGGAACTGTAATTAATGAGGCAAGAATGGCCAACAACAGTGATTAACCATCTACTACATTTTGGTATAGATTCTAGGGTTTCTTCCTTATTTCTCTCAACAACTCATAATTTTCTAAAAATGTAAAAGGGGTGCTCATTCCAAAGGAGGCTAGATAGTTTCCAAGCTTCCCCTCTCTTCACAAGCTGAGTTGTGAATTTTTAGGCTTTCAGGCCTTTCTTCTCAAAATTGTAATGACAACTTATGACTTTCCCTGCTGTAATGATGCACTTTGCAAGTGCTTGAAGTAATGTAAATAATGTTTTGTGATCAATTATATGTCCTTATATCATTTTAACTTGCTTCTATTTTCCTCTCTCATGTTTGCAGGTGAACTGTGCAACCAATGTTTCCTTTAAAAAAATTTGAGGTCATTGTGTTTATCAAGGAATGAAGTATTGTATATGGTTTTGTTTGTAATGCATATTCACTTGTTTGCCCATATTCATCTTTCTTCATTGGAAAGAAGGAACGTTTTCTACAAAAATCCTTTCCATGTGCATCACCACTCCTAATTTAGGTTTTATTTCTTGTAAATCTCTCTTCCTGATCATCTTGAAATGTTATTATAGGTCTAGGTAGCTATTTTTATTGCATTAGGAGTAGTGTAGTGATTATTTTAGGAAGAGGAAGTCGGACTTCTACCATAGGTTCACCTTGAGCCCAAGTCCCACAACTTGAGATTTTCGTGAGCATGTTACACCAATCATAGCCGAATGTCGAGTGTTCACCTTCAAGCCATGTCGGGGTGTGTAGTGGTTTTGCGATAACACATCTTCCAGTTCATTTATTTGAAAAATGTCAGTGTGATGTTAGTAAGAATCATATTTGTTCATATTATGAAGGTCTGTGCAATATTCCAATTTATTTTTGTAAACAACTAAGGCTTATTACCCCTTTTGTTTGCATGTGTACAATCATTAATTATTGATTAATTCTTTCTTGTGTATCATTTTTATATTTACATTGTACATTGTACTGTTATAATAACATTCACATTTATCATAAACATCTATCACTATAGATTAATCATCATAGGATGGTTCAATATAATCACAAGCTATCATCATCACCTATAATTTAAATAAATATGTATGCTAATTCTAACATTTATCAGATCATATAATCAATGTGAGCCTATCCTTCATGACTTATTTAGTTGATCCTACAAACTCAGTCACATACGCATGGAGTTTATTCAGAATATTGGCTATCTATATGGGTGTATCCATAAATCAACTCTTTATGATTATATAGCAATTGCAAATGTCTATCCATGTCATCATAAAAATATCAAAAACATGATATGAATCACAACATATCAATAGTAAGAATATCTTGATGACCATCATATCATCATACTAAACCAAAACGGGCATAGATCAAAAATGTCCACACCTATAGTCCATAGTAATAAACAATAAACATTCATGATACAGTGATCAAAGAGGAGTGGGCACTACACCTCCTACCTTTGACATTAACTCACTCCACTCAAACTTATACATGTGTACATTGATCCCAATTAGCCCATCCCTCAGCCTGCTCGTGATGTCAGGACTGCATCA
The DNA here is from genome assembly GCA_019776745.2 of Taxus chinensis. NCBI lineage: Eukaryota > Viridiplantae > Streptophyta > Pinopsida > Cupressales > Taxaceae > Taxus > Taxus chinensis. The sequence goes on along the minus strand of CM034146.1, from coordinate 1,039,960,463 downwards.
GCCTATGACTAGAGTTGTTTTCATTTGAAATCACAGCACACATTTTCAATTTAAATGGCATATGTTTAGTTTGACCTATTATATATACGGTAACTATAAGGTGTATTTTTCTAAAGGCATTGGACTGTTGTATCCTAATACAAACCTTTGGTCATCAAAAATTTCAATCCAGAGGCTGCTAATTTTAATCATATACCAGGTGGTTAGATTATTTTAAATGGTCATTACAATTTACTATAAAGAGAATTGTTCTCCCCTATAATGTAGGGGACACATTGACCTAGAATCCTGTATTAATTTAAAGATACTTAATTACATCCTCTCTAGTGGTTAAATTTATAATTTTTAACGTTATCGTCACTTTTAAAGAACCTTTTTAATGTCTAAAACTAGTAGTCTAATTCGGGTAAATTAAAAGTGTGCTCTATCTAGTGTTATGTAATTTTCGATTGTGATAAATGCTACATATCATTTTTGGAGTAGCCATGTATCGCTCATTCCAAGCTATAAATTCCGCCATTGATAGAGAACTTATTCTTGGTGTAAATCTAGATCTAGGTCCCCTGGTACTTGTGGTGGAGGCCCATTTTTTGCATATCCACTCCATCCCCATCACCTCCATTCCCTCTTACAACATCCATACTACCTTCTCGGGGTGGTGATGGTGGACCATGTATATGTATCTTTTGTATCATTTGTATAGCCTACTACACAAGAACCTATTGAACAAATGGCTACTGTAACGGAACTTGGGGAACCTACTGTATCTATGGATCTTGTGGTCCTTGACCCTAACCCTGGCCTTGTGCCTGTGCCTATGCGGCCTTGGCCTCCTGCTAGCCTAATCTAGCCCTCTCTCGCAATGGATGGCCCCTAATTCCTAATGTTGCTACTATATGCGTTGTAATCATTGCCTGTAGAAATGTGAGCTAAACCTCTCAGCAAGACTATCATATATCATGTTGGGTAATATTTTGTAGTCCCAGGGTCTACCATCTGTGCACGTGCATCCCATGCCTATGGGACAATACTCTAGAAACCATGTCGTGTTATCCACAGTCTAATTGAGGGTCCAAAATTGAAATTCTCTCATGTTATGCACGCTTACCATAGATCATCACCTAGAATCCCATGTATAACACCGAGATGGCATTGTAATATATCAACTTGGTACCACTCCAGGATGTGGTTGTAAATGCATATGATATAATGATCAACCTCTACCATGCTAATCTTAACCGCATACAGTGCACCACTGATACAAGCTCAATATTGTCTCCAGGTAACCATACAAAGTTGCAGGTCATCAAATACTCATCTATAAAACATGATAATTACTAGATGACCTCTGACCCTGATGCCTAATTTCTCTCAGCCTTGGCATGATGGTTCCTCTAGCCGTCTAGCTCACAGGACACCTATTAGGGGCATCTAATAGCAATGTGATCCCAATCCCATATATGAAGTAGGGTCACGGGACTCAGGCTCCTCATCCGTTTGTAAGCTATCAAATATGAATATCTGTATAGGTGGGCTAGTATGCAATGAACCCAGGCAAATTGACCTCCCCATTCATCAAACAAGAAACCACTCTAATCAATCTCAGCTAAAAGTGGGGTACCAGTCTTGTCAAGAAGCAGGTAGTCGATGACAAGAGCCATAATATATACAGGAAGGTGTGTTATCCTCCTACTCTCGAAACATCTATTTGAATGCACTACCAACCCCTCTTAGGGTACGTCCTCTTATATAAATAAGTCCCATATGTGTCCCTGAATATTCCCAACATGAAAATTGTATACTACTAGGCTTCCCTGAATTGGAACCCTCAAGATCCGATAAACATCCTCTAAGGTCATGGTCATATCTTCTAGTGGGAAACATGTAATTCTACCTCTCACTGCACCATCACTCTGTTAAGGCTGTGAGTAGGGTGTGATCCAATCTGATATGTGGAAACTATGTAATGTAGGTCCAGTTAATCACCTCAAGCACAACGATCAATCCCCTTTGCTCACATCGTAGTGAACATCATCTCAAAATCATGCAGGCATATTGTGGCACTCCTAAATGTCCTTTGCAGGTCTGTAATATCTCCTACATATCACCCAAAAAAATAAAAAATTAACACCAATTCTTCATTTTTCATCTTCTAATCACTTTTACATGTAGTTTCCACTTCCCTTTGACACCCTTTTAATGTTGATCATGATACTATCGGCTATATTATGGACATTCTTATAGTTTTGATTTAATATGATGTTAGATATTTGATCATGGATTATTTTTGAATTTGATTCTTATATGATGCATGATGATTATTAGAGACACTTTATATGTTGATGATGTTATACTGTTGGACATGGTTATATGATAGATTTTGTTCAGACTTGTGATATTTGGATATTGTGAGTAGCCCTAGAAATGGAAAATTATTGGATGATGATATAGTTGTTGATAAAACTATAATGATATTGTTAGATTGCTTTGATGTTGTTGTGATTCATATATCTAAATTATTTTAGAAATTTAATTATAGTTATATTATTTTGCACGTTCTGATATGGCCACGAGGCCGAAGGAGGTATTTTTTTTTTGCAGGTTAAAATATCACAACAAACATCGAGAGATTGGAGACCAACCACATTGGAATTCTAGATGAATTCAACAAGGTCACCTTGACAACTAGTTTTGTTTGTGTGTGTGTTTGTTAGTGTTAGGGATTCCCATGGGGGGGGATCACCTTTAAATGTGACCAAGGGATTTTATGTATTTCTTTTATTTTTGGTCCCTTTGTTATGTTTGCATGTGTTTATTTTGTGATGCTTTTACCATTTCAATAATTATTAAATGGTGTGTAAATATTGTGAGTAATCATATTGTTTAGTTAATTAATTAAAAAAATGTCATAAGAATGTAATTAATAGAGTTGTTGGCCATGTTTTAAAGTGTTTTAAGAATGTGTAAGTAATGTGTAAGTGTAAGTGATGTGTAAGTTAACTTTTGAGTGTGAAACACTCCACCTTTTTGGAAATTCGAATTTGTCCTTGGAGGCTGATTTTGGAGACTTGTGGGACAAGTAAAACTTGTCCCATACCTCTTAATTTTATTTACCAACCATACCTATGGTTGGAGGGTTTAATTTAGACCTTCTTTATGCATTTTGATATGACTAATTGTAAGTTTTAAATGCACTCTTCTTACATTTTATTAAATTCAGTCCTTATGGGGTGTGGGATTTTTGGAGTGTGTAAGTTTATTGTCATATTATTCACCCACCTCTTTATTGTGCATTAGAGAATGAATTTGACTTTTGTGTTGGAGTTGAGGATGTGTGATGTGGCATCCTACATGGATCCACCGCATCCTCTTCTCTTCCTTCTTTAATAAAATTAGAACTCCTTGCTTTGTTTTGGGTTGTTGAAAATTTTGCATACTTCCTTTTGGGTGAAATTTTGCTGTGTGGAGCTCTTGCTTTTGGAAGGAGATTGGAGACCTTTGCATGCTTGTTGGTTGTTGATTTTGGACTGTATTTTGGCATTGGAAAGCTTGTTGTTTTCGAACTTAGACAACTCCTTCATGGAGAGGTAAGAGCTCGGCTCTTGAAATACTCTTTTTCTTTATGAATGTACATGTTATTGTGTGAATGTTTTAGCATGTTTGTGGGTTGTCTGGGTAGACTGCCTAGGAATGGTGTAGGAGAAGGCTATGGGGAATCCATGTGGGGGGGACATAAGGGAATGCAAGTGGCATCAGAATTCATGTGGAGGGAGTTGGGATTGGGTTTCTACCTTGGAAAAGAAATGGCATTACATTTCTTACTTTGTGGGGGGCATAAGGAGGGATTGTGGGGGGCATAAGGATATATGGGAGATGTTTTATATTTATCGTCTATTACAAGTGGATACCCAATTCCCATTGGGAGGCATAAGCAACTTCCCCCATAGTTCCTTTCTCCTTTGGCTTTCTTGATGGAGTCTTAGTCTTGTTTGTATGTTTTAATGTAGTTGTAAATTACATTTTGTTTTGAACTGTGTTTAAAATGTGAAAATGTTGCATGTGTGTTGTGGAAGCCTTGTTGCCATGGGTTGAATCACATCTTTTATTACATTATGGTTGGGGCTCTGGGGCCAATGAAGAAGGATGGCTTCTCCTCTTCATTGGATGTCTTGGTTGGGTGGAGAGCGTTGCCTTTCCCCTGCCTTTGTTGTGATCTAAAAGGAGAAATTTATGTTGTTTTTTTGGAGTAGAGGAGAAAGACAGTTTGATAGTTCCGTGTGAAATGAAATCTCATTATAACCTTTCCCACCTTGAAGTGGATGATCTGTATATTATTTGTAATCGAAAGATACATTGTATTAAGCTATGAAAGTTATGTATTCCAAGTTGTGAAAGAGATATACTCTGTTATGATCATTTGAAAGAAATAAATTAGAAATCTATTATTTGCATTCAAGGAATTGAAAGATGTAAAGTTGTATTGTTTTTTTTTTTAATCAATAAAGGATTGTAATACTTTTCTTCAATTTGCATTGTTGCATTGAAATTGATCATCAATTTGTGATTTGAAACCTCTGTTTGGAAAATTGAAAGAGGAATATGTATGAAGGAAATATATGGAACTCTGTTCTTTTGAAATATGTTAAAATTGGAAATCAGACCTTGCATTTTATCTATTACATGGTTTTTTTTGTATCAACTAAATGTCTTAGGATGGAATGGAAATGAATCTCCATATTTGGAAGATGAAAAATGATAAATAGCCCTTTTAAATCTTATTTTTGTTTTAAATTTTAAAACTAGTAAATACTTCTCTAAAATGCACAGTTCAAACCTAAAAACAATAATCAACATTGTAACATTAAAATCTAGCATGTTATGTTATCAATGTACTCAATTGGGCTAAAACACTTAGGGAAAAATCCTTCAAACATTACAAAATCAGGTCAAGCCCTCTTACAGTCGTTTTGTTGTCAAGAGATGTAAAACTTTAATTTGCAACTCAATTAAACCACTTGAATCTTGAAAAATTCCTAAAATACATATAATAACACTTCCCCATGTTTGTTTGACATGTTAAAAGTGAATGAACGACAAAATTGAACAAAATTTATAAGTTAAAAATTTACCAGTCTGCTCTGTTAAAACCTGTAGAACGTTTTCCTAAATTTGGCCCCTTAAACTTCATCAAAATCTAAAATTAATGAGCTCTATGCAAAGAGGACATCTAGAGATTTCCATAAAGTCCTTGTTTTCCCCAAACCAAGATCTCTATCAAAATTTGTGGCTTCCTGAAGTTTTCTTCACTTGGCTTTAAAATTTTGGGAAAAATTTCCTTAGCGGGCCCGCGGCCCAAATTTTTCCCTTGGGGCTTAGGAAATTTTTTGGGAAAACTTTCAAAATTTTATCTGCCACCCCACAGCCAATTAGAGGCTTCCATGTGGCACCAAGAGGTGACAACAGAGGTGGATCCTCTTTTGAACTTAGCGTTTTCGGAAAAAATTTCAAAATTTCCCCACCGACCCGCAACCAATCAAGTGATGCCACATGGTGTCACGAGGCATTGATGAAGGAATGGAACCCTTTTTTTCTTTTGCGTCTTAAATTTTTTTTGGAAAATTTCCAAGTTTTCTCTGTTATTCCACCAGCCCACAGCCAATCAGGGGCTGCCATGTGGCATCGCGAGGTGTCGGCAAAGGCGCGGGTCTCTATACCCTCTTAGCCCTTCGGGGCATTAAGCCAACTTTATCCCCACTGCCCCACCTTCCCCACATTGGCTTAGGAGATGACATGTGTCCTTTATGGTCTCATGGGAGAGCGGGCACAAAGTTGACATTTCTCCCTGCACGGGAGAATTTTAAAATGTCTCCCGCCACCCCTCCTTTCCCTGCTCTTCCCCGCACTGCCTTAGGGAGTGCCACGTGTCTCTTGTGGACTTACAAACCCGCGGGAGCACGGGTGCAAATGTGATTTTTTCCCCCGTGTGGTAAAAATTTTTTCCCAAGGTCTCCCCATAGCCCATCCAACCCGCCCTTTGGGCAAATTTTCTCCCCTGGGTCCGCAGGCCCGCCCTTGGGGAAAATTTTCACCCCAAGGCCCACCAGCCCATAACTTGAAAAATATGAGGAGTTAGGAGGACTTCTTTATATCACTGGAAAGGTGAGGAAATTTCCTATCCAATGGGATTAATTTAGGAAAATTTTGAATGTATTAACTATGATAGAAATCAAGTTGAAACTTTAAGCCTATTAGAGAATGGGTATGGTGAGTAATTTTTCCCTCTGAACCTAATTGGAACTTCTAACCCCTAATTTTGGACCTTATGACCTCTAATAATTATTAATAAAATGAAAGTATACTCTAATAGATTTGAATTGTTTTGGAACCTGTTAGTGACAATTGTTGCCTTGTAGCATTTTTGTAGATTCTTTTAATAAAAAAAAAATATTCCATAATTTTCCTAACTAATCCTAGGTTGTTCTTGGGTCTCTAGTGGGTTGCTTTAAAAGCGTTACACTACATTCTTCTATTTCCTCTAAATTCTCCTAACAAGTTGGGAACTGCACTAGTGCACTTCTTGTTGCATTAACACACTTCCTTTTGACACTAGCGCACATTATGGCTATGTTAACACATCTTAGGGCTACGCTAGCACACATCATGTCAGGCTAGTACATGACACTCTCCCTGGTATATAACGCTAATGCTCATGCCTTTTAGCTCAACACTAGCACACATCATTCATGCTAGCACACTTAATGGCAACACTAGCATTAAAAATCACTTTTCTATTGATTATAACATGCAATAAATACGAGAAAAATCAAAAATTTTGCTTTACGTACCATGGTGTCAATGGTTGGGGTCTACAAGTACTCTTGAACATCATCCATGTGGTGTTTTTGGTCTATTACACGTGTCATCTTTCTCAAAAATCAAATAAAAGGGGTAATGGGATAAAATATCTCAAATGGGTCGTGATGGATTTTACCCCCCTCACTATTTATGCCCTCCTAGCCCTAATTCTTCATTTTATTGCCTCACAGGGGAAATCTTACTAACTTTTCCCTCTATTTTCCTTCCTCCATAGACCAGCATTTCATCGCGATGATTTATTTGTCTAAATCATCTTTTTTGTTGTCGTTTTCATCTCGTTACGGCCTATCCGAGCTTCCCGATGACCTGTTCAGTGTACCACACACACTGTCATTTATTCTATACCACATTACTCCTTAAATTTTCAAAAATACAAAAAAATGGTAAAATTCAAAAAAACCAAAAAATTAGTAAATTACATTCCACTCTGAATCATTCACAAGACACAAGGTCCTCAAACATTGAAAATTACCCTACAAAACATCTTTCTTTGGTCCTCACCTGTTCTTGCACATGACATGCAGATCATTTTGATCTTCCCTCATTAATAAAGCTTATTTTCTTGGTATGTCTACATTCCCTTGCATATACAGTTTCTTGGAGCAGTTTCATAGTGCACAATTTTTTTTCATGGGAATTTTTTTTCCTCTATTTATTCACCTTGCATGTACCCTTGCTTGGGATGCCATTTTTAACCCTCGTGGTATAACTCGAACATGTGGGAGATGATTCTGGATAACAAAAACATTGGTTTAACTCTCTTGAACGTTGTTTGTTTGAGTATGTTTCTTTGTTCTTGTTTGTTTATTGGTCTACTTGTTTACTTTTTCGTACTGCATTACTTTATGTATTTATGTTTGAGTTAGTCCTTTAAAAATGAACAAAAATTAGTATTATGGATTTTCATGTCATTTTACACTTTTGTTGTATGCTTATATCAAATAATTTTTTTATCCTGAGCCAGATGGTTTATCAATTATGTGACAATATTTCGATACTCCATGTGTATGTTGGTTTCATTCTATCTAACTTTATACTGATCATTTTCATTTTTATCTCGATTCTAATAATAGCCAAACAGGCTCAGTTTGAATCCCTTTCATCGCTCTCACCTTTTCCTTCCATGATATCTAGGGCAACAAGGATTATATTTATCCCCCTCCCCCCATGTTCTTCCATACGTTGGAACACATAACTTATTTTACCCTCGCTCAAATTGCAAATTTTCCAACCCAACCAAGGTTGAATCCCTTCTGTCACTATGACCCCATTTTTTCTTCTACAAGATATGTTAAGAAAATTATTTCATGTGGTTAACAATGGTGACCACATAAAATTTCCAACAAAAGAGTTCATACTGGTATTATGTAGGGATTTATACTCACATATCTTGTTTATATTCATATTCGGCATATCCCCGTCTATCTTACCATTATGATTAGGATGGGATTTTCCCCTACTTTGGTATTTTTTCTTCTTCTTTTTCGAGCATCAATTGACCTCTTCTATCACCCCATCGAAACTCGAGGGGGCATCCTTTGTTCTACTAATTTTTCTTCTACTCCTTCAAAATTTAATTGTCTATAATTATCTACTATCTTTGAAGTGGCATCTCTTGCACTACAGCACATCAAAGAGGGGAAAATGTAGACACCTAAATCCGACTATGTAGTTTTACTATTAAAATTGCATTGTTTATCATCTTTCCCGTAATTTCATTATAACTAGTGATTTCTCACTACTTAGCTAAAATTACCCTTCATCTCAGTCAATTAATGACATTTTGTTAATTAACTAGTATTTCCTTCCTTCTGGATGCCAATTAACAAAACTTCGTTAGTTATAATCCTATTTTAATTAATTAACTAGTATTAGTTAATTAAGCCTTTTAATCTCATACTTAGCTAATAAACCTCCTTATTGGTTAAATACATCTTTAAAACCCCTCAAATTCTATAAATTTCCTTCTAAATCACCTCCAAATGCTTTCTTAAGCTTATCTTGGTCTATTAATTAATCCTAGTTGATTAATTAAATCATCTCCAACTCCCATGAGTTGTTAATTACTAATTAATTCTTCTAATCATGTTTATCCCTTTCTAATTCTACTTTATCTTTGTCCCACATTCTCTAGGTTTCTAGCTTCTCCCAAAATGGAAAGCTATATAAAGAACCTAGTACCTTCCTTCTAATCTGACACCACACTTACTAGTGTTATTATATGCACATGATAAGAGCATTTCTTCTTTGAAAATCTTATTGATCTAACATCCATTCCCTCTACTTGCAAAGAGTAGTAAAGGAAGAACCAATCATGGAAATTAAGCCATATTGGAGAGATCCTTTCCTTTTCATGGAGATAGCCTTTCTTTGATTGCTTGTAATCAGGAACAGTTCAACAATAGGAGCAACTACAATCTAGAAATCTCATCAAAAATAAAAAAGGGATAACTTAGTGTTTTCAAGTTTAATTTATATGCATTGATTAGATTTTTCCTTTTACATATCTTTATCATGATGTTTATGTTGAATTAGCTTAGTTATAGGAACTACTTGGTGTTAGTTTCTAGTTGTTAACTTAGCCTACTTTTACATGCATACAATGATGACCATATTTTTACAGGTTGTAATCTGCATTAAGTGGGAGATTTCCTTGGGAGTAAGTACCATCAGGATCGAGTTATCATCAGCTCTTATGGTTTAGGTGTGTAGCTCATAATTATGGGAGCATGCCAACACAAATTATGCACTTTGAACTAACACTGGATGACCACATTTTGTGTACAATCATATTTTTTAGGCCTTATCCTCCATGGGCTCTTTGGGTCCACCAAGCATCCTATCGTTGAGGTTTTTTGGATCCACGTGAGTAACGTCATTATCACTCACACCCAAGTATTTAGATAATAGAGCTAAGATGGGCTTGAGACATGCAAACTTGAATTTCATGTTTGATGATAGTACCACTTTACACTTGAAATGAGGGTTTACTATTTTTAGAAAATTTCCCCCTTTTCCCCTTTTTTCTTCGGACCTCCTCGTTTGTTGCCTTGGTTGTTTTCTACGAAAAATGCTTTGGGAAAATATGTCTTTTCTGAGAGTTTTATATTTATAGTAAGTGCTTGTATAGAGACTATCTATTTTTGGAAATTTTCCTTCCACACCTTGGATTGCATGAAACTAGATTCACCGGGATAGGTTTCTTCTTTGGATCTCACTTACAAAATTTCAGCTCGATCCGATCACTGAAATGGTGGAAAATAAAACAATGAAAACCAAGGAAAGAATTTGGGGTTTTTTTCCATTAAAAATATGAGGCATGCATGTATTTTCAATCAAATGTGTCTTGAAGGCATCTAGAAAATATGAAGTTTGCAAAAAACCTCACTTTGATCTATCCACTAGATTATGATATACAATTTTTTTTGCCTTCCCGGGTATGGAGTCATTCAAGAAAAAACATGGAGGGAGAAATTAAAGAATAAAAATGGAGGAAGGAAATCTAGAAAAAAAAAAATCGATAACATTCCGGGGTTTTTTTGAGCATATGGAGGAAGATCTTCAAAAAAACTATCTTTCTGGCTTTTTTGCTTTATGGGGGAGGGGAGCATTTTTTCTCCCCTTTTTCCCCTTTTTAAATGGATGAGAGACATATAAAAGTGAGCCTTATCCCTATGATGACAAGTGGCAAGCATGTGTTCATCAACGAGTGAGAGAGAAGAGCTTATTTTTAGCACCCGGGTGCTGAGTTCGAGTCACGTGAGGAACCAGGTGGGAGCAAGGGGAAATGGCACATTTTCCCCCCTTGTCCCATTGGAAAAGGGATGAAAGGCACATAAAAATTTTCCTTATCCTTATGGTGACAAGTGGCAGACATGCATTGCATGATGTGGGAGATAGAAAACTTGTGAAAAGAGCTTACTGAGGCTTCCCAAGGTCATGTGGTGCATCTAGGAGTCCAATTGGTGGTGGGGAACATTGTTTATGTCCCCCTTGTACCCTTGGAAAGGAATGAAAAGGACATAAAATTTCTCCTCATTGTCATTCTGACACATGGCACTAGAAAAAATGATTAAGTATCAAAGGTTTACCATGGGAAGGACCTTGAAAATGAAGTTGTCAGAGCTCCCAGAGGTCTTTTTTGATAAAGAATTATATGATTTTGAATCCCAATATAATTATGAAGATTATGGAATTGGTCTCAAGGTATTATTCATCCTGAAACCCCCTCAAAAATATCCTTCTTTCCCAGGATGTCAAGGTGTGCCTGCCAAGAATGATTTGTGGAAAGAAATGCATGTGTCTTGTGAGAAATATGAAATTATCATGATATAGGGAATTGAATAATATTTCCAATGCTATATTTTTTATCCTCAAAATAATTCTAAAGCTCCTGGAATCATATTCTGAAGCTCAGGTGCTTTTTTGAACTACAAGCTCCTTCACCTTCAAAAACCCACTTTCGTTGAACTTGTTGATAATAATGGTATAGCTTAGATACCAAATGATAGAATAGAATAAGATTGCAATGACCAAAGAGGGACGGAAGCCTCACAAATATTATTGATCATGAAATCAGATTACATTACAATGCAAGAGCTGTAATATTTATAGATATTAGACAGCCTCATATGGATAGACATGACACCCTAGCAGACACCAACTACGAGATGATAAGACCCATCTCACATGCACATGTAATTACTACTAATACCAATATTGAATGTTTATCCAACATAACAATATTGAATGCAAGTCACTAGACTAGAGTGCACATGTTGCACATTATTAAATAAAAGACAATGCAATAAATATGCCTATGCTAAATTATGCTAACATTCCCCCCCTTAATTTTGCATAGTTTCCAATGAAGTGGAGAGGAACTCTCTGAACAGTGTGAATTTGTCACGTGCAAGTGACTTAGTGAAAACATATGCCTTCTGTTCAGCTGTAGGACAGAACTGGAGCTGTATGTTGTGCTTCAAGACATTCTCGCGTATGAAATGAACCTGTACTTCAATATGCTTGGTTCTCTCATGAAATACTGGATTGCGAACAAGCTTTAGAACTCCTTCATTATCAACATATACTGGAGTAGATTTCTGTTGTGGTAGACCAATTCCTTCCAGTATTCGGCGTAGCCATATTGCTTCACAAACAGCTTCACCTTCAGCTCGATACTCTACTTCTATAGAAGAGCGAGAAACAAAGTTTTGTTTCTTGCTTCCCCATGATATCAGTCCAGATCCCATAAAGAAGACGAAGCCTGATGTTGACTTCCTATCATCCATGTTTCCTACATGATCTGAATCTGAATATCCTGTCAAGAAGAAATTGTCATTCTTCTTGTACTCTAGACCAAGGTCAAATGTACCCTTTAGTTATCTTAGTATTCTCTTTGCTGCTTTCCAATGACATATTTTCGGTTCTTGCATGAAGCGTGATAAATAGCTGACTGCAAAGCTGATATCTGGTCTAGTATATGTCAGGTAAATGAGACTCCTGATCAACTGCCGATAGAGAGATGCATTCACTGGTGGTGATGGATCGAAACGAGATAACTAAAGTCTCGCTTCCATAGGTGTAGCAATAGGAGTGCAGTCCATCATCCTGAATTTCTCGAGCGTTGTCTTGGTGTATTTCAACTGTGACACAAAGATATGATTCTCTTTTTGCCATACTTCCAACCCAAGACAATAGTGCATGAGCCCGAGATCTGTCATGTCGAACGATCGATTAAAATCCTTCTTTGTTGCGTCGATCATCTTCATAGAACTACCTGTAATGACTAGATCGTCGACATAAACAACCACAATGATAATCTCCCCCCTTGCTTTTTGAGGTAGAGATTGGGGTCATAAGGATTCATTTCGAATCCATGACTTATGAGATACTCATCAATTTTGATGTACCATGCCCGGGGTGCCTGTTTTAGGCCATATAGAGATTTTATGAGTCTGCATACCATCATCTCTTTTCCTGGTATTACATAACCCTCTGGCTGAGTCATATAGACTTCTTCTTGCAAATCTCCATTAAGAAAGGCACTTTTCACATCCATTTGGTGGACTTTCCAACCAAATTGTGCAGCTAGAGCAAAGATCATCCTAATTGTCTTGATCTTGGTTGTGGGAGAAAATGTCTTCTCATAATCAATGCCTTCTTGTTGTGCGTACCCCTTTGCTACAAGCCTTGCTTTATACTTGTAAATAGTCCCATCTGATTTGTACTTAGTCTTGAATATCCATCTGCATCCAATGGGTTTCTTCCCTGGTGGAAGGTCGACAAGTTTCCATGTGTTCTTCATCACTGACTGATACTCTAAATCCATGGCATCTTTCCAAGCTTTTGATTGTAGGGCTTCCTGAACTGTAGATGGCTCAACTGTTTCAACAACTCTGCTCATTAGGGCAAAATTGACCTCTTCACGAGCTTGACTGCGAGTTCTAGGTCCAGGATTGGACAATGTGCTAGGTGCTTCATCCAAATTTGCATCTCTTATTAATTGAGTATACCATTTAGGTAACTTCTTAGCTATTCCATTGGCTTGTGGTGGATCCAAGTTTTCACCATCATCTAATTCATCATTGTCATCTTCAGTGGGAACATCAAATTCTATCTTCACAAGAGGTGTATTCTGCATGTTTGTTGAGTCATTGAGTGGAGCATCTGCTTGTTTCTTCTCAAAGAATTCAACATCCCTACTTGTGTATACTTTCTTTGCTTTCGGATCCCATAATCTGTACCCAAGTGCTTCTTCACTGTATCCAATGAATATTAGTTTCTCAGCTTTCATATCCAACTTGTTCCTGTTTTTCTTGGGTATGTGTATGCTAGCTTTACACCCAAATACTCTTAGGTGTGCAATTGATGGTTTCTGATTTGACCATGCTTCTTGAGGTGTCACTCCTTCAAGAGCTATTGTGGGCACTCTGTTCAACAAATAGACTGCAGTTCTTGTAGCTTCTGCCCAAAATGTCTTTGTTAAACTTGAGTCGTCAATCATACATCGCATCATTTCCATGATAGTACGATTCCTTCTCTCAACTATACCATTCTGTTGTGGTGTGTGAGTAGGAGGCATTTGTCTACGAATCCCATGAGCTTCCAGGTAAGTCTTGAACTCATTGCTTGTGAATTCCCCCCCTCGATCTAAGCGGAGAGTTTTGATCTTGTGACCAACTTCATTCTCAACAAGTGCTTTGAACTTCTGAAATGTCTCAAAGGCTTGACTCTTGTTTCTTAGACAATATATCCACATCTTTCTTGAGTAGTCATCAACACAAAGCATGAAGTATTGACATCCAGAATGACTTGGTTGCATGGGCCTACAAATATCGGTGTGTACCAAATCAAGCTTTCCCTTAGCTCTATATGTGTTCTTTTAGAAGGGTACTCTGTGTTGCTTTCCAGCTAGGCAATTGTGACACTTGTCAGTGTTGTGCTTGAGTGTAGGCAATCCTTTCACCATGTTGCCCTTTTGAAGTGTTTGGAGATAGCCAAAACTGATGTGACCATATCTGCGATGCCATAGTTCTGTAGATTGTGTGTCTTTGGCCACTAGAGCTTGATCATCCTTGTGGACAAAATCAAGTTGGAACATGTGTCCCACATTGGAGGCTCTTGCTACAATCTTGGAACCTCTCGACTTATCTCTTATCAAGCACACTTTTTCTCCATTATTACTGTCAAAATCTAACTTCAAGTTGTGATCAAGGAGTTGACTAACTGATAGCAAATTCTTGGTCAACCCAGGTACATACAATACATTTGTGATTTTGCAGTCATGCTTTCCAAGAGGTAGTGAAATGTTTCCAATCCCCTTGACACTGTATGATGAGTCATCACCTAATGACACATGGTTCTTGTTAGGTGAGTCACACAATGTATAGAACCAATCCTTGCGTCCAGTCATGTGTCAAGTTGCACCCGAGTCAACATACCAGATATCTTGTGTGGACTTGGTTTCTTCATCAAATTGAGCAGAATACATGTGGTGTCCTTCATCTGAATCATCCTCATGTTCGGCAATGTACCCTTGTTGTTTGGGTTTTCTTTGCCAATTACCATTTTTCTGCCCTTGATTGTTGTTGTTGTTGGACTTCCCTTTATTTGAATTATTGTTACCTGGTTGGTTATTGGGTTTTGAATAGCTCGATGAACCCTTTTTGTAGGAATCATACCAAAAATCTTTGATTTCATGTCCCCCTCTATTACAAATGGGACACTTCTTGGTGTTGTCTCGTTGACTTTGATTTTGTTGGGACTTCTTGTTATTGGACTGAAATCTCCCCTTTCCTTTATGATTGGAAGATAGTGCTTGCTCATCTTCATGATCTTTGTTGTTCATTGCCTCTTCTTGTTGGAGTAGATTGACCAACTTCTCAAAGGTGACTGTGTGTTCACTCATATTGATAGTTGTCACAAAGATTCTATAGGAAGGAGGAAGTGCTCGCAACACAATTGGTACGAGGTCTTCATCACTTATCTCTTTTCCCAATGCCAATAGAGATGCCCTCAAAGTAGCAACTCGTCTCAAAAAAAATTCAACCTTCTCATTGTGCTTAAACTTGAGAGTATGCAGTTGTGATAGTAGGTTGAGGATGGCATTCTTGTTCTTTGCCTCATAGACTGTGCTCAACTTATCCCATGCATCCTTGGCCGATGTGGCATCTCTAATGTGGGGTTGTACATCGTCTGTTACGCTAAACAAGATGATCAACTTGGCCTTTTGATTGGCCCTGTCAAATTGAACTTGTTGTCTTCCATCATCAAGTGATCTTGTTGTTTTTCCATCTACAACTGTCCATAGGTCTTCAAACTCAAGTAACATCTTGATCTTCGGTTTCCATGCAGCATAGTTATCTCCTCTAAGCAGTTGTGAATCTGGCAAGAAGAACTTTGGTGCTTGTGCACCCATTTCTGCAATCTAAATTTCTGAAACTCTGAATTTTTGACAAAGAGTAAGGCTCTTATCACTCCAGGTTTATGGTCTCCCTCTCAATATACTGTCAGGCCGATATACCAAACCTTTCTATATACGCTCCCTTCCGATATACCCGTCAGTACGTGGAAGAAGATCACCCTTTCAATATACCTGTCAGTACGGAAAGAGGTGTTAACGCACGTGAAATAATTTAGTACGTGGTACTTAGACAGTACGGAGAGGGGTTTGTGTAAGCACAAACGGATGGGAGGGCTCAAATGTGTGTGTATTGTGTCCTTATTACTCCCCATCGATTTCATAGGGTCGATGCCCAGACGACGTTTAGGTAGCTGTGTTAGGCGTTAAGTGCAGTAGTAGTCATGACAGCATCACCCATAAGCGCTTCTCAGAGGCACCGTATATATCGAACGCTGTTATGAGATCAAATATCTCATGTGATAGAACCAAACATAAAATAAAAAATGTGCACTTTTTTTTTTTTTTTCACTTTATGCACCAAGATTAGTACAACATCCTCTCAAAGTACATCAAAATGAATTTTTTGTGTCCCCCCCTCTTTACAAAAAAGGGTCTAAAATCACAAAATACACAATTTAGGCCAAAAATAATTTTTTACCCCCCAATAGGTGTTTTTCCGCTAAATTTAGCGGTGGCTCTAAATGTGTTTGGTGAGCTTCTACATTTGGAAATCTCCCAAAATTTATTAATTTCTCCAAATTTTCCAAAAAAATAATTTAAGAAAAAATATGGAGAGAGTGGGAATTGAACCGCTGACCTGTTTGTTCCCAAGATCCAAACAAACAATCTAAATATTGTTTTCACCTTTTCTCACAAACCGTGATCTATGTTTTTCTAAAATTTTCACAACAGCATCATACAATATTTTTCTTGAAACCCAAAAAATTTCAGAAGAATCGGAATCTTAGTTTTTGAGATCTTACCAATTTACCAACTAGATCTGATTTTCTTTAGAAAAAAAATGATCCGACTTGTACAGATTTTTCGTCACATGTAGAGGCCGAATCTGAAGATAATGTAAATTACAACATTGTGCGCCTCCTCCTTATCTTTCCAGCAAAAAAAATGGTACATCAATCCGACATTGTATGAAAAGGTTACGTCCTTTTTTCTAAGAGCTATCTGCTGGAATTTTGTTGACGAGACTGATTCAACCTTTGCTCCCCGAATTCTTCACACCTCCACTTTCAGATCTGATTTTATTTTTTTTAGAAAAGCAATTTTTTCCAAGATCTTTCTCCGTTTTTTTTTTTTTTAAGATCTCCAAATCTGAAATATTCCGCCAATATGTTAGATCAATTGGCTATGCCAATGACTAATAATAAAAAATTACCTTCCAAATAAGTGGATAGGTCAAATTTTAGTTGATGGATGCTTGGGAGGAATGGAGGTTGCGGGATGCTTCAATTGGCTCTCCTTTGATGCAGATCTTCTTCTCCAATGGATCCTCTCCAATAGTGCTCCTCTTCAACCTTGCTTGGATAGAACCTGCTCTGATACCAAATGATAATAATGGTATAGCTTAGATACCAAATGATAGAATAGAATAAGATTGCAATGACCAAAAAGGGATGGAAGCCTCACAAATATTATTGATCATGAAATCAGATTACATTACAATGCAAGAGCTGTAATATTTATAGATATTAGACAACCTCATATGGATAGACATGACACCCTAGCAGACACCAACTACGAGATGATAAGACCCATCTCACATACACATGTAATTACTACTAATACCAATATTGAATGTTTATCCAACATAACAATATTGAATGCAAGTCACTAGACTAGAGTGCACATGTTGCACATTATTAAATAAAAGACAATGTAATAAAATGCAATAAATATGCCTATGCTAAATTATGCTAACACTTGTTCCTAAACCTCAAAATAATTCTTAAACTTCCATAAATCACTTGTAAAATGTTCTCATTTACTTAATACCATTCCCTGATGATTTTTTTCCTTCAAATATGCTCCAAAGAATGTAAACCCTCCTTAGAAAGGCTAAAAATAGCCATTTCTAAGTCCACTGAAAAATATTCCTCGAGAGACACTATCGCAGAAGAATCTTATGAACTTATTTTTATCTTTCCAACACATGGGAAAGGTTATAACCACATAAATGAGAATTAAAAGGATTTGGATAGGCTTGACACAAGGGATGAACTAATATGGAAGAGTGTCCGGGAAGGTTTATAATAAAAAATTTTGACACTAGGGTAAAGTTGTCATGTTTTCAAGTTGAATTTTTTCCTTTGCAAAAACACATGACAACACCGTTATTTTTTCATTTTCAAAATATTTGTACTTGTAAAATCATAAAAAAATACTCACTAAAAAAAATATTAAAAAATCTATCCCAAACTAGATGCTCCTATCTACCTTTCAACAAAAGGGTTT
This sequence comes from Taxus chinensis, assembly GCA_019776745.2. Taxonomy (NCBI): domain Eukaryota; kingdom Viridiplantae; phylum Streptophyta; class Pinopsida; order Cupressales; family Taxaceae; genus Taxus; species Taxus chinensis. The sequence continues at coordinate 1,039,942,213 of CM034146.1, read as the reverse complement.
TCAAAAATACTAAATAGTGCTAAAAAGTGTGGGGTAAATAGTGATAAAAAGTGTGGGGGAGGGGGGGGGGGGGGGGGGGGGGGGGGGCGGGGGCGGGGGGGGGGGGGGGGTTTGACGGGGGGGGGTTTGACCAACTATCTACTATGTTTTTACAAAAACAGGAGCACCTATTGAAATTTTAGATCTTTAACCCACTTACACTTAACCATTTTTATAAAAAAAATAGTAGTTTAGAAACTAGACTCGAAATTCTACAATTTATGTCCACATAACATCTTCAAATTTTGGGTGTAACTATCTCAAATAACTCATACGAGTTGAAGTTTTTAATTTTTCTAAAAAAAGTGTCCACTTAAGATCCCCTTTTCACCCCCATTTCCATCCACTTACCCAAGTGTCTATAACCCTTTTCCATAGATTGATGGAAAAATATCATAAGCACATAAATTGTTAATGAATAATAATAAAATTAAATAATAATTTGTTACCATGAATAACACCAGAAAAAAAAATTCAAAAATTAACCGTTTCAACCTTTTTTAAATCCTTGTATTGTTCACACCAGTATTTTTGTTTTAAAGGCCACTTAGAATTTTACCATTTTGGGTTTGTGTTTAGTTTTTTCTTTTGAAATATTTGTTTGGTTCTGCTTATTTCGTGACTGAATTTGGGTTCACAATTTGTTTATTTTTCTTATCGGCCTACTATAACTCAATATAATCATTTTTAACACCTGTCATGATGCCCTTTTTCATAGACTAGATGATAAGTGTCTGTTTATAAATTATTAAAATATGATAGTAATTATTGATAAGTGTATATTTATAAATTATTAAATAATAATAATAACAACAACAACTTGAAACACAAAAAACAACAGTTATAAACAATACAGTTTGTTCGTTATGTAGGGAGTTTTGATCTTAGAAATAGTTTAAACTCTAGACATTCCCTAATCCACAATGTTCTATATTCTAAAAGTTCACAATGTATTTTGTGGGAATTAGGATAGATTTATTATCAACATTTTCTTGGAGGATAGTTCTCTAGATTAAGGTGGATAATATTTTAATATTGGAGCATAACAAGTTGTTGAGCTCACAAAATAATTTACCCACCTTAGAAGGAGACGTGAAAATGGGGGATGCAGACCTAGATAGTGATACTGAAGAAGTACCTCCATTAATGAATGAAGGAAGATATGAAGAAGAAAATGAGATAGATGAAGAAACCTTGAATGAGAGACCATTTGAGGAGAGATTGATATAAGCTATAGAGGGAAAGAATGATGACATCAAGATTAATGTTCTTGATTATGGTTGAGGGTTATGACCATAGGAGTTGATTGAATGGTTGAATCACATGGAAAATTTGTTTGAGTGGAAAACCATTTCATAGGAGAAGAAGGTTAAGTTTTCATGCACTAAGTTTTCACTGGACATGCATTTATTTGGTGGGATCACCTACAAAATTAAAGACAAAGGAAAAGAAAGGGTAAGATCGGAAACTGGAATAAAATGGTAAAGAATATGAAAGAAAATTTGTTTCCTATAGATTATGGTTAGACACTATTTCAAATTTTTCAAAACCTAAGACAGAAGGATCTTAGCATCGAAGAGTATACCAATGAATTTTACAAGCTGTCAATCTGGGTGGAGCAAGGATAATATGAAGAAAAGAAGGCTACAATGTATGTAAATGGTTAAGTTATACCATATGAGATGAATTGAGTATGCTTCGGATCCATATCCTTGATGATGCTTATCAACTCGTATTAAAAGTCAAAGAAAATAACAAGAGGAATAATTTTATAAGAGGTGTGAAGAGAGGACCATCATCATCTCTAATAAAGGCATAGGTAGATTTGATTCTATGAAAGGTGATTCCTCTAATGCAGAAGGGCATGAACAATCTAGTCAAAGTCATGGTAACTACCAAAAAGGTAGGTGGTTTTAGAGGGGAAGAGGTTATAATGGAGGATGGGGTTGGAATATTCCCCAAAGGAAGTATACATATTACCAATGTGGTGAAGAAGGGCACAAAGCTTTTGAGTATCCACACTATCCTACACAAAATAGATGGGAAGGAGAACAACCATGAGTAAACTTGGTTGAAGATGAAGAGGAAGAAGAAATGGAGGTTACTACAAACTTGTGTGAAACCCTCATGATAAGGATGACGATGATTGTCACAAGGATGGAGAAAGAACATGATGGTGTTGGTGGTGATTCTTGGTTGTAGACAAATATCATTCGAACAAGATGCACCTATGGAGGAAAGGTATGTAAAATTATTATTGATGGTGGTAGTTGTGAAAATATGGTCTCAACTATTATGGTTGATAAAATCAGTCTCAAATGTGAGAAGCACTCATATCCCTATCATATATCATGGTTTAAGAAGGAGAATGAGGTAACCATAGATAAAATATTCCTTATAAAGTTTTTGATTGGGAATACCTACAAGGATGAAGTTTGGTGTGGTGTTATCCCAATGGATGCATGTCATATATTACTGGGGAGGTGTTAACAATATGAGATAAAGGTTACACATGAAGGAGGGAAAATACATATAATTTTTGGAAGGATGGTATAAAGGTAGTCTTGTTACCCTGTTGGTATCCAATTTTACTCTCCTTCACAACTTGAACAACATCATAAATTTGCACAAGACACTCAATGGATAGATATATGTTTTGTATGTCATTTGTAGCCGGGGAAGCACACTTATGTGCTTGTTTGCATTCAAGAATTGAGGGAGTGGATAGCACCTTCAAGAGGGTTTTGATCTAACCCTCACTATTTTAGGTTGTGCCTATCAACCAAGGTAAGAGAACCTATATTGCAGCCCTTATATGGTAGGGAGATGGAGATATCCTTGTGTTTTGCATATGATATGGAAGAGGCTTTGTGAAAACATGATCAAGTATCCATTATCCAAACTCAAAGGAGTTGTCACTACTAAATGATGGGAATGTTTTCAAAACAAAGCTAGAGCTGCTAAAGACATGATAAAACCCTGATCAAATTTGTGCATTTTAGTGAAAGGATTGAATTCTTTTGTGGACACACAATGCAAATGCAAGGGTATTGTAGGTAGGATGAGTTAGTTTAAAATGAAATTCTGATGAGAGATGTTGGGACAAGAGTAGATGGAAATAATCACCTTCTTTGGGAAGCTTTGCAAATGAATTACAACACCTAAACAACAAAGATGTTTCAATGAATTTGAAGTTCTCTTTCAACCAGGATGTGTGCACACATGGATGCCCAAATCTGCACTATTCCATACAAACTTTGATAACCTGCCACAAAGTCTTGAAGAAAAATATCAATGAATAATTTAAAAACCCTTATTAGATCATGACCTGAGGTACACCCAAAGGTTTACAAACACCCTCAATTTACAAGGAAGGTAAAATCTATTTATCTTCACTCAAATGAATACTCTTCTGAATGGAAGATTGCAGATGCCTTCAAACCCTCTATAATAAATGAGACCATGTATGACCAATAAAGACCCCAAACACAAGATTGTAACATGAGCATGAAACACAAATTGAAAACATACTGAAATACAAGTGTATGCAAGCTTTGCCAAGAGATCAAACCAGTTAATCCAAGAATTTGATCAAATATATTAGCAAGGGAATGTTATTTAGACAATCTCAAAGCTTTTTGATGGCTTTATAGCTGAAACAAACTCAACATGATGAACATTTGATGCAAACAGGAATCAAAAATGGCTCTCAGGCAGTTTCTCCAAAAGGAAAAGGACTTCTTCTAGATTTCCTCGTGAAAACTCTTCTCTCTTTCTCCAAAATTCTCAACAGACTTTACAAAATGCTTCAAAAATATAATTTATACCTCATGCCAGCTTGGATCCTTGCATCCCAAGCAAATAATATGCTTAAGGGATCAAATTTGTTACAAGAAACCTTATCCATTTGTGAAAATGACATCAAACTGTAAAAACAGCTCGCAAAATGCCAGGGATGCACCAAAAATGTTAAAATATTGCATGAATCTGGATCCTTATCCATCCCAGGGTCACGTTTTTTTCATTCATGCATGCCAGCATGCCTTTGCAATCATTTTCCACCTTTTACCTCATCATTTTTTACCTCTACAACTTTAATTTTTCACTTTTCACGTTCTTTCACGGGCTGAGGAAAAAATTTCATTAAAAACATCATACAACATCAAATTAGCTCAAAATAATGGTGCCATTGCACTCAAAAGGCTGAGGGGATGTGAAATCACATAAAATTTCATGTGATTTGGTGAAGAAACGATGAATCCAAGATTCTTAGAGCTACAATGGCGGCAAGAATGAAAAACACTCAGCAACCGTTGATTAAAAATCAACTTTAAATTTTCGCCCTCCACATGGCAGATGAGATCTTGAATATTCTCTTTTTTGTCTTTGGATGAGGTGGGACAAGTGTCCAAATACCATTGGACCGGGCCCTTGCCTTCAAAAATGCATTTTAAACCTTTTTTGACTTCGGGAAAATTTTGAAAAATTTCCACGCTTGCCCCTTGGACCCGCCACGTGTCCACCTATGGTCCCCACCAAGAACCGGGGGCCAATTTTATGAATTTTTCTCCTTTTTTGAGAAAAGGAAAAATTTCTCTGAAAACTCTGTGGGCCCGAACACCCTCTCCATTCCCTTGCTACGTGGCAGTCTCTAATTCACTGCAGGGCCATATGTCCAAATTTGCCCTCAAAACACTGAAGGCACCAAAACTCTTCTCGGTCCCGAGCATACTCGTCTACCTTTTGAAATGTGCCACGTGTTGCCCCCTGATTAGATGCGGGGGCACACCTCCAAATTTTTCTCTTCAAGGTCACGGATCAATTTTTTATTTTGAGATGTTTGCCCAAAATTTGTAAAATTTTGAAACTCTTCCACACCGCCCGAACCTCCACCACCTTTTGGACAATTGTTCAAAAATGATTGGCTGTAGAGCCAATCCTCATTTTTTTCCTTTTATACCAAGGGAAAAAATTCACATAATTTTTCTTCAGCCCCCATTCCCATTTCTCCTCCCGGACACGTGTCTCCTTCCTACTCGTCGCGGGCCTTCGGGCAAAAAATTGATTTTAGCATTTTGAAGTTAAAACTTCAAAGTCTTCAAAACTTCCGCCCCCCCCCCCCCCACATGGCCTTTCCTGGACACATGTCCACTTCTCATTTGGTGTGGGCATCTGGGTCAAAAATTTTCCCCTTAACACCTTGAGCCAAAAACATAAAAATTTTCTCCAATTCCCTCGTTGTTCGCTTGATCTCCCTGCCACATGTCTACTTCCCATTGGATGTGGTCCTTCGGGAAAAAATTGGATTTTGAGAATTTTGCCAAAATGGAAGCAAAATTCCTGAGTGACTTCCGCCACCTACCACTCCTCAACCAATCACATCGTGCCACGTAGGCACATCACCGTAGCAGGTGGGGCTTAGGACCAAAATTTTCCTTCTGTCAAAATTTCAAAAAGTGACAAGTTATAAACTTTTCCCACACATCCTCGGCTAATAGAAACCTGCCACATTAGCAATATGTTGCAAGGATGAATTTGACGGGCAAATGACACCCGTATGCCCATCAAAACGTAAAAATGTAGGGGATGCCCTAGAAATCGAAAAAATTGATAAGGAAGGCAGATTTCTCAGTTTTAAATCAATTGAATCATGTTTCATCATTATTTTTGGCTTTGGGATTAGGATTTCAACTTCTAAAAACTCGGATTCGATCAAACACATGTTTTTTCACGATTTGGCAATGGAAAAATAACACATCCCGTAAAAATGAAGAAATTAGGGCACAAATGGGGGGAAACTTGGATTTTGTTTCAATTTAGGGAAAAATAACAACATTGAGGGCATTTTCAAAGCATTCAACTAGAAAATATGAACTGCAAACCACCAGCTCGAGCAAATGAACGTTTCTTGACAAATTGGGCAAAAATGGATATAGAAAATTAGGGCAAAGTGTGTAAAGTGAATATTTGCACCAACATACCCTTCAAAGAAGAAGAGAAGAGTGAGGGCTTGTTGGATATAAAAGATTTTTTTACATAAATGGAAGAAGTTGGCTAGTGGTATGCAATGAATTTAAAGTAGGTGGAAATAGAGGACTTTAATATGAATGCTGCTATAACAAAGGTACTAAAAGAATACAAAGATGTCATACCATATGGGTTACCTCTGAAGCGAGATATACAACACCATATTTATTTGATCCCAATATTGTCCCTTCCAAATTAGGAATCCTACCGGATGAGTTTAACACAGAGTGAGGAGTTAAACAAGAAAGTGACATATTTAATACATAAAGGGTTAGCGAGAGAAAGCATGAGTCCATGTGCAACTCCAGTGCTATTGACTCCTAAAAAATATGGATACTGGGGAATGTGTGTGGACATTAGCACCATAAATAAAATCATAATTAAGTATCTCTTCCTAATTCCAAGATTGGATGATATGATGGATGTGCTACCAGGATCCCAAAATTTTAGCAAGATTGACCTACATAGTGGGTACTACCAGATCTGAATCCATGAAGGGGATGAATGGAAAAAAAAAAATTAAAACAAAAAATGGATTATACAAGTGGATTGTAACACTCTGATTTTGTAAGTTATCTTGGTGAATATTTTTCATACTATTATAACTGCTGAAATGAAGGCAAACATGTTAAGATATATTCTGATCTTAAGAGAATGTGTTGCTAACTTGGATTCTTGCATGCTGTAATTTATTGCATAGGACAGCAGTTATTGTGCTTGTGTGTTTGCTGATGTGACGACAAATTGTCGTATACTTGCTAAACTCTCTTTGCTGATTGACAGCACACCTTGAATCAATTTCATTGATCCAAAGTATGTTGTGGTCTTCTTGTGATTTCTGTGTCGATTTACTCTTTAACCGAACCTGAGGATGATATAAATGTGTAGCACCTGATTGCAGGTATGAGTAGCTGGCACGTAAATGCCAACGAAAAAGGTTCGATTCTTGAACCCTGTACTGTCGAACTTAAGACCTCGTGAGACAAGAAGCGTCTGGACACGGGTGGCTTTGGCATGTGAAACAAAGGACGAAACGTCATGCACAGCATTGACATGAGTGTCAGTTGGAAGACTGGGTGAAGGTTGGTTAGTGTTAGTGGTTAGAAGGAATTAAATCCTAAGCTAATCCTAAGTTCTAACATACATCCCAAACTACTATCCTAAGTGGATTTTTAAATTACAAAAAAAAGGGAAATAAACCTAAGTCCTAATAACCTAAAACTAAACTATGACCTAGGTTGAATACTAATAAACATCCTAAACTAATCCTAACCTAAAGGGGACGCGCAGACCCTTGGAGGGAGAGGATAAGGATGAAGGGGTATTCAATGGCATTAAATGGGGAGTCCATACGTGGACAGTGCCAGTTTGGCGGGGGCAGGTAAGTGGCGGAGGTATTTAGTTGGACATGGAGCTAAATTTGGTTTTGCATGTGAAATTCAAAATTTGGAATTCGCCAACTCAAGTTGGCAATGGCGTGGAAATTTGGAAAAAGGCAGATCCTTTAATGCATTAAATTTTCTTGGTCCTCGCGACCAACTCGCCTTGGAAGGCGTAGGAGGGAAATGTTGATTGTTATTGTGTCGATTTGGATTTAGTCGATTCTTGCTGTCATTTTTGGAAATGATAGGTAAATTCGTTTCTAGTTGTTATGCTTTGATTTGTCTTTGCATGAATCGAGTTGGAATATGAACTTGTTGTATTGGTTGTTGATGGTACTTGGGAATTCGAGATGGGTTTTTATCTACTTAAGTGTTATATAAAGAACTGGCGGACTTTGTGGGTTGTTTTCATTGCTGTGCGAATGTTCTTTTGTTATATGGTCTTTTGTGATAAAATTGTACAGGATGTACGAGTTGCATGATGTTGCTTCTATACTGAAATTTCTCTTAGAGGAAATAAAACTTTTCTCTTCCTTCTACTATTTCGGGATTAGAAGGAGATAGCATTTTTGTATTTTAAAGGAATTGGCATTAGAGTTTTATCTGAGTATTGCGAACTCGGTTAGAAGGATATGCTAGTAATACAATTATTGTTGTGCTTCTTATTTTATGAAAATAGACGAATACGATGAGTATTTGTGGGAGTTGGAAAAGAAATAGTTTTTCCTTCTGCACTTATAATGAATTATATTGTTTTTCTTACTGAGGAAGTAGGATGATTGGTTGTGGTTATTGATGTTGTTTGGTCTACCGTTCGGACTATAGACACGATTAAAAAAAATCTTAGCTTTGCATTCCTGAGCAATGAATGAATATTTATGTACTGTACTTCTTCTTGCCTTAGAGGAAAGATGATTGTTATGTCTTATTTTGAGGCGGTTTGATCTTACGGCTCGGACTGTAGTCATGAAAACAAGCTTGACTTGTATTTTGTGCATTAAATAAATCATGTTGATTCTTGCTGAGGGGGTTAGATGATTGTTGTGTTTCATTGATGTTGTTCGACCTTTTAGTTCGAGCTGTCTTTGTGAAAATGCATTTTTACTTTGGATTGTTGTGCAAGGAAGAAATTTGCATGGGGTATTCATTGTTTATGTTATATTAAATTTAAATGGTTCAGACTATGTGAGTTTCTGTTCATTATGAACGATTGTTCAACTGTCATTACGAATTGAACTGTCCTGGTAAGGTAAACACGAAATGGGGTGTTTTAATTCCTTGTAGAAGCTGATTTTCTCTTACTGAAATTATAGGGAAAAAAATTCTTCTTCTTCTTCTATTTTTTATTCAAATGAAACAGTAATTTGGTTTTGATGAACGTTTTTAAGTTCAATTTGACAAAAAAAATTACAGTGGCATTTAGATGGATTTCTGAGTACTGTTATTTTCTGTACAAATAGAATTTGAATGTTTCATGTGGTCTTCTGATCTTTGCATTGACATTCAAGGAAAAAAATGAAATCGGCATGAATAATTCTTGTTAAGTTGAAGAAAATGATTGTTTCTTATTTGAGTAGTTAAAGGAACAAATTCTTCTCTTTTAGTTGTTTGAATTCTGGAAATAGCATTATGATTGGTCTTACTGTGGGTAACAACCATGAATAAATTTCATCTTGAACCGTATGCGTTCATGGAAATAGAAAATCATGTGATTAATTGATTGCATGATTGTATAACTGTTTATCTGGTTTAAAATACAGTGAAGAAAGTATGGGCTCTTCTAGTACAGTAAATACATAGTATGCATCCTTATACTATTTGATCTATGATAAATACGATGTTGTACTAACCTGTTTTGGATATTCATATGAGCTTGATTTAAATGAAGTATGGATAAGGACGATAAATTCTTCCTTGTTTTCATTTATAGTTGATTATGAATGAAATTACTCTTGCTGCCGGAAAGTGAATTCTGAATGGATTTTGTAAGTTTCACTCTAAACTGTTATCTTGATTGTGTCTCGTTTGGATTCAATTTTGGGATAGTCATGAGGAAAGAAATAGGGATATGGATGAATGAATTGGAAAAATGATCTTTTCTTCTTTCATTCAGTTGGAAATCTGTAATTCGTTAATAATGAATCTTGTAGTGCTTAGATATGAGCAACTATCTGCATTGTTGTTCGCTTTCTCGTCTGTGCTTGATTGCTTGGAATCTAATATGATGCATGAACTGAAAGGAAAGTAATGGGTTTACGTTTCAGTTAGTTTTAACCTTTGCATTTATTATTAATGAAAGGTGCGGAAAGGATAACATTATTTTATATCAGCAGTATGCTACTTGTATTCCTAACCTTACAAATATTGTAATTTGGAACTTGTAACGGTTATGTGGAAAATGGGACAGCAGCTCTTTGGCTGATTGTGATGGTATTTTGATGGCTCAGTTGTTATGCTGGTCATTCTTTGGTGCCTATTTCTTGATTGATGTCTTACTGTCGTTTCATAAAAGTAGGGTTCTTTTATTGAGACAGTTAATTGAAGCACCTCATTTTAATGACAAGTGCTTAATATGCTCAGTTCATTGAACTGACCCGTGCAAATAATTTTGCAGATGGAATTTGATTAGAATGAAGACATGGCTATTTTCTAATGCTTCTTGATTGGTTGAAGATGAATTGTATTTGTTTACTTTTATTCCTCTTCGAGGAATTAAGAAAAGAAGAAAGTATATTCTTCCATCTATGAGTTGTAATGATGTTTTATGTAAACAATGCCCATTCAGTGGGATTGGCAAATGTATGGATTATGACATGAATTGATGAATACAAATACAAGTGTGATATTTTAATGACTATATCAGTTGATATTGATGATTAAATTGGAAACATAATGTTATTCCTGATTTGGATTTATTTAATTGTCTGTGGATGGATGTTAAATGGGAATTGATATCTATTCTTACCTTATTACAACTTTAAGTTGAAATGTGCAATTAGATCATACTTGGGTAAAGATGAATTCTTAATTCACATTAAAAAGGGTTAGGAAGAATATGATTCCATAACTGATAGGTATTCAGGATTAGCTTGGAAGCTAAGGAATATCAATTAACTTCGGAGTAATTAAACTTCGCTTTCGAACTCCATTAATAACCTCGTATGTTAATTTCAGAATAAAGGGTAGGGGATAAGTATATCCCTTACTAATGGACCTTAACTATGTAATGTTAAGGATAATAAATGAATACATTTATTGGGAATTAGACCTCATTTAAATGACGTCTAATAAGCTAGAATTCTGAATTTAGTTACAGTTGGGAAAATCTTGGTTAAGTTTAATAGGTTAAACTTATCACATCCGTCGGTAACGGGCTGCTTAATCCAATGATTAAGAAGAGAACCAAGTAGAGAAAATGAAACCCTTCGGTATGAAGAAGATGCATAGCAAGCTAGAAGACGGATTTAGTCTCTCTTAGCTATATACAACTGTAACAGGAACGAGGATAAAGGGATCAGCATGGTTGCTGAAAGTTGATTTTTTAAATACTAAGATCATATCCAAATCACTTGAGCAGGATGTGTACTCTCGATGGAAGGATTCTGTAGGACATTGACATATGCCAGCTACAGCAAGGTGTCTTCATGAAGACGGGCTCTTCATGACGACACAATGTTATAGCTAACATATTATAATGCCCTCCCAAATTAAAACATTAAGAATACATAGGCTGAATGTGAAGTTCTTGACAAGGGATAGGAGTATGATCACGTATACGGAGTGAATCTGGGATACTAAAGATAACTAGACACATGGAGTTGTGGGGAACGGCACTGTATGTCTGCGTATCTTTAGTTACCAGGAGTGCCTTCCTATATTCACTCATATTGCTAGTTGGAAATTGGAAGTTTAAATCTGACCTTAAATCGAGAGGACTGGTAGGAACCAGGAAAGACCATTCTAGATAACAGGTGAAGTGAGGTGAAGGACGTATTCCATTGATGTGTATCACATCCAGGAATATGATCATGCAAAGCATGTGAAAATCTTTGGCCAAAGTATCGCAAGTGCTGGTTGCGTTGTCCTTATCACTTAATTTAAGATGTAGGATGTCAGATGAATATCAGTAACAGATATTCAGATAGGCTTCTTAAATAGATCACTTCGATAACCGAAAATGGTTAAGAGAACTGGTATATATAATATACTATGCATAAACAAACATGAAGGATCGGTTGTTGCCGAGTCATGAAATGAAGGATCAATGAAACTCCGAGCCATGAAAATGGAAAATCAGCAGTTCCTCGAGTCATTTATAGCAGCATATAGAATCTGTTATAGGATTGAATGGCATTGAATGTGTGTTCCATATTGTAAATATGCGAACAGGGAACATTAGTTTTAAAAGGAAATTGTGTGTTCCAAATTGTGTTGTTTAGGCAGAGAACAATTATTAAAACTTGAACGTGTGTTTGAATTTTATAATTCATAACAGAGAACGTTATCAAATAAAAAATAAAAAATTCCTTTGTTCTAGTTTCTTAAAATGGGGATGTTACATGGATGGTGATGCCATTTGGGCTATCTAATACACCCAGTACATTCATGAGGTTGACGGAAAAAGTACTCTGAGAATACAATGGTAAGTTTTTTGTTGTATATTGTGTTGATATTCTAATATTCAATAAGACAGTGAAAGAAAACTTGTTACATTTTAAATTGGTGTTAGAATTGTTACGTAAAGAGAGTATGTATGTAAATTCAAAGAAGTGTATATTTCTTCATAAAAGTCTAGTTATTTTTGGGTTTTTCATCTCAGAGGATGGAGTAAGGATGGATGCAGAAAAGGTAAAGGAAATTTTGGAATGGCCTATTCCAAGGAATGTGACAGAAGTTCGTAGTTTTCATGGATTGACAACTTTTTATAGGGAGTTCATCAAGAATTTCAGTAACATTTTTGCACCCGTAACAAAGTGTATGAAGGGCAAGGGTTTTTTATGGACCAAGGTAGTAACATATAGTTTTGAATTGTTGAAGAAGAAAGTTTCAAAGGCACTTGTTTTGGTATTGCTAGATTTTAACAAGGTATTTGAGGTTTATTGTGATGCCTCACATGTTGGGATTGGAGTTGTATTGAGTCAAGAAGGACTGCCTATGAGATTCTTCATTAAAAATTTAAATGAAGTTAGGAGGAAATATTCTACTTATGATGTGGAATTTTATGTTATTGTTTAGGCATGAAGGTATTAGAGACATTACTTGGTAGCTAAGGAATTTGTACTCTTTACTGACCATGAAGACTTGAGGTATGTAAACACATCGAAGAAACTAAATAGTAGGCATGCAAAGTGGGTTTATTTGTTGCAAGAATATACTTTGGTATTAAATTATAATTCGGGTAAGCAGAATCAAGTTATTTATGCCTTGAGTAGGCGTATAGCACTTTTGATAACAATGGAAAATGAATTAGTAGGGTTTGAGGTAGTTAAGGAATTGTTTGAAGGTGATTCAAATTTTGGTGATGTTATGAGATAATGTAAGGACCCTATAGTGGGTAGTGGTTCTTTTGATTATTTGATGTAGGATGGTTATTTATTCAGGGGAAAAACGTTGTCCATCTCTTTTTTTTCAATGAGAGAAAATATTATAAGAGAATCGCATAATGGGGGGTTGGCGAGACACTTTGGTGTAAATAATACAATTTATTTTGTTGTCGAAAAGTATTATTGGCCAAAGGTAAAGAGGGACATAAGTAGGATTGTAGAAAGATGTAGAGTGTGGCAAATGGCTAAGGGCCATGCACATCATATTGGGCTATGTATGTCATTACCTGTCCCAACAGGGCCATGGGTTGATTTGAGTATGGATTTTGTGTTAGTACTTCCTACCACTCAATGAGGGAATGATTATATCTTTTTTGTGGTTAATATATTCTCTAAGATGGCACATTTAATTGCTTGTAAGATAATTGATGATGCTTCCAAAGTTATAGATTTTTTTTTTCAGAAGTGGTTAGGTTGCATGGAATTCCAAGAACTATCACTTCAAATCAGGACAAAAAAAAATTGAGTCACTTTTGGAAGACTTTGTGGAGGAAAATGGGGACACAACTCAATCACAATACCCTACATTACTATATATGATGACATGACACATGAAATACTCTTTTGAAATCCTAATTTTGATTAATTATTATACTTAAAGCACATTTTAAATGAAAAACCCCAAATAATCAACACACAAAACTAAAACTTAAAATCTAAACCATAAATATTGTCCCTAATAAAAAAACCATATGCCCTAAACAAAGGTTCTAAACGCTAAACCCTAAATGTGGACCCGATATTAGGGTTTGTGTCTGTGGTTTAGGTTTTTTATTCAGATCTTTGCATGATTTTTTACAAAGTTACATTAGTGTTTTGTGTTTAAATTTATGGTTTAAATTTCATGTTTAGTGTTTACAGGTCGATGTGTGAGGTTTTCTTTACTTGTTTTCCTAAGTTATAGAACTTATAATCAACCCTAGTAACATGGTTGATACACCATGAGGATGGTGATAACGATGATGATGATTATATCAATCATGACAATGATGACAATGAATATGATGACGACGCCGAAGATGATGACAATCATGATGATGAGGATAGGGACAATAATGACGATGATGATGATTAAGAAGAAGATAACCATGATGATAAGGATGATGTTTATGATGATGATAATACTATTATTATTAATAATAATAACAACATTAATATTAATAAAAAAATATTTTTTAATTTTTATAAATTCTAACAATAATATGAATATTAGGAATAATATTAATATTGATGAGGAGGAGGAGGAGGATGATAATGATGGTGGTGGTGGTGATGGTGTTGATAATGATGACGAGGATGATGATGATGACAGAGAAGATGATGTTAATGATTATATTGATCATGACAATGATGATGATGAAAATGAAAATGGCGTTGAAGACAATGATAAAGATGACAACAAGATGATGATGATGATAAGGATGACATTGATGATGATGATATTAATATTAATATTACTATTAATAAAAAAAATTAATCATAATTTTGTGTTTGGGAGGATCAGTACGGTCTCATGACTAAACCCTGGTATCCCTTATTTGATCCATCGAAAGACTCATTTGACATGATGCCTATCTGGGTAAGATTCTTAGGCCTTCCCTTGCAAATTTTGGATGAATCTTTCCTTGAAGCCATTAGGAGGGGCCTTTGAAAAAACTGACGATGCAACCACCCAATAGTTTCATACTACATATGTCTAAATTTTATTTAATTTAGACATCACCCTGGACCTCCCTAAGAACATAAATCTACATATTGGAGATAGAGCATGGACCAAACGACTAGATTATGAAAGGTTGGCATTCCATTGTCATAGGTTCTTTGAAACTGGACATGCGATGAAGGATTGTGGGTGTTCTAAGAGAAAAAAGGGGCTAACCGATCTTGGTGGAAGGATTCTCTTCCTTCTGACTTTACCATTAATGTCTCATCTGATCATGTTCCTGCTACTACTTCCAAAACGTTCCCCTCTACGGTGGAATTTTCCTGTGTTGTAATCCCCCCTCAAATGCCTCTTAATGAATCGATTTATATGACTCTTATTACCCAAGCCTCTTCTAGGGTGGTCAAGGAGAGGGAAAACCCCTCTCTTGCTAGGTATCTTTTTTGACCTATTTCTTCTATAGAAATTCTTCTCCCATGTCGTCCTGACATTGTAGACGAGCTTAACAAGGAGAATTAGACGGTTTTATAGAACAAGAAAAGAGTCTCTTCTAAGTTGCACTCAGTCCCATCTAATATGACTCTCAGATCAAAATATTCTACCTTAGGTTAACTGTAGCTTTCTAGTTTTGATGTTTCCCGGTAGTTTTTTCTATTATGTTTCTTTCGGTCTTCATCGATGTATTTGGGCTTCAAGCCTTTTTGTACATGGGTAGGGCCCCAGTAAAAAAACCTTTATCCTTAATAAAAATGTTTTTAATAATAATAATTACATTAATATTAATAAAAATAATGTTAATGATAATAATTATGGTTTTTATTTTTTTTAATAAATTCTTATAAAAATATCAATATTAGTAATAAAATTAATATTGTTGTTGATAATGATGATGGTGAAAATGATGATGGTGGTGGTGGTGGTGATAATGATGATAAGGATGAGGATGACGACAAAAATGAAGATGACGATGATGATAAAGATGATGATCACTGTGATGATGAAAACAATGATGACGATCATGATGACAATGAGGAAAATGAAAATGATGATAATAATAATAATAAAAATGAGGATGAAAATGATGATGACAACAATGAAAGTGATGACGATAATGACAATGACAAAGATGATATTACGACGACCATAATTATCACTATTATTTTAATTATAATTATTCAAATTCTTATTGTAATTTTTAAAAAATCTTCATACTGGGATAAATATATAAAATCAATCTGCAATAGTGACAACGAGGCATGTTTTTGTAGAAATTAGACAAAACCTTAACCTCCTAACGCAAAACATAAATCATAAATGTGAATAGGGAATTATTATTCATATTCTTAGAATTATTAAAATATTACAATTATAATAATAATAATTTACGGTTATAATTATTATTATAAAAACAGTAATGTCTGACAACAATTATTATTGTTATTATTATTCTATATAGAGGTAATAATACTAACAACTACTCCTATAATTGCAATTATAAAACTAATAATAATACTTATTATAATATTAATAAATTATTGCAATTATAATAATGATAGTTATTATTTTTTATAGCTATAATTATTAAAATAATAATATTATTTTTAATAATTATAATTATTTTAGTAATAATTATGAGTATAATAAGTATACTAATTTTTATAATTACAATTATTGTGATTATAATCAATTAAGATGATAAACATAGTTATAACATTAATATTTATAATTATTATTATAAATAATATGATTATAATCCTTATTATTTTATTTTTTTATAGATAAACAAGGGTTAAAGGGTCCCTTTCCCTTTGTTTCGCTTTTATAATCACCGGAGTGATAACCGATCTGGGACACATAACTGGGGGCCCTAGATCCCCAAGACCACATTACCTTTTTTTGACAAAATGATGTAACCCATTGATTGCACTTCGTGCCAACCTTTGAGCATTACTCAATCAAAATTGTCTCCTCCATTACGGAATCCACCCACACGATCTAATCCAACCACAATCGACACTTTGAAGAAGGTTGGCCACCATAAGTGTTACAAACAAGATTAATCTGACAAGAAAACCACCACCCAATTGAGCTTGTTCCTTAGAGGGATTTGAACATGGCTGGCAGAAAATACAACCATTTGACTTAACCAATCCACCCAACCCTCATCGAAATCTTTATTATTATTACTATAGTAATTATAATTGTAATAATCATAGATATAATTATAATTATAATAATTAGAGTTAGAATTATAACATTAATAATTATTACTTGAATTATAATTCTTATTATGATAATTACAACAATGATGACAACAACAACAATAATATTATTATTTATTATAGTAATAATAATAATTATAGTTATTTGTAATAATTATTACTTTAATTTTAATTCTTATTAGGATAATTACAACAACGATGACAACAACAATAATATTATTATTTATTATAGTAATAATAATAATTATAGTTATTTGTAATAATTATTATTATAAATTTAATACTTACAATTATAATTATAATAATATGCACTATAATTATAATAATTACAACTATAACTAGCAATCATAAGTGAAGTGTACGATGTGAACGTCAAAAGGGATATAGGGAAAACATGTAACAAAATTAAGAGGAATAATGGGAAAGGAACAAGGAGTCAAAAATGGCATATGAAGGTGGAGAAGTGCATAAGGAAAGAGGAATAGAGTGAGGTATTTCAAAAAATACCCTCTATAAAGAGCACGACATGTATGTTAATCATAAGGAGAGCTTGTGTTGCGGAAAATGTCAATGAAACTATTGAAGGAGATAACACAAAATGGACTTAGTGAATAGAAAATGTTGTGGAGGTGAATAATTGTTTGAATTTGCAGGTCTTGAGTTTATTCGGTTGTTAAAAAAATGTAAATTAAGGGGAATTAAAATGCATGTTTCACGGGTCATGTTAGGGATTTAAAGAAGCAAAGTGTACCTCAAACTCTCAAGTACCACAAACATGCAAATTTTAGGTTGGTGTTTTTGTCCAATTATTATGTTAACAATCAGGGCAATGCAATATTCACGCTAAAGGTAAAAAATAGAAAAGGGAAATTTTAAATGGATCTTAATGTTTCCCCTTTAATAATAAATGATCAATGTTTTTTTGTGATAACTCTTATAAGTACAAACATAAAACTCAAGAAAATGCAAGGAGACTTGAAATAGAAAACAGTGCTGAATCACAAATAAAAAATCACATTCCAATTGCCTACAATACACTACTTTACAATTTTCTTATTTGTTATCCTCAAATTGTTGTGCTCTTGAATAATTTTTGGAGATACATTGAGTGACAAAGTGTCTGCATACATAGTACCATGTAAATTAACATACAAAATAATTACATACTTTGCAATATCTATTCGAGGCCTAAATATAAGAAATTTAAAAAGTTGAGCAATATTAACAATGACAGAACATTGACATTGAAGAAAGGAAGATACTTGAGAAGAATTTCTTTAAACTTGTTAGAAATGAATAGACATGTAACAAATAGTTGACGTTTATGTTGATGACACAATAACTTGCATATAGATCATGAGGAGCCTTTGGTTGGATAAACAAAAGAGCCTTAACTCAACGTCAATTTCTACACTGAAACTAGTTTGTGCTTAGGGATTTTTCTTGCTAATATGTTGTACATGATGTGCAAGACTAAAATAGGAAACATTAAATAATGATCTTGGAACCACCCCTAAAAGTGGGGAAAGGGTTCCATTGAATAATGTTGTAAACAACAATGTCATTGATGCACCAAACTATCACCACGTTTGAATGGGTGCAAAGGCAATAACCTCTGTCCCAAAATGTTGGAGTGCAAAGAGGGACACCAAGATGACATGGGGAATTACAAAAATTTACCCTGTCAAACTATTTCTAGTGAGTCCCTGAAAAAATCAAAAGATAAGAATTTGTTCCCTACTCTAAAACAAAGGTTTTTAATGTTAGGGTTGAAATTGGAAAAGGATGGAGTTGAACATTAGTCAACATACATCATGTTGATAGAAACCCTGAGAAATACTATATGCTATAGTGCCATCTCTGGAAACCTCACACACTATGTATGAATAAATATACAACCATATTGCTAAACAACAAATATAACAAAATACATCATCCAAGCCACTGTAACTCCTGTTATTTTTTATTTTTACTATTATAACTACAGCACCAAAATGATCCTTGCACTTTGCACCCACCATGAAAAATAGTTGAGATTATATTTTTTAAATATGATTTATGACACTCAAATATGCTTTTTAGCCATATCTTTATCTGTAAAATTATTTGTTAATGTGATACCTATACAAGCATCATGTATAGTAACTAATGCAATTGTATTTTTGGGTCCATAATCCAATTTGGTCTTATGTTTAGTAAGTAAAATCCATTTTTGATATAAAAATCTGTCATCATCTAGAGCCCCCAAGAAGGTAAAACCTATAGCAATCTCTCCCACCCAAAAAATATATAGAAAGAAAGGTGATAACTCTATCAATTGAGAGAGAAACATAAAAAAAAAAAAAAAAAAACATAGCTCCAACATGGATTCTTAAGAGTAATCATAAAATTAAATAACAATATTACTTCCATGAATTTGTTGATATCCACTTTTATAATGAATTTTTGTATTTATATACATTTTTGTATTATTTTTCAGTAATGTCTTTGTTTTTTGTGGGGATGGGGTTTAACCTTTGTTGAAAAATGGGATTAAGGAAAAAAACTATAACTATAGTGGTAGCAGGACACTTCAACAAAATTCCTGATAAAATATATGCATCTTTCCACAAATAAGCTATATCTAGTGTGCTTTGACCTAATTTGCACAAATAAGTTATATCTATATACAATGCCCAGATTCATAGATATTCAATTGACATAAATTCAAAACCCATGTCAACATATGACACGTTGACAATTCTCATGTTTACCTCTGGGATTTGAGTTGTAGATGAATCCCTTCATAATGTCCAATTCTTAAGCCATGGAAACAAACACTTGAGATTATCAACAATTTTTTTGAAGTATTTATTTTCCAACTCATTTTTAATACAATCAATGCTATTGTGACTCCAAAACCTACACCATATGATAACCCCACTGCTATCTCATACTCTGGATATTTTGTGCTCTTCTTTTCTTTCTTGATTGAACCAAGGAGGAGCAATTTCTGGCCAAGAACACTTCTTTGGAAGGGGACATCCCCATAAAAAAGGATTCCTCGAGTAAGAGGATTTTCCAAATGTGTTGGCTATATGTCGACCTTGTGGCATGCTGCATGAAATATTGTTGGATAAATTTAGGAAACCCAAATAGTTTAGAGATTCAAACTCATCAGGAATTCGGTGCCTCTTGTATCGAAGGTCCAGATAGCACAAAACCATCTTGGATTGCTATGGCCATTGATTTCAAACGAAGAATGGTGTATGGAATGAAACTTGAAATATAATTGGAAGACAAAAGCAAGATCTGGAGGTCCATTAGTTGGCCATTATCTAGAAGGATAATGCCTCTAAACTTGTTCTCCTACAACACCAAAACTCTTATATATGAGAGATTTCCAATTGATGTTGGTATTTCACCTTGAAATAAGTTATGCCCAATACCAAGATCCTGTAAATTTGAACAATTTGCTATTGAGGGAGGGAATGGTCCTCATTATTATGAACAACTAATGAATACATATTACTTAGATTATTGAATTCATGCGGTAAGATTCCTTCCAAATTATTATTTCCCATATTTAGGAGTAGAAGGGAAGAGCAATTGGACAAGCTTGCAGGGATGATTCTGGTTAAATTGTTGTTTGCAAGATTCAAAAGCCAAAGTCAAGATAAACTGCCCAAGCTTGGAGGAATATTGCCATTGAAAAAAATTTCATTGAGTAGTAAATAATTTAGATTTAGATTGAGAATCAAATAATTTAGATTGCAATATAAAATGGTGAGATGCATTTCTCCCTTTTTTTCTAGAACAGAGCATAGCCATGGTTGCAACTCCACCTCCCATGGAATGACCCACAAATATAACAACTTGTATCTTTTCTGGGTTCAAAAAAAATTGCATCTGATATAACAAACATATAAATACAAATTGATTGGAAACTACGAATTAAATCCCCCAAAAGAATTACACAATTTGATCAGCTGCGAAAACACCACTTATATACAAGATCTATTTACTACGAAAACACGACCTATATACAAGATCTATTTACATAGGCTTCAAATTGTGAACTTTGTTGCAGGCATAGGTTGAGAGCTCCCTTGTGAGCCAACACCAACATATCGTCATCACCCTTGAAGGAGGCAGAGGAAACTGTGTTCTCATTCTGGATATTTCACTCTTCGTACCTGCAATTATGTCGGTGATATGCATACAAGAGGTTGAAGAGATAATTAAAGGCCCCACTGACCAAGCCAGCTAATCCATGGCACAATCACGTCCACATCACAACAACAAATGATGGGAACAACAAACGTGGCACAAAAAATAATGCTCCAACACTCGATCCACCAATGCTTCTTCTCCAATTGCGTTCTTTTTGCATCGAGGATTTCCAAGAGTAGTCATATAAACAAAAGACAACCATTTCCCTTATTACTACAACCGATTACACAAATCTATGCCCTCGGCTTTGAAAACGTCAAGAAGGTTGTCAAAACTGTCATTTAGGCCTTCAAAATTAATTAGATTGAAAAAACATCCATATATCAACACCAATAAACTAAGGCCCCTTCGACAAATTTTATTTTTTAAATAAAAATGTGAAATTTAATATTTATTTTAAAATTTCAATATATTTAATATTTTCAATATTTAAGTATAATAATAATAATAATAACAATTGTCATAATTATAATTTTCATTTTAATTTATAACAAGGCCATGATAGGGCAAATACTACCAAAGGGAGTACATTAAGGGGTATAAAGAAGAAAATTGTATGTAGCTGTTTGCAGAGTGAGAACTTGTATATCGATTTTGATTATACAAATGTTAACATAGAATTAGAGTTACAGAGTATACAAGTGTTAACATAGACTTCAAGTATACAAGCATTATGTTGTTCAATCCTGAAATAAAAAACATTGTTCGTCTTTAATCTTTTTAGATGAAAGGGCTTTTGCAATCTCATTGCACTCTCATATTTTTGTTTTTGTTTAATCTGTCTCTTTAAATTTACATATAACAATGGATTTATTTGTTTTAACCAGTTTGCAATTGAATTAACAATTAAAATAAATCCAAATCATGGTTCACTTGATTTCAACCATGAATAAAATGTTAAAAAATGCCCTAACCTTATAAAAAACTATGTGAGTTTCAAATTTTTTGTACTCAAATATGTAAAATGCCATGTAAGATATAGCACAATAGGTAAAGGACCTATAAATTAAAAAACAAACTATATTTTAATTGGGTGAGGGGTGTAAAATTCTCATCTTCGTTATTGACTTTATTCGACATTTAATTTGTTTGTCATAAATATTTATGATGCCTTACACTTTTCGCTAAATTGCACCATCCATCCATCAAATCCATGTCTTGTTATTGTCTTTTTCAAAAAAAAAAATTGAACAAAACTATAGAAAGCAAATAAAAAAGAATATTCTTTAATAAAGGAAACAAAATATTCCCACAAATATTTAATATACACTTTACAAAACACAATAAATATACTTGCCTTCGGCAGTATAATAAATAAATTATTAATTTAGAATAATAATAATATCTTAAAATTATAATTATAGCAATAATATTATAAATTATAATAATACTAAACATAATACTCATATTAACAATAACTTTTTTTAAAAATCTAATAATAATAATATTAAGAGTGTTGTTTATAATTTTTCATTCTTTACAATAATAAAGAATATATATTTATTTTAAATTTATAATAGACATAATAAAAAAAAAATTAAAAGTGATATTGCTACTGTTGGAGACATGTTTCTTTTTCCTAAACAATAATAATGATGGAATGGATAGTCATGGCAGACAATGAATTTTCATTTGAAGAAGCTGTTCGTTAATTATTATAACATGTAAAATTTTGATTTAAACCATTTAATATAACCAGCGCGTTTTAAAAATTTGTTTTCCTCACGGCGTAGGAAAGATGTTTGCCTAATGATGCGAGTGTGTGGGGGTATATATATACTATAATATATATTCCGCATCGTACCTAATTTGATTCCTCCAAGACAAAACGTATACGCAGAAATGTTAAATATGGGAGGTGACCAGCCGAACGTGAACGGGAACACCTCTTGCTGTATTTAATATTCAATTCCATTAAAACAGTCATCTGTTTTCTCTTTTTTGACTTTGGCAATTGTCAAATGCGTATGGATTTGTTCTTTGAATTATCGAGTTACAAATTAGTTCCCCAAGGGCCAATATGAACAAACAAGGGTATGACATCATCATTGTCCCGAGTTAATTAATTGGGATAAGCTTTTGAAGGAGGCCGATAAGATTGAGAGCAGACAGCATTGAAAGCGATAACATTTTTTCAGATGAGATCGTCAGCAGAGAAAGCGAAAGCATTCATATCATTCCTCCCTCTCCATTTACATGGTCTGAACAACCACCATGCTCAGCTCAATGCATTTGTTTTTTTTTCTGAAAAGATAAGAAGAAAAGGAATGACGCAATGCTCAATTATGTGGGCTATTGTTTTTTACATTCCTTACCTCCAGAAAGCTTATGAAAAGTTCGGCGAGTGAGAGAGAAAACTCTAGTGTTACCACGTCTATTTAGTAACAATGAGCAGCTTTTCACAATATTTAAATTGTCGTTTTAAGATTCCAACTGTTTGATTGCCACAAAAGTCAAGGCTCCTTACATTGTTTTATTTCTCGTCCCTATTATTTAGACTATATCAGATCCGATTCATACTATAAATAGTCAACATAAATATTTTTTTTAAAATTTAGTTCGGCTGATCCAAATATGGTGTTTTGATCTTCGGGATGATCTCCTGTCTAGGTTCCATGTACATATAATTGTATATTGTATGCCTCGCTTCACTTTCTTCCCGTAACATCAACCTTTACTATTTCACAAAGTAAGTGCACTTTATTTATTTGAACAAAGTCCCATCGAGTGGTTATTAATCACAAAGGAATTAGGCATTTCTTGGACATGGCTCTATAATCTTAGTATGTTTGGAAATAGAGGAAATAAAGGATGCTTCACGGGAATGATATTTGCCCTCATTACAATATTTGAAATATTCTAATAATGAGTGATAATTCACCTAAGATCTTATAAGAGTAGGTGGAATATTCTAATAAGTCTGATTCTAAGAAGATGAAATGATGTAATATAATATGCAAATTGAAAACAAAATCAAATAATTCAAAAAAGGGGCATGACCATACAAGTGGGCCAAGATTGGACCCAACATCACAACCAAATTATACGATCTTCGACATGAGAGATGTGAAGTAAAATAGAAAGTCATGTCACAATACACAGGGACAATTTATTTCTATGATTTAATAATATTTCTCAAATTAACGACAGAGTAGAGTGTAAAGATAAGCAAGTCACGGAAAAGATGGAGAATTATGCTAATTAGATTTTGAATGTGAGCATTTTTTTGTCTTGGCAAAGGAGCATGGCCAAACTGAACATTACTAACAACAAAATTACTAGATTTTAGTGTCTATGGTGGGGAAGACAGTTGTGACAACTAAATGATGTGTAAGGAATCTTGAAAGATAATAAGTAAATAATTGTGTCAACTAATATTGTAAGACCAATAATCTACAAATACACAAATAACCTAACATAAATTTCACAACTAAAAAATACCAATATGTCAAGTGTTATACTCTTGGAAACATGTTTCTTCTTGTTAGAAAATAAGTATGGAAATGAATATTCAACCACACAATGAATTTTCATGTTGAAAAGTCAGTTAATTATCGTCATATGTAAAAAAATTGAAAACTACAATTTTTGCCGGTAGGCGTCCACTTTGAAGATGCCCTTGCTGGAAAGTGTCAAATTTCGGCGATTCCAATATTTACTGTCTTGCCGGATTTTAGATATTTTAAAGGTTGCCGGATTTTAGATATTTTTTTACAGTCCTAGATATTTGATTTTGATTTTATTCTTCATAAAGTAAATTCTATAGTTTACTAATTGAAAAATAATATTGGTCATATATCTTGTTCAAAGTTTTTGAGATTCAAAAATTTTCTGATTTTGATTTTATTCTTCATAAAATAAATTTTATAGTTTACTTTTCGGAAAATAATATTGGTCATATATCTTGTTCAAAGTTTTCGAGATTCAAAAAAGGTTTTCTGATTTTAATTTATTCTTCATAAAGTAAATTCTATAGTTTACTTTTTGGAAAATAATATTGGTCATATATGTTGTTCAAAAATTTTGAAATTCGAAAGTTTTAATAGATAAATGTTCGGTGTTTGACCAAATGATGAAACGTGATTAATTAGTTTGGTGACTATCATAATTGTGTCTTACAAAAATATGGACAATAGAAAAATAAGAGCTTTGCAAAGTGTATAGACATTCAGGCAATATCAATGTGAAATACAACTCAAATAAACTAAATATTGCTACTATCTCTGGCATAATTTGCAACTCATTTGCAATTGCTAGTTATTAATACAATATAAGGATATAGTACAATTCTTATCGTACAAAAATAATGGGTGGAAAAAGCCACACCCCAGACTTTCAAACATATCAAGTTAAATAGGCCTCAAGAAAGGTAGACTTACCTTATAGCATCAACATTACATATGGATAATCATATAAAAAAACGAATGTGTGTTTTTAATCAAAAAAGGGTGTAGAAAACCAAGGCACCGAAAAATGAAGAAACAACAAAAAATAAGAAACAACACCAAACATAGTGGACGTTAGAGATGGACAAGAACTATCGAATTTTGCCCCCAACCACTAGTGTTGGAGGGGTGAGCCGTGTTCAATATGGGATCACATCCATCATTTTGTTGTTCCACTTCTTCTTCCCGACAGCGAGGAGAATTGGCTAATGCTAAATGTGATAATTTATGTTGTGGGGGTTATCCTTGCTGCTGACATGGACATTAAAGACACCATCACTATGTGTAGGTGAAGGGGGTTGAGATCTGGGTGGAGAGTGATGATGGAAGGGGGAGAAACTCTCCTTGGTACTAGTGCAGCATATGTGAAACCCTCAACCACAACCATGAGAAGGAGAGCAATGAAACACAAAATATGGAGGCACTCGACTTATGGTACACGAAACATTCCACCAGTGTAAGAAAAGAGTTTGCACGACCTAGATTTGAAGCAACACATTAGAGATCGCAATAACTTTATTAGTCTCACAGAGAAATATCTATCCATAATAGTGTTATTAAAAATTGTAAAGTCTTTATCTTTTCAAAGATAAAACAAAATATCAACATAGAATATTTGCCAATAATCATTGTATTTTGCAAGAAGTATGATTGAATCTCAAAAAAAAAAAAAAATTCTAAGAAAAAAATTCAAGAGTGAAAGGTTGGAAAAGGGTTTGGGTCCATTTCCATGTGCATGTGGACAAAACCATAAAAAATATTTGAAAGATTTAAGTTGTATGCAAACCAATCAGGGAGTGTTCAAAACTCTAATGTATTTAAGCTATCCCCAATAAGGAGGCCCATATACAAAAATACAACAAAAGAAATGGGCTTTTTTAGGCTCCATTTGGGCTTCCTATTACCTCGTATAGGTTTTAGATCTGGTATTTCACTCAACCCTCTTTCTCTGTGATGGTCTCCCATTTCCAATTTTCATAATACGCTATTTGCTATGGGTTCCGACTTTTTAACATTGAATATTTTAATTTTTAATTATTTAATATAACCAGCACTGTTCGAATTTTTGATTTGCCACAAATATGTACGATCTCATTGGAATGATTTAGAATTTAGCATTATCACGCAATACTTATCAACAACGAGTTTAAATAAATATTCAAAAATATATATTTAAAATAATTTAGTGTTCAAACAAACCGACAAATTCACTGCTATGGTTGACAAATACAAATACGAATTCCAACTCTCAAAACTTTGCCGGGTGGACATTATGTATTTATATATAATATATTTTCCATCGCCCCTAAATATCTTCCCTCAAAGACAAAATGTATAGGTAGAAAACCCACCGGCGGTGACCAGCCGCCGAGCTGAAAAGCGAACATGAACGGGAACACCTCTTGCTGTATTTAGACAGTAATTTGTTTTCTCTTTTATTGACCTTTGGAGATTGTTAAATGCTTATTGGTTTTGTTCTTTGAATTATTGAGTTATAAAGTTTGCTTAGCTGCTTACTTAGTTGGCCCATATGAACAGCTAACTGTATTATGGATTCTACTCTCACTCCTCACTTTTTGCCCAATCAGCTTGATTGGGATAACCTTCTTACAGAGGCGGATGAGATTGAGAGAAGATCAGAGGGAGACCACGCCCTGGCATCTATGGATCCTTGTTTCATTCCTCGGTTCTGGCCCGATTGGGATAACATTTTTACAGATGAGCCCAATGAGATCGACAGCAGAGAAAAGAGACGGCATTCATATTATCATTCCT
>CM034146.1:1039124774-1039314344 GCA_019776745.2 Taxus chinensis | reverse complement strand
TAAGTGTCTCACTGGGCATGCCAAATGTGTGCATTGGAAAGTTGCACAAGCTATGGAATGAGGTTAAAGAACCTCAATGCTTTGCTAACTAATCCATGCACCATAGGATTAGAGCTAAACAAGAGAAACTAACATGAAAGCATTAAAAATTTGACAAAAACATCAAAAACTAACATGCATACTACTCTCTACTCCATGAAAGCTTAATGAAAGTGAACCTAGTATAGATCCTAAGCAATCGGATTCTGTGATTAGTTGTTTTCCTTAGAAGTGGATGGATTCAAGATGGGGGAGCTCTTAACAATGGAGTATGGCCAAGATCCAAATGTTCTATAGCTTAAAGCTATCAAAAATGGTTTCGAATGCCTTTTCAAAATGCTTGAGAGAGGACTTGTGAGTAAAGTTGTCTGTAAAGTGGTCCGTTGAATAGGTAGGCTTGGCCTTGCATTTATAGTTTTCCAAATGGAAGAGTTTGAACTTTGGGTGCATGTGGGACTAAATCTTAAAAATCAATTTTAGATTAGATTAGGATAAACATGCTTTAGGCTTAGTGAAGCTAGGCTTAGGCTAGTTAAACTTGATTAGCAAGTGATTAGAGACTCATTAAGAGTTGGGAGGGGTATGGATAACCAATTATGACTGATAGATAGCCTACAAAGCCAATAGAAGTGTTCTAGAGATAACTAGGGAGGTTTTGAATGGTCAAAAGGAGGAATGTTTAGCTAATAAGAGAGATATTAGCCAAATAAGCTGATTATAGGAAGAATATGACCAAAAGAGTGTCGTGAATGGGCATCCAAGAGTGAAGCGAAGTATGGGGATTTAACGAAGTGTCATTAATTGATTGGATTGGATGAAATGCTAAGTGTAAGCATATTTTAGGTGTCTACAGAGTGCGTAAGGAAGCATGAGGAAATTGCAACCAAGATAATTATGCCTAGGGAATAACCAAAGTGCATGCAACCTACAAGATTTGAAACGCAGAGCTAGGATAGGGATGTGAGTTGCTAAAATATCTAGGAGATTTATTTTGGACAACATTTTGGTGAATTTCGAGGCCATCTTCCTACTAGATTAAGGAGAGCAGTAGCCTTGTATCCATTAGGCATGGAGTCATATTAATGTATGAAGATCTGATCTACAACTTGGAGTTCCACCCCTGAAGTCACTTGAAGCACTATCTAACTCTATTCTAAACCACCAAAATCTTTCTGGAAGATTTTTGGAATAGTATGAACTGAACTAGCATCCTGAAAGTAACATACGAGTGCGTGCGAGGAGCATGCGAGAAGAAATAACTATGTATAAACAAAACAATGTGTGCCCATCACACTTGGAGGAATTAAAACTATTCTAATATTTACAAAAATGTAGCAGACTTAATGAAAGGGTTTGAGATAAATCCCATTAACTAGGATTGATAATGTGTCTGCATGAAGGTGAGATAACTCAAAAGAGTTATCTTCCTTACAAGAACTTATAGTGTATGGGCCATGTCAAAGTGCATCAAACTTTGAATGGTTCCCTAGTTTAGCTCTATCAACATTCCATTTGAAGACTAAGTCACCAAATTTGAAAGCTTGAGGCATATCCCTTTTATCAAACCACTTCTTTTGATGATTTTTTATGTTGGTATAGATTAATTATGTAATATTTTCTTATTTCTTCAAGTTCAACCAGCTCTGCCATTCTAATTTCTCTCTAATCCACGCCCTCAAACTCCAACTGTTGGGTAAGTTCCAATTAAGGTAACTCAAGTGACAAAGGAAGTTTATCTTCCTTTCCATAAACAAGCTTGTAAGGTGAAGTACTTATCACCTTCTTCATTGTGATTTTGTCCACCCAGAGCATGCGTGAGACCTTTGTATGCCATTACTTCTTACAACTATTCATCGTTTGTTTCATGATTCTGATCGAGTTCTTGTTTTGTTATTCTGTCAAGCCATTACCTTGGGGGTAATAGTTGGAATAAGTCTTCAAATAAATACCAAGACTATGAGCCCAATTAGAAATTTTGGTACCAAGGAAGTATTTTACATTATCAGAGATAATGGTCTAAGGAATACCAAACTTCTTTATAATGCCCTCAAGAAATTCAAGGATGAATGACTCAATTGATTCCTTGAGTGTGATAGCTTCTGTCTATCTGGTGAAGTATTCCGTAGCTGTAAACACCCACTTTTGTACAAGGCTTGAGGGAGGGTTGATCATATCTTTGAATTCAAGACCCCATTTCTTAAAAGGTTGATCCACTTGGATTGGTAGAAGGGGAAGAGCTGCCAATTTCTTATTTCCTGCAAAGAAAGTGCATTATTTTCATTTCATGACCCACTTGTGCATGTCTGCAAACATGGTAGGAAAAATTCATCATGTCTTAATGATCTTCATTATTGTTGCTTTGGCAGAGAAGTGTCCAACAAAGAATACAATGTGAAATTATGTTAACACTTTGTTAACTTATACGTTTTTAATACACCTTAGCAACACACCATCAATATTTCTTTTGAAGATAAATCCATCAATCAACACATATGGATCATACTGTAGCCTCAGATTTCATTTCTTTCCTTTGTTCAGATCAAGAAGGTATGTGCCAAAGGAGATGAATGTGATCATTCCCTTCATCCAGCAATACATGATAGGATTTTCATTCTACTCAGGTTCTGCACGTGGGAGTTCCTCATCCAGTAATAATGAAGTCTCCTAATCACTTTGCACATCCTCTGTGAGTTATTTTCAGAGCACGCTACCTATAACCACTTTTGTGGCTTTGATATTCACATAAAACTTCATGATTTTGGTCATCCATATTTCTCTTTTCTCACTAATTTTTACTCCGATGATGAAGTCTTTGAGACTTGAGTGTGAAACTAACACCTTGACAGGATTTTTAGTAAGCATACTTTTAAACTTCTTAAGTGTGTGCATGATGGTGTAGACATGTTTCTCCATGTGATTTTATTTTAACTCATAATCCTTCAGTGTCTGACTAAATAAAGCCATTGGTTGCTCCAGTCCTTGTTCATTTTAGTGTGTTAGGAACAACACCAACACTTGCATCAACTCCATAAGCATAAATGATGAAATCCTTGGAATAATTTGGATTGATGAGTGTTAGCATGAAAGAAATTTCTTGTTTGTTTGATTTTTGAAGCTCTCTTTTCCTTTTATTGTCCACTTGAAGGTTGTATCTTTCTTGAGCATCAGGGTGATGGGCTGAACCAACCTTGCAAAGTTAGGAATGAATCTCCTAACAAAATTAATTTTTCCTAGGAATGACTGCAAGGCTTTCTTATGCACCAGCAGGGAGAGAGCAAGGATAGCTGAAATACACTCATGATCAATGGTGATGTCATCCTTAGAGACCACATGGCCCAAAATATTTCCATGCACTATAGCAAAGTTGCACTTCTTGGATTTAACAAACACCCCAAATTCTCTACATCTCTCAAAGACTTTTTCTAGGTGTGCCATATGATCCAAAATATTATTTGAGAAGACATTTATGTCATCTAAGTAAAATAGGATGAATTATTTTATGTGTCCTTTAAATGCAATATCCATGGCCCTCTAAAATGTTGCACTTTTATTTGACAAACCAAATGGCATATTTTTTATATGTGTATGTTCCTCATTTGGTTGTAAATGTTATTTAGAATTGATCCTCTCCCTTGACCATGATCTGATTGAAGAAATAATACACATCCAGCATGGATAATCTCTACACATTAGCCATAGTCTGTAAAATCTAATCCATATGAGGAAAATTATAGTGATCCTTCAGTGATGCCTTATTCAAATCTTTAAAATCAACGCATAGTCTGATTTCACC
Organism: Taxus chinensis; assembly: GCA_019776745.2. NCBI lineage: Eukaryota > Viridiplantae > Streptophyta > Pinopsida > Cupressales > Taxaceae > Taxus > Taxus chinensis. The sequence continues at coordinate 1,039,310,512 of CM034146.1, read as the reverse complement.
ATTTTTATTGCACACTGGAATATGATTCACGGCCCAAGTAGAGTACTTGATAGGAAAAATAAATTTTTCCTTGATGAGTTTAAATAAATCTTTCCTCCTCATGAGGGGCTCTATCCTTGGATTAACTAGTCTCTAATTTTTCTAATGGGCTTGATACTAGGATCAAGGTCAATGGAGTGTTGAGAAACACTTTGATCAAAACCTTTGAGGTATTCATAGTCCCATGAGAATATATTATTATATTTTTGACACAGAGATATGAAGGCCTTATTTTTCATCATGCATGTAGTCTTTACTGAGTAGCAACTCCTTGTCATACGTAATGGTGACTAGGGTACAATCTTCTTGCATTGTACGCATATATTTTTCTTCACCCTTGAACTCATCATCAAGGATAAATATTTTATCTAAGGTGACCAGCCCTTTAGGCAACATTTTTTGTCTTTAACTAGATCACTTGGTCACCATAGCTATCATACAACTCAGTTTCATTTTAGATGAAATAGACAATTTGTGTGTCACTATCAAACACTTGCCACCTAACATCATTGTCTAGAATAAATGGCCTGTTGACCATCTTAATGTGTTGCATGCTACCTTTTATGAATTCCTTAGCAGCTAAGAATTGTGAACCGAGCATGGTCATCCGATCTTCTTCCTTGTTCATTTTTTGAGGTACCATGTACAAATTTAGAGCATCAAAGCTCTTAAGGAGGTCCAAAATCCTATGTTTGTAAGATTTAAGAAGTTTAATATTTGTTGCACACTTATTTTTTACCTTGTGGATGACCAATTCTGTGTCCCCCAAAAAATCAGTAGCACCTTAATTTGTCTCTTTTCAGCAATGAGAAGGCCATGAACCAACACTTCATATTTTGCAACGTTGTTGGAGCATACAAACTACAATCTATGTGCGAAGAATAACTGCTCATCCTTGGGAGAAATGAGAATAGAAGCATATGCACCTGTGTCATTCTTTCTTCTAGAACCATCAAAATAAAAACTTCTATAGGACCATAATTTCCTTCATTTTTCTCAAAGTGCGCACAGAAGCATAGCTTCATTTTCTAGGATTGCAGTAAGTACCAAGGATAGTTTCAAATGATTCAATTTCTTCAGCATATGGGTCAAATTTTTTATGCCTCTCATCCCATTCATCTAGTGAAAGATCAGGTAAAGGGGGAGGAATATGCTTCACTTCTAAAAATGAGTCTTGTACTTGGCCTTCTTGGATTATGTAATTATCTTGGAGAGGGGGATAGGTAAAATGATTCAACATGATAGGAAAATATAGGCTTAACTTATATGGTAAATCAGGTACCATACTTCCTTCTCATTAACATATGGGACCAATCAGAAGACAAGTAACCACCCACTTTAGCAGTGAAATCTCTTAATAAACATAGGGGAAAACAAAGGAGGTAGGTCAATAATTGACACATCTTGAGTTATTATGATGCTTGGAACATACACTGGAGGGTTAAATAAAATATCCTTTATGACTCCTAGAGTGGTGATAATTGAGCCATTGAGTTGTAAGACTCCTTTAGACATGGGGGTGTACTCAAGGGCCTAGGACATCTGCAATTTTATTTGGCATAACTGAAGTGTTGACACCTGAGTCAATCATAAAATTATGCGCAAGGTGTTTACCTATGAGAAAGGACATATAAAAGGGTGGGGTTTTTGACAAGTTTACTTACTTTATTCTCCTCTGCTTGATATATATTGAAAGAAACATGAGACTTTTGGATAACTGGATCAGCATGTGGAAGTTGCATCAGAGCCTCATGCAATAGGTAGTGCTGAGATGGAATGGACAGGGCATCCCACATTTTGAAATTTACCATTTATCTTCTTCACCTGGTCCATAATTTTGAATGGAAGGCCCACTTAATTATGCATTTAAGGCACAACAACATCTCTTCTTGATTGTTCAAGTGTAGAGGTAGGAGCCATAACTTGTGCAGAGGCTTGACTAACCAAAGGAGGGGCATGCACCACTTCTACTAGAGTGTTGTGTTGAACCTCGCATGCAAGTACCTCCACAACATGATTGTTGGGTGCCTTAGCTGCATCTCTTTGTCTTAGAGGATTGGTGATTGTGACAGGAGTTGAAGGTTGTACACCAAACTTAAGAAAATTCTCTTCTTATAACTTGTGTTATCAGCAACTTGGGCATAGCGGTTTGTTTAGAATATCCATAGCTTGGTTGATTACACAGAAGTCCTTGGTTCCAAAGAACATCAGGTTCCTCTTAGGAGAAGCTTTTGGTGTTTCCTATTTTTTTGGATTCACTTGCATGGAAGGATCACAATTTGAAGCATCTTGAATCATGTATGCCTAAACGCACATGGAATTGGTGTAATGATACTGACTATGAGGCATGTTTTAAAGAAAGCATGATTCTAACTCTTGAGACATATTATTTTATACTGAGACTAGTGCTTGACTTATGCTAGGTGCTTGAAGTGGTTATGCAGGGGGGCCTACTTATAATTAAAGGTGTGCACTAACATGTCATCTGTCATTTTTATTGATTCTTCCCATATCTTTGATTTTCATTTTGAATTTTGAAGGGATGATGGCTTTGATTATGCCCTTGATTAGAATTTTTTCTGAATGCTTACGCCTGTTGCTTATCTAAATATATGACCTTATTAGATAAGATTCTAATCAGGGCCTTCATTTCTTCATCTTCTTTTTGTTGTGTGGGAGATTAGGATGTGGATACAATGGGTTGTGTGCTCTGCTGAGGAACTGGAGAAATGGAAGGAAAGGGAGCTTGAGACATTTATGGGATCAAGGGCATAGGTGGTCTGGGAGCTAACTTTCCCACCTGAATGAGACTATTTTCTACCATTATTGTAATATTATAAGCAACATGTGAGGTTATACCTCTCATAGACCGAATCATGACTGAGATGTCACTATTCAAAGCTTTTAGATAATACAGGAAAGCATGTTGGGCTGCAGGATTTACCACTTGAGGGATTCTATCCCAAGTCTTCTGAAAACTTGATATTAAAATCCATCATTTTCTCGTGAGATTCTCTCTTTTTTGTCATCAGTTGTTCCACCAAGGACAAGTGATATGTCTTATCTTTAATATAGTTACAAAGTGTTGTTCCAAGCTCATCCTAGCTAGTAATAGTTGTAGGTCTCACACTTCTATACCACTGGAGTGTTTTTCCTTTGAGTGAAGCTGCAAGCAGTCTAACTACCACATCATCATGTGTGACCGCATAGACAGAGCACACATTATCTAAATCATCAATACATGGTTCATTTTAAGACCCCCCTTCGAAAAATTAGTTTAGAATTGGTGGTGAATCTCCAATATCAAATTTCACATCGATGGTGAATTTTTGAAAAACTGTTACATGGCAAAGCTGACTAGATTGGATGGTCATCCATCATCTTCCATATAACCTGGGTTGGACAACGTTTAACCTAGGTTGTACAACAGACGATGGATGGTCGTCCAACCCTAGTTGGATGGTCATCCATTGTTTATCGTCCAACATAGTTTGGGTACGACCGTCTAACCCAACCATCCAAACTAGGTTGGATGGCCATCCATTATCTGTCGTCCAACCTAGGTTAGACGGCTGGGTTGGATGACAGGAAATGCTATGACCGTCTAACCCAGGTTGGATGGTCATCCATCTTCTGTCATCTAACCTAGGTTAAACGACATAAAAAAAAATTCCATTCAACCTAAGTTGGACAGAAAGCCGCTCTTTGTTAGATGTTTGTATTAAATGGGTATCCCACTGCAACCCACCAGGCTATGTATTGTACCTCAGCGAATGTATGCATAAGTTAATTTTTACATATAAATAGTAAGTGAAATTACCCATACAAATGATTTGTTGGCCAAAATTTTTAGATGAAATAGGCGGAAGCTGACTCCTAAATATTTGCCATTTCTAATTTCCAAAATCCCTAATATTCGCGAGTTTACGAAAATTTTCCACTAAAATTTGCCCTTCGTGGATGTTTTCAACAGGATTGACTTGATTCTCACCAGTGAAGTAAGGAATAATTTTGAGGATTGCTACATGCATATCATGTTGCGCATTAAGAAGGAGAGGACTTTCGCTAGTGAAGTTGGCAATGTTTCTCTGAGGTGGCAGATTTTCCATGATAGGGCGTTGCAGGTCTACTAAGAGGAGGATTGAAAAGTGTGTGACACACTAGAGATGGAGATGCACGCATGGTTGTTCCAGTGACTCTTCTTCTTAGAGTAAACTAAAGGTACTCAAAAGACTCTTCAGTTTGTTGTGCTTTTTCTTGTATGCATCTTTCTCATGAAATGTGCGCTGACTGCTAAAAATAGTAGGTCTAAGTGTTTTGAGTTTCCAGATGTGTTAAAACAAGCCTCCAAAGGTTTGGAAATCACTAAGTCACACACCAGAACTTAACAATGATCAAATTTTAATCTTTCAATACTTGGTCCCACTAGGTGTGCCATAAACTATTGGAGCTCAAACTTATACCGATCCTAGATCAGGTTCAAATGGGTCATTGAGACAACATGGGGTTGTCTTCAAGTTGTGGGTACCTTGTGCACTTTAGATAGACCTCCAGAGAAGGTCTGTTCTCTACCTATTCTACTACTACATCTACTCATAATGTTGGAAATGAAATCCTAAACTACTCAAGCCAAGGGATCAGAGTAGAAATATATGCAGGAATGGAAATATTATCTAAGGGAGGCAATAACACCAAAAAGAAGGGGAATGAACACAATTGTCTTCAATTGAAAATGAAGGAGAATGCGTGCACAAAGGATAGGCACATGTATCACAATCCAAAATGCAAGCAACATAGTCATTTTCATGGGGCACAATAAGAAAATGGACTTGCAAGGGACATAAAATAACACAACAAACACACAACATAAGGGAATGGCAAGGAGAAATAATAAAATCAGTTAAGGCAAAGAATAACTACAAAACTAAGTTTCTATTGCTTTCAAAAACTGCACAATCGATTACAATGGCATATCAAGCTGATATCCACATGTAAAAAGACCAGATCTAAAGGCCTTCAACTTAAAATGTAAAAGAACTAAAGTCCTTAGCAAGATCGAAGGGTCCCAACAACTTACAATGAGCAGTAGCTCTTACATTTATAGAATCATGAGAGAAGAAGAGGGAAACTCGAATTTGAATCTTCAACCACCAATAACCAGCGATATGAATTCCTGCAATGCTAACAAAAGCACCTCCTCATGTCTATTTTTCTTGTAGAAGAAGGAAGGAGGTAAGATTTTGAATGAAAATATAATGGTTGATTCGATTGGATGTCTGCACTGATGGCTAAAGATATGTTTCCATTCTTCTCACCAAACTAAATCTCACCAATAATTAAATTTTAAATGATTTGGAGTGTATCCCACGTCAGCAGCTATCCAACAAGACCAATCACACCCAATCTGAGCCCTGTAGTAAAATTTTATGATGATATGAATGCTACAGCGAAGTCAGAACATGCGAGGACACGTGGCACGCATGGATTGGTTGAAGAATCGATCAACTGTTCATTTATTTTGTCACTTCTTCCATGTATCACGTAACGGTTCATCGCAAGGATTTGGTGCCTTTTTGGCATGCTTTGATAGACTGTGTGCAGCATGTACTCAAATCTGACAGGTTTTCACGTGGCACAGTGATTGGCACAGAAGAAGGAACATGATGTGCACAGAAGCAAGAGACACGGAAGAGGAACATCAACGTGTGAAGATGACGCACATGGAAGAAAAGGATGTATAGTTGTAGGAGACAAGTATACAAGAGAGGAGCAAGCATTCAATTGAGGAACGTGTGGTAGCAAGAAAGGAAAGGGCATGGGGAAAATACATAAGGGACTTAGCCAAATATTGGAAAGTAAGTCAAGGATACACAGGAAGGGTACATGAGCTACCAGGAAGAAGGTGGATACACAAGGATTTCCCGCAAGGGAAATAGAAGAAGATAGAGAAATGGGGAAAGGAATTGTAAGGCATGCATGATAAGAAGAGCACGCAAGGAAATTGCAACCAAGATAATTGTGCCAAGGGACTAACCAAAGTGCACGCAACCTGTAATATTTGAAACTCAAAGCTAAGATAGGGATGTGAGTTGTCAAAATAGTTAGGGGAGTTATTATAGACAATAGTAGCCATGTCAGAAACCATAGTTGGGGTAAAAGAAGGATAGGAAGATTTATCCATGATATCAAAAAAAGGAGATAAATTTTGATACATTCTCAGAAGGTAAGGTTTGAATGAGTAGGTTCACCAAATGATTTGATTTAATTTGAATTAATTAAATCTAAATATTAAACAGTCACTTATTGAAATAAATGATAAAGTACAGAAATGACACAAGAAACTAAGATTAAAAATATGAAACCATAAGCACAAGAGATAGATGAAGAAACTTAGTTGATTTACGCTTGATATGGAACTATTCTAGAATGGCAAAAGTGTTGAATAAGCTGGATAGAGTGTCGTAAATTCTCAATATAAATTTTGTAATGCAAGAATGAGGTCAGATATGAGCACCTAGGATAGGTCAAGGGCACCTAGGTGTTGGAGACTGCTTCTAGGTGTTGGTGACTACATAGGGGCTCAAAATCTACTTTCTGATGTGTCGAAGGGTCTTAATTTGTGTTCCTTTTTTATCACCTAATAGTCACGCTATGATCACCAAAGGTACCTATAACTTGTAAAATATAAATTCACCTACACAAGCCCATAAACCACATCAAACCTAAAAATAAATATGCACAATGGGGAGTCGGACTGACCCCGATGGTCACCCCAAGAGTAAATTTATGACCGAACGATGTAATACATTTCAGACTCCATGTAATTCTTTTGAGTGTGTGTAAGAATGATTCCCTAGGATGCCCTCATGTAAGTTGCACTTGATAGCGGGTTGTAACTAGAATGTCGCAATGTGGAAGAATGTGTGGATGGAATAAAATGTTCTCCTTCCTATGTTATGTATGCAGAGTATGCAATCTCTTGTCTCTTGAATGGATGTTATATGAATGCCTTAGAGTGCTTTAGGTGCCTTTTGGATGCAAGCTTAAGTGATGGTAGTAATTATTAGTGTCTGGTCCTTGATTTTGAACACATAACTATGCATTTATATGATTCCCTTGTTTGAATTTTGTAATTGACAATTGGAAGGCTAACCCATAAGTGAAAAAGATTCCCAAAAGATAAAAGAGACCCAAAATGAGCGAGTAATATAATAAAGGTTCAGGGGCACCCAGAGGGAATAGGAGCGCCTAGACGTTGTTGTCCATGTTGGGCGCTAAGGTGAAAATCCATAAAAGATTAATAAGTTAAGCTATGACTAGGCTATAGGGTTTGTAATACCAAATGGAAATCAAGAGACAAATAAAAGAGGCCAAAGATAACAGTCAACCACTAGTTTTCTTGCTTAGGAATCATGTAAATGCTAGCATGCTTTGAGGACCTAGAAATGTATCCATGTGCATGATTTTTAGTCTACAACTAATAGTTGTGCTTAAGCATTGTAATTGTAATCACATATAAGTTTTTTTCGGGGTAAATTATGTAACTTATGGGAGCTTTTACCTAGTTGTATTTAAGTTTTAGTTTGTTAGTGTAGTTTTGGATTTTTTAGAAGCTTTGAACTTTGCAAAGGAAATGTCTTAGCCCCTAACCTATAAATTGATGTAATCACATTGTAAAATTCATTATGGGTTGAATTCAATACATAGGAAAGAATTTAGAGTTTCACGTCTATATTTTGGGATGCTTAACTACTTCCAATTGAGAATTTATGTTAGAGAGTCCTAGACATTCAAATCTCTTTCTATTTTTTAAGTAGAATTTGTACTTTTAGTTTCAATTATGTATACAAGATAGGAGATTTGGCATGAATAGTATCATTTTCATGAATTGATGTTTCTCATAGTTGATTTCTAGGATGCGTTAATGCAATCTTAGTGATTAAGTCATCATAGATGTCATTTTATGGATAATTAATTTATTTTGTGTTGAATTTGGTTAGCTTGACCCAATGCTAGGTTGAATAACCCTTGTCATGATCTAAGTGAATGTACAAAAGTTATTTTCTTATGTTTATGCATGGTTTTGATTCTTTATGCCCGTCTTCCTTTGACTGATTTACTAGAGTATATTCAAAAATGTGCCCATTCTATTTCTTTTTTTCTCAAGTTTCTTGTGTAATATTTGGCTGAAATCTAAGTTTTTTCCATGCTTGAGATGAGAAAGAGGTTATAGTATCAGTTTTTACCCTTCTCATCTCCCTTTTGATTTTTTTTTTAATAGAGACCCAAGTCACCTTAGAACCAGTATAAATAACCAGTAGGCTGATCTTCATACAAAATCAAGATAATTCAGATCCATTCAACCAAAAATCTATTAGGCGGTCTTCCAAGACACACCAACCCCTCTGTAGATTAATATTAAGCCAGTAGTCTCCCAATTGAAGTTATATGTGTTGAGTATTACATACCTTGAACCATAATTCCAACTACATTCTAAAATGAGTGAGGATTTAATTCCTCTTTTTATATATTATGGGTGTGTACAAAGTACCTGAGAATAGATCCCATCTCTCACATGCATCTTTGGCTAGGGAAACTCCTACTTAGTAATGATCTCACTCTACTTACCTCATTTGCATATACTGTTGCGTAGGGAACTACCAAAGTCCATAAATCAAATCATCAATTCATCTAATCAATAAATTTTGACTCTTCTCATGCATATATCACTACCCAAAGCATTAGTTAATCAATTTCCCTCCCATACATGTCTTGCTTCTTGGGGCATATTTCAAAAGCAATCAACCAATCAACCAATCAATTAATCATCACCCATCATAAGCAAGTATCACATATGCATCTTGGATCCTATACATATTTCTTCTAACATTTTCTATTTAACTCATCATTTCGAGTGGTTATGCATTTCATTTCCTCCCTACATGACCCCTCGAGGGCTTTTCATCCTCCTGACTCCGTTGTATTTCTTCTTTAAACATTCATTACTTCCTATAATCACAATAACTCTTTAAAGAGGGGGAAAATGTATACACTTAAAATTCGTCATCACTAAGTTTTAATAGTTATTTCCTCCTATCGTTACTAATATTCATCTTACATGCTAACCTTACCCTCTATCCCATCTCACTAACACTTTGATTAATCTCTCACTTAACAACTAATTTAATCCACTAAAATATTTTGGTAATTTAATATTCCCTAGACCACCTACCATACCTACTAACTAGCCTCTCTTACTAACTACCCCCACTTACCTCTCATTAGCCACTACTGAAATCTAGAATCTTCTAACCTAGTCCAAGCCTTCTCTTCACCACCTTCTACAGTTATCTAAGTATAGAACCCTCTAATTCTACCACCTTCCATGAATCAAAAATTCATGGAAATCTCCCTAAATCTATGATATTCCATCTTCACATCCAACCTCAACCATTTATCTAAATCCTAAATGAATTGATATGAACCTTCAATTCCTCTAAAAATTTGTCCACTGCCCTTCATGCAAGCCATGAAGAAGAAGAATAAGAAAAATCCATCACCTAGAAGATCAATTCAGCATCCAACAATAAAGTTTTGCTAGATTTTAGATCCACCAACAAGCAATCAACAAGCCTTCATCAAGAAAATTTGGGCACATCCATTCCAACAAATGTGAATTTTTAGTCAAGGTAAAGTGAGGTAATTTCTCATCTCATAATTATTATCTTGACCATATTGGACTCTTAAGTGCATCTCGGAATTTCTTCCATGAATCTAAAATCATCATATTTCAAAAAACTAATCCCACATCAGTTGGTATGATTGGTATCTATCAACATATAAATTACCCTAATATGCCATAATCCTTATGCTAAGGGTGTGATCCCATGTAATAGAAGTGTCCCTTCTACTAACATAATGGTTGGTTGATTGTGGTATGATTATGTCTTATTACTCAACATTCCTCCACTCATTTGTGGCTTTGTAATAATAATAGTAATAATAATAACATGTTTGATTTCATCTAATACATGCCTTACTACTCTGATTAAGATTTTCCTATTCAATGCATATGACATTAGTTTGTATTTAATTTTTGGAAAAATAAACACCCTAATATATAAATGATCCTTAAATGCAAATGGGGGTGATTCCATAGCAGAACTGGCCCTTTTACTAATATAATGGTTGATTGATTATGGGATGAGTGTTTGTTATTTCTCAACCTTCCCCTCTCCTCAACTATGATGTAATGACACTTTATCTTGGAATTTTTTCTAGACTCTAAAATCTTTATTCATTCATCTCTACACATTCTAAGTATAAAATCATGATAATAATATTTTTTAATATATTAGTTGATAATACTCATGATCTTTTTTCTTTGATATTGGTAAATGGTGAGGGTTTTGAGAGGACCCAACAACCTATAACAATGGAGAAATATAACAGAGCAATAGAAGCTCTAACAAATCACCTCTTCCAATGTTAAGCCAATGGTTTTACTGATATTGTACAATTAGTATAATACCATGTATTTGAATGTGGAAGAAATTCATATTTTATTCAAAAATAACATTATAATAATTTGAATACCTAGTAATCTTGGGGCCAGGGTCAATGTTCCATTTATATATTCAAACCGCTCATGATAATCCTTGTTTTGAATTAAATATTAGTATGTAATAATTGAAAAAATAATTTAAAGAATTACATAGAAATTCAATGCCATTTTTCTAATCATATTTTTAACAAATTTTAACATGTATAATTGTGAAATTATTAAACAATATAAGACTTCACCCTTAACAAACAAGTAAACTATGTAATTATGTACCCTACCTTATAAAGTATATGTAAAATTATAATTCTCAATAAATAAGAAAAATACAAAGTTGAATATTGTTTTATTGGTGTATCTTTTTTAAAAAAGAAAAATCAATTTAACATAATTATCTTATCAATGTTTGAACATGGATGATACCAATTTAATAAAATGTATCATGTAAATAATTTATTTTACCCACAAACCTTACAAGATGCGAGCTAATTAGAGTAAGTTCGTTTGCCTTTGTGGTTTAATTTCCTTGCTTGTTTTTCGCTTTTGTTGGATGCATTCACAAGTAAATGAATGAATGGGAATCTGGAACGGTGCTAGGCGACCATCATCTTTGTCCATACATATCATATTTTATATATATAATAAACTCTGGTTGGTAAGAGCTGTTGGCTGAGAACTGCGGTGCAAATCTTGCAGCATCTTAATATCCTGATGCCTTTAATGTGGTTTTAGAGAAAAGCGAGTAATACGTTAGGCATATCTATGAGAATTGACTCAACACCGGAATATATATATATATATATATATATTTCAAATTTGATCGCCCCAGTGTATTATAAATTCGATTTACCAAATCTTATAGCGTGAATTACAGACTAGTGAGTGTCGATTTTGTAAGGATTGTTTAGATGGACCCAATAATGTAGATATGCAGCACACGCTGAAAATCAGACATTAGACACCAAATATTCACGTGGCAAAATACATTGGTGGCGGTGGCGAAAACACAAGGAATCCCATTCGCTATAGATAAGAGATAGTATTTCAGATTCCAGTGGTGAAGCTGCGCTTTTTCTGCAAATCCACGAAAGATGGCCGTCACAATTGCTGTTTTGGCGGCCTTAATATGCATTTTCTTGGCGAAGCCGTACAATAAAGGGAAAGGGTATAGTTCTTATGGACCCAAATCATATCCTTTGATTGGATGCCTCATCTCCTTCTGGAAAAATCAAAGGAGGCTGTGCGAGTGGTACACAGATCTGCTTAGAAATTCCCCCACGCAGACCATCACAGTCCAACGCCTGGGTGCCATTGCCACTGTGGTCACAGCAAATCCAGAGAACGTAGAGCATATACTCAAGACTCGATTTGAAAATTATCCCAAGGGGGAGATTTTCAAGGCGATTCTTCACGACTTCCTGGGCAATGGCATCTTCAACGCAGACGGAGAGATATGGCGAATACAGAAAAAGATTGCGAGCTACGAATTCAATACAACGTCGCTGCGGGATTTCGTAGTTGATTGTGTGCAGGCAGAGATTACAGAGCGTCTGCTGCCTCTTCTTCACCAGGCTTGCGAAAAAGGGAGTTTTATAGATTTGCAGGACGTTCTGCGTCGATTTTCTTTCGACAACATCTGCAAGCTGGCGTTCGGAGTGGATCCAAATTGTCTGGATCTCTCTCTTCCGCAATCTGATTTTGCAAACGCCTTCGACGCCGCCTCTCAACTGAGCTCCAAAAGAGCGCGGTCGCTGATAAGCTTGGAATGGAGAGTGAAGCGGGCATTGAATCTGGGCTCCGAAAGACTTCTGGCCGAAGCCGTTCGTGTAGTTCACGATTTCGCCCGTGAAATTATTCGTCGGAGAAGTGCGGAAGTTAATTCGCCGGCCCGACAGAAAACAGATCTATTGTCGAGATTCGTGGCGCTCGCTAAAGACAGCTTTGACGAAGAATCTTTACGTGATATGGTGGTGAGTTTTGTATTGGCAGGCAGAGATACCACAGCCTCTGCGTTGACGTGGTTCTTTTGGCTGCTTTCTTCTCATCCCAAAGTCGAGGAAGCCATTGTTGAGGAAATGAATAAACAAACACATGACGACGACGCGGTGCAGTCGTACGAGAATCTGAGAGGGATGCAATACCTGCACGCGGCTCTCTGCGAATCAATGAGGCTCTACCCTCCCGTGAGGTACGACTCAAAATATGCATTGCAAGATGACTTCCTTCCGGATGGCACGTTTGTGAGGAAGGGCAGCTGGGTGACTTATCATCCCTACGCGATGGGCAGGATGGACAGCATTTGGGGCGCAGACTGCATGGAGTTTAAGCCACAGAGATGGATGGAAGACGGTGTATTCGTTCCCCAGAGTCCATTCAAGTACGCTGTGTTTCAAGCTGGCGTGCGCATCTGTTTGGGAAAAGAAATGGCTTTTATCCAGATGAAATATATTGCTGTTTCTGTTCTTCGTAGGTTTCGCTTAAGAGTGGATCCGCAGCACAACGCAGAATCCATTCCAAGCTTAAGTGCAGCCATGAAAAATGGGCTGCCTGTTCGAATCGAGAGACGAACCGCACTACACGGCTGAATAATATTATTACTACCATGTCACTTAGAAAACATAAATTTACAAATTACATTTTACTCCATATATATTATGAACAACATGCGGGGTCATATATATATATATGATCAATATGTAAGAAACCCCCGCTTTAAGCCGGAAATCCCGAAGCTTATATCAATGTATTATTTCATATTTATCTAATATAAATAATCTAATTACTTATAAACTTACAAACCGGTGAAATTCAAGGAAGTGAGGTTAATTTAGTAGATTTAAACGTGGAAAACTTTTCAATCTAAAATCTTTGAATTTAGATTATTGTCTGGTGATATTCTTGATAAATTGAATTATGCTTGTGGAAAATATAATCAGCAAATTATGTACCGAAGAAGAAAGTCAAAAGGAAATACAACAAATACACCATTGTAACTTCGTTTTTGTGAGACCCTTTGTAGGTAAAATTACCATTTTTTAATTATGAAAATGTAGAATAATAAATAATACACTTCAATTAGTAAAACTTCACACAGCGAAATAAACCTATAGCACAGTTACAATCTATGTTGCAAAACCATAAATATTGCACCTCCAACACAAAGATGCACTTAAAAAATATTCATATTACCGGTAGTTATACATGGCAATATATACAGCCAAAAGCAAGAATAAACAATTAAAGTTTTGTAATATTTGGATCTTCATTCCACTATTAACACAATACATTATTTACTAACTTGTAGGAGTTGTCTTTTTCTATAAATAAGTAACAAATCCTTATTTTAACTCAATTATAAAACTCTTCCTATCTTCTAAATACATGAGTCATTCTAACAATTTGTAGACACCTAAAATATGCTTACACTTAGCATTTCATCCAATCCAATCAATTAATGCCACTTTGTAAAATCCCCATACTTCGCTCCACTCTCGGATGCCCATTCACGACACTCTTTCGATCGTATTCCTCCTATAATCAGCTTATTTGGCTAATATCTCTTTTATTAGCTAAACATTCCTCATTTCTACCATTCAGAACCTCCCTAGTTCTATTTGGACCACTTCTATTGGCTTTGTAGGCTATCTATCAGTCACAATTGGTTATCCAGACCCCTCCTAACTCTCAATGAGTCTCTAATCACTTGCTAATCAAGTTTAAATAGCCTAATCCTAACTTAACTAAGCCTAAAGCATGTTTATCCTAATCTAATCCTAAAGTGTTTTTTGAGCTTTAGTCCCACATGGCACCCAAATTCCCAATTCTCCCAAGTGAAAAACTATAAATACAAGGCTAAGCCTACCCATTCAAACTACAACTTTACATACAACGTCACTCACAAGTCCTTCTCTCTCACATTTAACGATATTGGCATTAGACCTCATTTGCATTAGTCAAGCTAATAGGCATTTGATCTTGGCTATCGTCCATTGTTGAGAGCTCTTTAATCTTGCATCCATCCATTCCAAATATAGTTAGTAGGGGAAGATCTAAAGTATTGGCCATTGTAGCCAACTTAGAGAGATCTCTTCACTATTTTTGGGGAGTAAACAACACACAATTTGATTGCTTATAATCTAACTAGGTTCACTTTCATTAAGCTTTCATAGAGTAGAGAGTAGTATACAGGTTAGTTTTTGATGTTTTTGTCAAAGTTATAATGCTTGAATGTTAGTTTCTCTTGTTTAGCTCTAATCTTATGGTGCATGGTTGAGTTTAGTCAAGCTTGAGGTTCTTTAACCTCATTCCATAGCTTTACAAACCTTTCCATTACATACATTTGGCACACCAGGTGGGACACTTAGTCCCATGGCATTTTAGTTAAGTGTCATTGTTTTGGCTAACTTTTGATATGCACATGTAGTAATTAATGTCTATTTTCTAGGAATTTTTGCTAATTTGATATGTGTAACTTCTTGTTCATAGCCATTATTTTAATGGGTTGTTTCCATTCTAAAACTAACTTGTCAAAATTTGAGATATTGTGAGCTTTCTTGTGCTTTTTGTTGTATTTTGGTTGGCAGGTGTGGTTGCAGGCACATTTTTAGGAGCGCAGGCACATTTTCAGGAGCATAGGCACATTTTTTGTGGCACACACGCCTCTTGGGTGGCGCAAGCGCACCGTTAAAACCTGGCTCTCTGTTTATCTACCCGGCGCATACGCACTAACCCCGACGCACATACCCTAACCAACGCGTAGATGCACTAACCTGGGCATAGACACATTTTCGTACTATACCTTCACTGTAACTCAAAACCTATCAAATTGGCGTGTACACCCTAACCCAAGTGCACACACTGTTTTAGTGGTGCAGGCGTTCTGTCGAAAACCATGACTATTTTACAAAGCGGTGGTGCACACGTCTTTCAGATGGCGCAAGCATTCTATCTGAATTTTTGCCTATTTTTATCACAAGTAGCGCATACACTCTTTTCATGGCATCTCGGGTGGCGCAGGTGCACGGTAAGTCACAATTACACAGAGTGGTGCACATGTCTTTTTGGGTGGTGCACACACCTCTCAGGTGGCGCAGGTGCACTGTAAATCAAAAATGCACAGAGTGGCACACACATCATTTTGGTGGCGCACACGCCTTTCGGGTGGCACAGGTGTCTCTGTAAAGGGGGCGCACATGCATAAAAGGGGGCATAGGTATATCTATTTAATCCAGTTTTGGTTACAACGTTTTAGTGCTCCTTGTTTTGATCATAACTTTTGATTTGTTAACCCCGTTTTCAGAGTTTGAATAAGCGCTAGAAATATAACGGAGTGCACTTTGCGAGGGGACTTCTAAAAGTTAGATACCTTTGATATACTAACCTATATCACAACACTCCCAAAATGACCCGGAGACCTCCAAAAATGCAAATTACTAAAAGCTAAAAAAAGTGCAAAAAAATGGATTTCTAGAATTTTTTGATTTTCTTGGTTTTCTAATTCTTGCAGGTTTTATCTAATCACATACTCATTTTTGTAGGATGTTTTTACATGCTTTTACTTGATTAAATAAACTTTGCATGTTTATTTATAGGAATAAGATCGTGTATGCTCTTCCCTCGCATCCCTTAGGGCGATCTTGGGAATCATAAATGATTCTTAAGTCCTTTTTGATGCTTTGAGGTTGGTTGAGAATATTTGAGTTTGAATTAGTTAACTTGGTGTATTTGAATTAAAGTGTTTTTCCATTTGATATCTTTTTGGATTTTGGAAACATCAGGTATGCTCTTCTCTTGCGTCCTTGGATGATTTAGAGAATCAGAAATGGTGTTTTCTCTTTTGATGGAAAACTACTAAAAATGTCATACAGAACCAAAATACCACGCTTGTCAAAGAATGGAGGAATCAAAACAAATTCAAAAACTACTAATACAATTTTTATACAGGTTGCCAAAAGGTGTTTCAAGTAAACCACACCTAATTAAACAAGATAAAAAGAACAACATATTCAAAACACTGTATTGCAGGTTTCGGAAAAGGATATGTCCCTCTTCACTCAACTGGAACATAACCCCTTTGGCATAACGCCTTAAGCTACAACAATGGGGGTGGTTCCAAGAACCCCATAGTAGTCCACGCAAGAGGGAACCTTATGGATGAAATGAGAAGTGCTCCACACTACCTAGTGATTCCTTTGTGATATAGCGTTATAATTTGTCCCTATGCGACCCTTTTACGTAAACGATGGATGCATTTACTGCCCACTATGCTTGAAGGGCGTAAAGCCTAGATACTCCCAAACTATTTAGTGTGACTTTTTGGGTAAATCACCCCTCTTGTGGACAAATTTGTAACACCTAGGACGAGAGAACCACCTAGGAAAATATACTTTGGCCAGGAGCCAACTTTGACCATTCTAAAACAATGTCGAGTTGTGAACCATATTTTTATTACTAAGCATGTGACACGTTACTTTTGCTTATTTTTACTTGCCTTAGGGTGAGGTGAAATTCTGCCAAAGTGAAGCCAACATTTTTCATCCCTTTTTTGATTTACTTCCTTCACATTCTTTTGACACTTTGTTGATCAAAAGGAGAGTGACTACCTTTGTGTTACCAACTGATTGTCTCTGCCACTTTTTTTCCGTTTACACCCATCCATGTTTGCAGATGGGTAAGTTAAACGTCTAAAGTGCACTGAAACATATTCATATCATTGGTGGTCATTGTGATCTTGATACCCACGCCAAGATCATCATCATAGTTCAGATTAATTCATCATTTTTTCTAACTTTGACGTGTTACCTTGTTTACATTGTCTCAACACAATTAAGATACTTATGTCGTGTTTTTCATAAACATGATCTAAGTATCCACATTGTGGCGTTACGCTGTTTACATTGTAACACATCCTCAGTATACCTTGACCTGGTTTTATTTCAAGCAGTGTCCCAAATTTTGGAAGGTGTCACTTACTTTGATTGCATCGTTTCAATACCACTTTGACAATAATATCTCGCTTCTTCATAAAGCTTGATTAATGTGTCCAATTGGTGTGGTTATGTGGCTTACGTTTGTAATCCTCACCCTTTAACATTTTGGTCTTGTTGGTTGTTGAACTCTTCGTGGTATCCTTTGATTGGGAGTCACATCTACCCTTTGTTAATATTTATGCCTTGTTCATTTCAAGCTTGACGTAAATATTGACATTGTGTTGATCACCTTTGCATCGAACTATCACTTTGCACACGCATTTTCATATGGTGTATTTCCTTGTTAATTGGATTTGTGTTTCACACTTCCATGATTGTTCCTTGTGATTATTCATTTAGAAAAAATTATTTTCTAGGACAATCCCTTTTTTTTATCTCATTGATATTGTGTCATCACAATGTCTATTTTCCTTAGACCTTCTTCGAAAAATCACAGACGCATATCAATACTTACAAAATGTCTAGCTGGTTGTCCTTATGCTACCCAAATCGACATGTCACTTCCTTCCCTTTGAAGGAGTTCCATCACACTATCTAGATCTAGATATTTGTGCTTAAAATAGTGCACCAAAAATGACTGACTATCTTGTGGTTCCCCATACTTACAAAAATATGGAACCTAGGTTTAGCAATTCAAATCAAAAGATTCCCATTATAACTAAACCTCATTTAGTTCTTCGTGCTAGAAGAGCCCATATGGGTAACTCGTTCCCCACCTTCATCTCATAGTCGGTGGTATTATTTGGACACGTCTGATCCAAATTATTATTCGGGTTCCCCCCACTCTTCTTTTAATTCTAATCCAAACATTTCCTCTTCTTCTTAGGATTCCAATCCAAATATTTCCTCTGATTCAATCCAAAAATTTCTTCTGATTCTTCTAATGATTCGGATCCAAACTACTATTCGGATTCATTTAATTCGAATCATAAGTCATCTAATGCGACTCCTATGTCATGGTCCTCCCTATCTTTGTAGGAACCTCTTCATCATACATTTAATATGAATCCTACATCGTGGTCCTCCCTTTCTTTGCAGGACCCCTTTTATCAGTCACCTTAATGACATCTTCTTCCTTTGAAGATACGTGTGACTCCAAATCCCTCCAATCAAACATCTAATACAATTCTTGAATCCCGGTCCTCTCTTTCTTTGTAAGACCCTTGTTATTATTCATTTGATGCGATTCTTGAATCATGGTCCTCCCCTTCTTCGAAGGACCTTCTTCATCAATCACCCCCAATAAGTCTTCCTTCTTTGAATATTTGTGTGACTCAAAGTCCTTTAAGTCAAACGTCTGAATCAACCCATGTGTCAAAATCTATAGACTTTGGACTTAATCCTACTAGTTTACAGATGATATACCATCGTATAGGTAGGTCCACACCACCTTCTTCTACTCCTGAGACATCTAGCTACACATCTTCTTCGTCCCCCACATCATCTTCTTCTATCAATCATCATCAAACATCTTCTAAGTCTTCCACACCAAGTGAACCTCTTTCTTCCAATCAACCCCTAGTGGTTGATCAACAACTCATACCGATTGATCTCTTTCAGAATGAAGAAACAATCAGGGCATTTATAGGGGCACATGAAGATATTCCTTTAGCAGATTATGAGAAAGGATTCTCTTTAGACTTTGATACGTCTGCATATTGTGAGGAAAAGGTTGATTCCTTTTATCAAGAAATGGAGGAAGAGCCTCAGATCATGCAACTTGATCCTCCTCTTATTCTTCCATCTTCACATTCTTCATTATGTGATGAAACTCCTTAGTCTTGCATTGATCCATGGCCTATCTTCTCATCACCCAATAACTCTTTGTCTATCATAATTCCTCAATCACAATCTCTTATGGGGTCAATGCCAAGTAGCCCTTCATCTTCATCTAGGTGTGGGTCACCTTCTAGTAGCCCTCCCTCTTCTATTTGTGGGACATTTTCGAGTAGTCCACTATCTTCTATTCTTGGGGCATGTCCAACTAGCCCCTTATCTTCTATGTATGGATCACCCCCAGGTATTCCAACATCTTCTATTCTTGGGCCACATCCTAGTAGTCCATCATCTTACATCTATGGGTCACATCCTAGTAGCCCTTCTTCTTCTATTCTTAGGCCACATCCTAGTAGCCCTTCATCTTCTATCTATGGGTCATGTCCTAGTAGCCCTTCTTCTTCTATTCTTGGGCTACATCCTAGTAGCCCTTCATCTTCTATCTATGGCTCACCTCCCAGTAGCCCATCTTCTTCAATCCTTGGACCGTATCCTTTTCATCAATCACATCATCCTTCTACCAATGACCGGGGCAAGCCCACCATCATTTCTCTCATTCCTATCATCAATCGTAAACGTTCACTTTCTTCTCCTTCTCGGGGTCAGAAAAGTCACAAATCAGCTTATAAGAAACCCAAACAGGTTCATTATCAAGCTCAGGTCAAAACTTCCAAGAGCTCAAAATCCCCCAACAACTTGAATAATCTCAAAGTTGTAAATCAAGTGCGATTCAAGAATGCACATCAACGTAACCATCAAGTATGGCGCAAAGTGCATAAACCTCTGGATAGGGAACTCAATCTCCCACATACAAAATCCATGTTTTAGGATAAATCACAGTCCTTTGTTGAGTGTGAACTCACCATGATCATTGAGATCGGGGAAAACATGACTCTTGATAAACAAACACACCTAGTCTCCCTTATCAAGGAAGTCACAAACATTGTTGTTGGATCTTACCACACAGAGTGACTTTGTTAGTCCCAACCTCTTAAAACTGTCAAAAATCTAAAAATAAAAAACAATTCAAAAATACAAAAAAAAACATTGAGAAAACACAACAAAAATAAAAAGTACAAAGATCAAACATTGCAATCAGGTATTTCGTACACATGGATGTTTCTTTCTTCCCTTCCTTGCTATTTTTCTTCAAGTCTCCCTACCATTTTCATCCCTTCGGTGATGTTTTGGTTAGCTTATTCGCATGCATTTTGTGACATTTATCTCTATGGTATCCATTTGACCCTGGTCTTTCATCACCTTGGTAAATTAAAGAATGACTGACCTCTTAGAGATCCTATCACATTCAACATCTAATAAACTTGTTGCGAAGAAATTTTGGACATATTTGTTGACACTAGCCAATGTCGTCATCATAATCACTTCCACCTCCTTCCATCAAGCCATCAGTGGTTCTTAACCCCTTGTCAAACAAGAGAGCTGAAATAAGTTTTCAGAAAGCAAAAGAATCAAAATCAATCAAAAATCAAAAGCTAAAAGCTACAAAGCAAAAGAAATTGATATATTACTCTCTCTTGGGGTATTTCCAATAATCTCTATCGGGGCTATGGATGCCTGACTGGCAGTAGAGCAATGTTGTGATTAGAATCAAATACATCTCCGTCGGGGCTATGGATGCCTGGCTGGCAGTGGAGCAATGTATGGCTATCCTTTCACCATCCATTCACAAAATTTCCTTTCACAATCAATCAATCCTACACATTGGCTAGGGTGTCTTCACTTGTTGTCTATTAAATCTTCACTTCAAGAGGTAATAAACTCCACGTGCACACACTGGATCTCTATGAGTAAACAGGATTAGTATGTTACCAAGTGTCTTGTTTTTGACCTTGTTCAGACTCTTACTCTAGTCCATATCTCGTCTCACGATTTGTGCCTTTGGCTAATCACTTCTTCATCACGAGGCTTCTAAGCTACATTCATATCATTCACATCATTCTTCTACTTCATTCAAAACATCCATGTGTATAAGATTACTTTTTGCCATGTTTGCAGACACGGCTGTCACCTTTCACAAAAAAAATCTTCTCCTTCCTTTCTATCATGTGCTTTTAGGCCAACTTACACTGGGGGCATCCTTGCTTCTTCCCAGCACTTCATTGGTTTACGTTCACTCATCATGTTGAACCTATCCATAATGGCCTTGGGTCCCGCTTCTACCTGTGAAGTGTTTTCCTTTGAATACTCCCACCTAATTGCTGGGGCATTTTTGCATCTTCACCTTTCTTACACACACATGGCCTTATGCCCTTGTACATCCCATCTATCGCTAGGGACATCCACGCTTCCTCATCTTCTTGTACATAGTTTAAGAAAAATTTCAAAAAAATCAAAAACATTCAAATATGTTAGAAAAATCATTTCAAAAAATCAAAAAAAACATTCAAATATGTTAGAAAAATCATCAAAAACATTCAAATATGTTTCAAAAAACTTCTAATAAATTGAAAATCATCCTACAAAACATCACTCTTTGGTTCTCACTTGTTCATGTGTGCAACTCATGGATCATCTTGATCTACCTCCATCAACAAAAGTTAGGCTGCTTACTTCGTCTGTACTCTGGGGCACAACGAGTTGCCTGGTACTGTTTCATAGTGCACATTCCTTTTTCATCAGACCGAAGTGTCCTCTCTTTTCCCTTGCATGTATCCTTGCTTGGGGCACCATCATTAACCCTTGTCATTAATTCAAATAGGTTGTAATTGAAGCTTGATAACAAAAACATTACATTATGTTTCTCTGTTAGGTTTAGCTTGTTTACTTTCTCGTATTGCATTGCATTTTGTATGTTGCATGGAGTTACGCATATTTTACTTTCTCTTATTGCATTGCATTTTGTATGTTGCATGGAGTTGGTTTTTTTTTAGCAATGGACATTTGTTCATATATGGATTTTCATGTCATACTACACTTTTGTTCATTCTTTTTAATAAGGACCGATGATGAAGATCTTTAGCAATATGATGAAAAATAAAGTTGTTTAATAAGGAACTGGCTGGATGTTAAGCTCACTCCCCCTTTCTCATACTCCTTTTCTTCTATATCCCCTTTCTTTTCCCTTCTTCTTCTTCACATTATCATTTCTTCTATTATCTATCTCTCACCTTTTCAATTGTCGATCGTTCTTCTTTCATCACCCCATCGACCACTCGAGGGGGCATCCTTCATCCTACTCATTTTTCTTCTATCCCTTCAAGATTTTCTACTTGTTTATACTTGTCTACTTTCTTTGAAGTGACGTCACTTACGTCACCCCAAAGAGGGGAAAATGTAGACACCTAAAATATGCTTACACTTAGCATTTCATCCAATCCAATCAATTAAATTGACACTTCATTAAATCCCCATACTTCGCTCCACTCTCGGATATCCCATTCAACGACACTCTTTCGGTCATATTCCTCCTCTAATCATATTATTTGGCTAATATCTCTCTTATTAGCTAAACAACATCCTCCTTTCTACCATTCAGAACCTCTCTAGGTTCTATCTAGACCACTTCTATTGGCTTCGTAGGCTATCTATTAGTCAAAATTGGTTATCCAAACCCCTCCTTTAACTCTCAATGAATCTTTAATCACTTGCTAATCAAGTTTAACTAGCCTAATCCTAATATTCTTAACTAAGCCTAAAGCATGTTTATCCTAATCTAATCCTAAAAGTGCTTGATTGAGCTTTAATCCCACATGCACCCAAATTCCAAATTCTCCCCAAGTGGAAAACTATAAATACAAGGTAAGGTTACTAATCCTACCCATTCAAACTACAACTTTACATACATGCTAAAGCTCATGAAGTGTTTCCTTTCATCCATTTAAGGATATTAAGAGACCCTCATTTTACATTAGCCAAGCTAATAAGGCATTTGATCTTGGCTATTGAAAGCACCATTAAAATAGCTTCTTATCTTGCACCATCCATTCCAATTATAGTTAGTAATGGAAGATCTAAAGTTTGGCCATGTAGCCATAACTTGAAGAGATAAGCTCTTCACTATTCACCCTATGGAGTAAACAACACACAATTTGATTGCTTAGAATCTAACTAGGTTCACTTTCATTAAGCTTTCATAGAGTAGAGAGTAGTATACATGTTAGTTTTTGATGTTTTTGTCAAATTTATAATGCTTGCATGTTAGTTTCTCTTGTTTAGCTCTAATCTTATGGTGCATGGTTGAGTTTAGTCAAGCTTGAGGTTCTTTAACCTCATTCCATAGCTTTACAAACCTTTCCATTACATACATTTGGCTCGCCCGGTGGGACACTTAGTCTCATGGCATTTTAGTTTAAGTTTCATTGTTTTGGCTAACTTTTGATATGCACATGTAGTAATTAATGTCCATTTTCTTGGAATTTTTTTTTATTTGATATGTGTAACTTCTTGTTCATAGCCATTATTTTAATGGGTTGTTTCCATTTTAAAACTAACTTGTCAAAATTTGAGATATTGTGAGATTTCTTGTGTTTTTTGCCATATTTTGGTTGCAGGTGTGGTACAGGCACATTTTTAGGAGCGCTGACACGTTTTTCATGGCACACATGCCTCTCAGGTGGCACAAGCGCACTGTCAAAACCTGGCTCTTTGTTTATCAACCCTGGCACACGGTAACCCCGCACACATAGCGCACCAGCGTGCAAATGCACTAACCTGGGCGTAAACACATTTTCTTACTATACCTTCACTACAACTCAAAACGTATCAGATTGGCGCATACACCTTAACCCGAGCACACACATTGTTTTAGTGGCGCAGATGCATTTTTGGTGGTGTAGGAGTTCTGTCGGAAACCGAGGACTATTTTACAAAGTGGTGGCACACACGTCTTTCTGGTGGCGTAGGCATTATGTCTGAATTTTTGCCTATTTTTATCGCAGGTAGCACACACACTCTTTTCGTGGCGCACATGCCTCTCGGGTGGCGTAGGTGCATGGTAAGTTAAAATTACACAGAGTGGCACACATGTATTTTTGGTGGTGTACACACCTCTCGGGTGGCGCAGGTGCACTGTAAATAAGAAATACACATAATGGTGCACATGTCATTTTTTTGGTGCACACACCTTTTAGTTGGTGTAGGTATCTCTGTAAGGGGGGTGCACACGCATAAAAGGGGGACGCAGTTATATCTGTTTAATCCATTTTTGGTTACAACTTTTTAGTGCTCCTTGTTTTGATCATAACTTTTGACTCGTTAACCCATTTTCAAAGTTTGAATAAGCGTTGGAAAGATAACAGAGTGTACTTTGTGAGGGAACTTCCAAAATTTAGATACCTTTTGGTATACTATACTTCTATCACAAAACTCCCAAAATTCCCTAGAGACCTCCAAAAATGTAAATTACTAAAAACTGCTAAAAAAGTGCAAAAAATTGGATTTCTAGAATTTTTTGATTTTCTTGGTTTTCTAATTCTTGCAGGTTTTATCTAATCACATACTCATTTTTGTAGGATGTTTTTACATGCTTTTACTTGATTAAATAAACTTTTCATGTTTACTTATAGGAATAAGATCGCATATGCTCTTCCCTCACATCCCTTGGGGCGATCTTGGGAATCATAAACGATTCTTAAGTCCTTTTTGATGCTTTGAGGTTGTTAGGAATATTTGAGTTGGAATTGGTTAACTTGGTGTAGTTGAATTAAAGTGTTTTTCCATTTGATATCTTTTTAGATTTTGAAACATCACGTATGCTCTTCTCTTGTGTCCTTGGACGATCTGGAGAATCAGAAATTGTGTTTTCTCTTTTGATGGAAAACTACTAAAAATCGTCATACATGACCAAAACACCATCACTTGTCAAAGAATGGAGGAATCAAAACGAAGTCAAAAACTACTAATACAGTTGTTATACAGGTTGTGTAAGAATTGAGGAATAAAAAAAAAGTCCAAATAGTGTTTCAAGGTTTTTTGAAACCACACCTAATTAAACAAGATAAAAAAGAACAACATATTCAAAACACTATATTGCAGGTTTTAGAAAAGGGTACGTCCCTCTCCACTCAACTGGAACATAACCCCTTTGGCATAACGCCTTAAGCTACAACAATGGGGGTGGTTCCAGGAACCCCAAAGTAGTCCACACAAGAGGGAACCTTGTGGACGAAATGGAAGTGCTCCGCACTACCTATCTGACTAGTGATTCCTTTATGAGATAGCATTACAAGTTGTCCCTACGTGACCCTTTTAAGTACATCGATGGATGCATTTACTACCCACTGTGCTTGAAGGGGGAAAAGCCGAGATACTCCCAAACTATAGTGTGACTTTTTGGGTAAATCGCCCCACTCGTGGATAATTTTGTAACACCTAGGACGAGAGAACCACCTAGAAAAATATACTTTGGCTAGGATCCCACTTTGACTATTCTAAAATAGTGTTGAGTTGTGAACCATCTTTCATCATGAAACATGTGATGCGTTACTTTAGCTTAGTTTTTCACTTGCCTTAAGGCGAGGTGAAACTCTGCTGAAGTGAAGCTAGTATTTTTCATCCCCATTTTTGATCTGCTTCCTTCACATTATTTTGACACTTTGTTGATCAAAAGAAGGGTGACTACCTCTGTGTTACCAATCAATTGTTTCTACCACTT
Organism: Taxus chinensis; assembly: GCA_019776745.2. Taxonomy (NCBI): domain Eukaryota; kingdom Viridiplantae; phylum Streptophyta; class Pinopsida; order Cupressales; family Taxaceae; genus Taxus; species Taxus chinensis. Next base: position 1,039,284,534 of record CM034146.1, on the reverse strand, counting down.
TTTTGTCTTTTTATGCCCATCCATGTTTGTGGCTAGGTAAGTTAAATGTCTAAAGTGTGTGGAGGTGTATTTATATCATTGGTGGCCTTTGTGATCTTGATACCCATGTCAAGATCATCATTGTAGTTAGGATTAATTCATCATCTTGATCTCCCTTTGACATGTTACCTTGTTTGCATTGTCTCAACATAATTAAGATACTTATGTCACGTTTCTTGTAAACATGCTCTAAGTGTCTGTATTGTGGTGTTACACTACCCACATTTTAACACATCCTTAGTATACTTTGACTTGGTTTGGCTTTCAACATTGTCCAAAATCTTGAAGGGTGTCGCTTACTTTGTTTGCGTCGTTTCAATACCACTTTGACACTAATATCTCACTTCTTCATAAATCTTGATTAACGTGTCCAATTGGTGTGGTTACGTGGCCTACATTTGTAATCCTCACCCTTTAACATTTGGGTCTTGTTGGTTGTTGAACTTGTCGCAGTATCCTTTGATTGGGAGTCACATCTACCCTTTGTTAATATTTATGCCTTGTTCATTTCGAGCTTGACGTAAATATTGACATTGTGTTGATCACCTTTGCATCAAACTATCACTTTGCACATGCATTTTCATATGGTGTATTTCCTTGTTGATTGGATTTGTGTTTCACACTTCCATGATTGTTCCTTGTGATTATTCATTCAGAAAACTTATTTTCTAGGACAATCCCTCTCAATCTCATCGATATTGCATCATCATGATGTCTATTTTCCTTAGATCTTCTTTGGAAAATCACGCATGCATATCAATACTTATGAAATGTCTAGCTAGATGTCCTTATGCTACCCAAATCGACATGTCACTTCCTTCCCTTTGAAGGAGTTCCATCACAATATCTAGATCTAGACATTTGTGCTTAAAATAGCACCAAAAATGACTCACTATCATGCGGTTCCCCATACTTACAAAAATATAGAACCTAGGTTTAGCAATTCAAATCAAAACATTCCCATTATAAATAAACCTCATTTGGTTCTTCATGCTAGAGAGCCCATACATGGGTAACTCGTTCCCCACCTTCATCTCATAGTCGGTGGTATGATTTGGACACTTCTGATCCAAATTATTATTCGAGTTCTCCCCACTCTTCTTCTAATTCTAATCCAAACATTTCCTCTTCTTCTGAGGATTCCAATCCAAATATTTCCTCTGACTCTTTTGATTCTTTTGATGATTCAGATCCAAACTACTATTCGGATTCATCTAATTCGAATCCTAAGTCATCTAATGCGACTATGTCATGGTCCTCCCTATCTTCATAGGAATGTCCTCATCATACATTTAATGTGACTCCTATGTCGTGGTCCTCCCTTTCTTTGTTTTATCAGTCACCTCAACAGCGTCTTCTTCCTTTGAAGATACATTGAGTCCAAATCTCTCCAATCAAACATCTAGTACAATTCTTGAATCACGGTCCTCTCTTTCTTTGCAAGACCCTTGTTATTATTCATCTAATGTGATTCTTGAATCACTCTCCTCCCCTTCTTCGCAGGACCTTCTTCATCAATCACCCCCAATAAGTCTTCCTTCTTTAAAGATTCATGTGACTCAAATTCCTTCGAGTCAAACGTCTAAATCAACCCATGTGTCATAATCTACAGACTTTGGACTTAATCCTACTAGTTTACATAATAATATACCATCGTATAGGTAGGTCCACACCACCTTCTTCTACTCCTGAGACATCTAGCTACACATCTTCTTCGTCCCTCACATCATCTTCTTCTATCAATCATCATCAAACATCTTCTAAGTCTTCCACACCAAGTGAACCTCTTTCTTCCAATCAACCCCTAGGTGGTTGATCAATAACTCATACTGATTGATCTCTTTCAGAATGAAGAAAAAATCAGGGCATTTATAGGGGCATATGAAGATATTCCTTTATAAGATTACGAGAAAGGATTCTCTTTAGACTTTGATGCACGTGTCTGCATATTCTGAGAAAAAGGTTGATTCCTTTTATCAAGAAACAGAGGAAGAGCCTCAAATCATGCAACTTGATCCTCCTCTTATTCTTCCATCTTCACATTCTTCATTAAGTGAGGAAACTCCTACATCTTACATTGATCCATGGCCTATCTTCTCATCACCTAATAACTCTTTGTCTATCATAATTCCTCAATCACAATCTCTTATGGGGTCAACGCCAAGTATCCCTTCATCTTCGTCTAGGTGTGGGTCACCTTCTAGTAGCCATCCCTCTGCTATTTGTGGGACATTTTTGAGTAGTCCACTATCTTCTATTCTTGGGGCATGTCCAACTAGCCCCTTATCTTCTATGTATGGATCACCCTCCAGTAGTCCATCATCTTCTATTCTTGGGCCACATCCCAGTCCATCATCTTCTATTCTTGGGCCACATCCTAGTAGTCCATCATCTTACATCTATGGGTTACATCCTAGTAGCCCTTCTTCTTCTATTCTTGGGCCACATCCTAGTAGCCCTTCATCTTCTATCTATGGGTCATGTCCTAGTAGCCCTTCTTCTTCTATTCTTGGACCACATCCTAGTAGCCTTTCATCTTCTATCTATGGCTCACCTCCCAGTAGCCCATCTTCTTCAATCCTTGGACCGTATCCTTTTCATCAATCACATCATTCTTCTACCAATGACCGGTGGCAAGCCCACCATCATTTCTCTCATTCAATATCATCAATCGTAAATGTTCAATTTCTTCTCCTTCTCGAGGATCAGACAAGTCACAAATCATTATCTTATAAGAAACCCAAACAGGTTCATTATCAAGCTCAGGTCAAAACTTCCAAGAGCTCAAAATCCCCCAACAAACTTGAATAATCTCAAAGTTTTAAATCAAGCACGATTCAAGAATGCACATCAACTTAACCATCAAGTATGGCACAAAGTGCATAAACATCTAGATAGGGAACTCAAGCTCCCACATACAAAATCCATGTTTCAGGATAAATCACAGTCCTTTGTTGAGTGTGAACTCACCATGATCATTGAGATCGGGGAAAACATGACTCTTGATAAACAAACACGTGTAGTCTCCCTTATCAAGGAAGTCACAAACATTATTGTTGGATCTTACCACACAGAGTGACTTTGTTAGTCCCAACCTCTTAAAACTATCAAAAATCTAAAAATAAAAAAATTAAAAAAAAAACAAAAACATTGAGAAAACACAACAAAAATCAAAGGTACAAAGATCAAACATTGCAATCAGGTATTGTGTACACATGGATGTTTCTTTCTTCCCTTCCTTGTTATTCTTCTGCAAGTCTCCCTACCATTTTCATCCCTTCGGTGATGTTTTGGTTAGCTTATTTGTATGCATTTTGTGACATTTATCTCTATGGTATCCGTTTGACCCTGGTCTTTCATCACCTTGGTAAATTAAAGAACGACTGACCTCTTAGAGATCCTATCACATTCAACATCTAATAAAATTGTTGCGAAGAACTTTTGGACATATTTGTTGACACTAGCCAATGTCATCATCAAAATCACTTCCACCTCCTTCCATCAAGCCATCAGTGGTTCTTAACCCCTTGTCAAACAAGAGAGATGAAATAAGTTTTCAGAAATCAAAAGAATCAAAATCAATCAAATCAATCAAAAGCTAAAAGCTACAAAGGAAAAGCAAATTGATATATTACTCTCTCTTGGGGTATTTCCAATAATCTCTATCTGGGCTATGGATGCCTGACTGGCAGTAGAGCAATGTTGTGATTAGAATCAAATACATCTCCGTCGGGGCTATGGATGCCTGGCTGGCAGTGGAGCAATGTACGGCTATCCTTTCACCCTCCATCCACAAATCACAAAATTTCCTTTCAAAATCAATCATCCCTACACATTGGCTAGGGTGTATTCACTTGTTGTCTATTAAATCTTCCCTTCAAGAGGTAATAAATTCCACATGCACACACTAGATCTCTATGAGTAAACATGATTAGTATGTTACCAAGTGTCTTTTTGGACCTTGTTCAGACTCTTACTCTAGTCCATATCTCGTCTCACGATTTGTGCCTTTGGCTAATCACTTCTTCATTGTGAGGCTTCTAAGCTACATTCATATCATTCACATCATTCTTCTACTTCATTAAGAACATCCATGTGTATAAGATTACTTTTTTTCCATGTTTTTGCAGACACCTTTGTCACCTTTCACAAAAACAATCTTCTCCTTCCTTTCTATTATGTACTTTTAGACCAACTTACACTGGGGGCATCCTTGCTTCTTCCCAGCATTTCATTGGTTTATTTTCATCATCATGTTGAACCTATCCATAATGGCCTTGGGTCCCACTTCTACCTGTGAAGAGTTTTCCTTTGAATACTCCCACCTAATCGTTGGGGCATTTTTGCATCTTCACCTTTCTCACATACACGTGGCCTTATGCCCTTGTACATCCTATCTATCGCTAAGGGCATCCACGCTTCCTCGTCTTCCTGTACATGGTTTCAGAAAAATTTCAAAATCTTCAAAAACATTCAAATATGTTAGAAAACTTTCAAAATCATCAAAAAATTTAAATATGTTAGAAAAATCATCAAAAACATTCAAATATGTTTCAAAAAACTTCTACAAATTGAAAATCATCCTATAAAATGTTCACTCTTTGGTTCTCACTTATTTCATGTGTATGACTTGTGGATCATCTTGATCTACCTTCATCAACAAAAGCTAGGCTGCTTACTTCGTCTGTACTCTGGGGCACAATGAGTTGCCTGGTACTGTTTCATAGTGCACATTGTTTTTTCATTAGACCCAAGTGTCCTCCGTTATTCCCCTGCATGTATCCTTGCTTGGGGCACCATCATCAACCCTTGTCATTAATTCACATAGGTTGTAACTGAAGCTTGATAATAAAAACATTACATTATGTTTCTCTGTTAGTTAGCTTGTTTACTTTCTCGTATTGCATTACATTTTATATGTTGCATGGAGTTAGGTATTTTCACTTTCTCGTATTGCATTGCATTTTGTATGTTGCATGGAGTTGGTGTTTTTAGCAATGGACAATTGTTCATAGTATGGCTTTTCATGTCATTCTACTTTTGTCGTATGCTTATATTTTTGATAAGGACCGATGACGTAGCTCTTGTGGTAATATGATGACATCAAAATTATTCCAATAAACAATGGCTAGAGGCTAAGCTCTTCTCTTCACTCCTCCATATTTCTTCTGCATCACTTTCTTCTCATCCCTAATCTTCTGTCTTACCAAGGCATCCTGCCCCTTCCCATTCTTCTATCTATCTCTCACCTTTTTCAATCGTCGATCGTCTTCCTTCATCACCCCATCGACACTCGAGGGGGAATCTCTCCCTCCTACTAATTTTTCTTCTATCCCTTCAAAATTTATTCCATCTACTATCTTTGAAGTGGCATCACTTATGCCACCCCAAAGAGGGGCAAATGTAGACACCCATAATTACGCCCGAGCAATTTAAATACTTAAATTGCACTTATTATCCCCCTTCTTGCAAATTGGTGGCATATCATCAACAACACTCATCTTCCTTCATATCGTCATTAATCAATTACACTATGCCAATTAATTACGTTGCCTATCTGATGAACAACCTAATTAATGACCTTTCGTTAATTAATCACCCCTTCTATCTGGACTAATTAATTATTATTAATTAATTAGCTTTCCCCTTCATTTAACCAATAAATCAATATTTAATTGATTTAATCTCATTCTAAATAGCCTAAATCTTCTATACTTAATATTCTTCTAACTAGCTTCTATAAGCTTACATCTACCTATTAGTTAATCACCTTTGATTAATTAAAACACCCCCCAACTCCCATGACTTGCTAAACATAAATTAAACCATTCTAAAGTAAGGTTACCTTTTATAAAGAAACCTTATCCATTCCTAATCATGTTTTACCTTTATCCCACATGTAAAGGGATGAAGTGTTTCCTTTATCCATTGGACTATATAAGGAGCCCTCCTTCTACCTTTATACCTACACCTAAACTTCTTGAGAAAGCAAATGCAATAGTCTTGCATATAGAAAAATAGACTAAGAGCTTGCCTTTTGTTTTCTTGAGAGGTTCATCATCTTGAAGAGTTAAGCCTCTTTCTTAAGTGCTTAGGTCATATGGGAGGTGTCAAAAGGGTCTTGTAGCCCAACTTTGACAAGCCTTCATTCCTAGGTTCTTGGAAGTTACCAAAGACAACCATTTTTATTGCCATGGAGCCTACATAGGTCCATTCATTTATTTGTTGTTAGAGAATAGAGGATTTAGATACTTAACATTGTTAGTTTAAAAGTTTTAAATATGATGAATGTTGGTATCTAACCCTTAGTTTGATTCTTAGTCTTGATAGTGCTGAGTATGTTGTTTAATTTTGATGCTAATGTAAGGCTATTTAGGTGTTTGGTCTTTTCTTATACTAGCATTAACTTTTGTTCATGGCCAACAACTCATGCACACATTTGGCAACTGCTTGGTGGGAAATGTGAGATATTGTGAGATTTCTTGTGTTTTTTGCCGTATTTTGGTTATAGGGGTGGCACAGGCACATTTTAGGAGGAGCACAGGCACACATTTTGGTGGCGAGGTGCACATTTTTAGGAGCGCAAGCATGTTTTTGGTGGCACAGACACCTCTCAGGTGGCACAAGCGCACTGTGCAAAACCTGGTTCTCTATTTATCGACTATACCTGGCACATACGCACTAAACTTGACATTGGCACATACCCTAACCCAGTGCATAGACGCACTATCCTAGGGCGCAGATGCATTATTTCATACTGTATCTATTAGAAACTGGGACAAATCAAAACCTGTTAGATCAACACATACACCCTAACCCGAGCGCATTTTCACGTTAGTTTAGTGGTGGATACACATTTATGGTGGCGCAAGCATTCTATCAGAATCGCATGACTATTTTAAGTTGAAAGCACAATGGCACACACACTTTTGTGGTGGCACACATGCTTTTCCAGTAGCGCAGGTGCAGCGTAAATCTGACCTACACAGATTTCACACTTGTTTTATGGCGAAAGTTTTGATGCATACGTTCTTTTTGTGGTGTACACACCTCTTGGGTGGCACAGGTATCATGGTAAGCCAAAATTACACAGAGTTAGCACACATGTGCTTTTTTTGATGGCTTTTTTTTAACAACGCCATCTTTGGAGTTTGGTTGGCACATAACGGAGTGCACTTTGTGAGGGAATATTTGGTAGAAAAACAAAGAGTGGCATATCTACCCTAACCCACACACAGACACTAAAATAGGAGTGCTAGGTGTCAAAAAATTATTTTCTTGACATCAATGTGTTTCTTGGTTCTAACATTCTTGCAGGTTTTATCTAATCACATACTTGTTTTTGTAGGTTGTTTTCACATGTTTTTACTTGATTAGATAAGATTTACGTGTTTACTTATAGGAATAAGATCACGTATGCTCTTCCCTCACATCCCTTGGGGTGATCTTGGGAATCACAAACGATTCTTAATTCCTTTTGATGCTTTGAGGTTGTTAGGAATATTTGAGTTGGAATTGGTTAACTTGGTGTATTTAAATTAAAGTGTTTTTCCATTTGATATCTTTTTAGATTTTGGATACATCACGTATGCTCTTCTCTTGTGTCTTTGGACGATCTGGAGAATCAGAAATTGTGTTTTCTCTTTTGATGGAAAACTACTAAAAATCGTCATACATGACCAAAATACCATGTTGGTCAAAGAAAGGAGGAATCCAAACGAAGTCAAAAACTACTAATACAGTTGTTATACAGGTTTCCAAATAGTGTTTCAAGAAAACCACACCTAATTAAACAAGATAAAACGAACAACATATTCAAAACACTATATTGCACATTTCATAAAAGGGTACATCCCTCTCTGCTCAACTGGAACATAACCCCTTTGGCATAACGCCTTAAGCTACAACAATGGGGGTGGTTCTAGGAACCCCAAAGTAGTCCACACAAGAGGGAACCTTGTGGATGAAACGCGAAGTGCTCCGCACTACCTATCTAACTAGTGATTCCTTTGTGAGATAGCATTACAAGTTGTCCATACGTGACCCTTTTAAGTACATAATATATGCATTTACTACCCACTGTGCTTGAAGGGGGAAAAGCCAAGATACTCCCAAGATAGTGGGACTGTTTGGGTAAATTGCCCCACTCGAGGATAATTTTGTAACACCTAGGACGAGAGAACCACCTAGAAAAATATACTTTGGCCAGGAGCCCACTTTGACTATTCTATAATAGTGTTGAGTTGTGAACCATCGTTTCATCATGAAACGTGTGACGCATTACTTTAGCTTAGGTCTTCACTTGCCTTAAGGCGAGGTGAAACTCTGCTGAAGTGAAGCTAGTATTTTTTCATCCCCATTTTGATTTGCTTCCTTCACATTCTTTTGACACTTTGTTGATAAAAAGAAGGGTAACTACCTCTGTGCTACCAATCGATTGTTTCTACCACTTTTTTGTCTTTTTATGCCCATCAATGTTTGTGGCTGGGTAAGTTAAACATCTAAACTGTGGGGAGGCATATTCATATCATTAGTGGCCTTTGTGATCTTGATACCCATGTCAATATCTGTCATTGTAGTTAAGATTGATTCATCATCTGATCTCCCTTTGACATGTTACCTCGTTTGCATTGTCTCACCATAATTAAGATACTTTTTTTACGTTTCTTGTAAACATGCTCTAAGTGTCTGTATTGTGGTGTTACACTTGCCCACGTTTTAACACATCCTTAGTATACTTTGACTTGCTTTGATTTCAATCATTGTCCCAAATCTTGAAGGGTGTCTCTTACTTTGTTTGCGTCATTTCGATACCACTTTAACACTAATATCTCACTTCTCTGCGAAGCTTGATAGATGCATCCAATTGGTGTGGTTACGTAGCTTACATTTGTAAACCTTTCACTTTAACATTAAGGCCATGTTGGTTGTTGAACTTGTCGTGGTAGCATTTGATTAGGAGTCCCATCTACCCTTTGTTAATATTTATGCCTTGTTCATTTCGAGCTTGACATAAATATTGACATTGTGTCGATCATTTTTACATTGAAATATCACTTTGCACACGCATTTGCATATGGTTTTATTTCCTTGTTGATTGGCTTTGTGTTTCACACTTCCAGGATTGTTCCTTGTGATTATTCATTTAGAAAACATATTTTTTAGGACAATCCCTCTCAATCTCATCGATATTGCATCATCATGATGTCTATTTTCCTTATATTTTCTTTATAAAATCACGCACGCATATCACTACTTATGAAATGTCTAGCTGGTTATCATTATGCTTCCCTAAATCGATATGTCACTTCCTTCCCTTTGAAGGAGTTCCATCACACTGTCTAGATCTAGACATTTGTGCTTAAAACAGTGCCAAAAATGATTGACTATCATGTGGTTCCCTGTATTTACAAAAATACGGAACCTAGGTTTAGTAATTCAAATCAAAATATTTCCATTACAAATAAACCTCGTTTAGTTCTTCGTGCTAGAGAGCCCATACGGGTAACTCATTCCCCACCTTCATCTCATAGTCGGTGGTATGATTTGGACACTAATGATCCAAATTATTATTCGAGTTCTCCCCACTCTTCTTCTAATTCTAATCCAAACATTTCCTCTTCTTCTGAGGATTCCAATCCAAACATTTCCTTTGAGGATTCCAATCCAAACATTTCTTTTGATTCTTCTGATGATTCGGATCCAAACTACTATTTGGATCCAAATTACTATTTGGATTCATCTAGTTTGACTCCTAGGTCATCTAATGTGGCTCCTATGTAATGGTCCTCCCTGTCTTTGTAAGAACCTCTTCATCATACATTTAATACAATTCTTAAATCACGGTCCTCTCTTTCTTTGAAGGACCCTTGTTATTATTCATCTAATACAATTCTTGAATCACAGTTCTCCCTTATTCGTAGGACCTTCTTCGTCAATCACCCCCAATAAGTCTTCCTCCTTTGAAGATTCATGTGACTCAAAGTCCTTTGAGTCAAATGTCTAAATTGACCCATGCATCACAATCTACAGACTTTGGACTTAATCCTACTAGTTTATAGATGATATACCATTGTATAGGTAGGTCCACACCACCTTCTTCTACTCCTAAGACATCTAGCTACACATCTTCTTCGTCCCTCACATCATCTTCTTATATCAATCGTCATCAAACATATTCTAATTCTTCCACACCATTTGAACCTATTTTTTCCAATCAACCCCTGGTGGTTGATCAATAACTCATATTGATTGATCTCTTTCAGAATGAAGAAAGAATCAGGGCATTTATAGGGGCATATGAAGATATTCCTTTAACAGATTATTAAAAAGGTTTTTCTTTAGACTTTGAGATGTCTGCATATTGTGAGGAAAAGGTTGATACCTTTTATCAAGACATGGAGGAAGATCCTCATATCATACAACTTGATCCTCCTCTTAATCTTCCATCTTCCCATTCTTCATTATGTGATGAACCTCCTTGGTCTTGCATTGATCCATGGCCTATCTTCTCATCACCTAATAACTCTTTGTCTATCATAATTCCTCAATCACAATCTCTTATGGGGTCAACGCCAAGTATCCCTTCATCTTCATCTAGGTGTGGGTCACCTTCTAGTAGCCATCCCTATGCTATTTGTGGGACATTTTTGAGTAGTCCACTATCTTCTATTCTTGGGGCATGCCTAACTAGCCCCTTGTCTTCTAGGTATGGATCACCCCCTGGGTAGTCCATCATATTCTATTCTTGGGCCACCTCCTAGTAGCCCTTCATCTTACATCTATGGGTTACGTCCTAGTCGCCCTTCTTCTTCTATTCTTGGGCCACATCATAATAGCCTTTCATCTTTTATATATGGGTCACATCCTCGTATCCCTTCTTCTTCTATTCTTGGGCCGTATCCTAGCAGCCCTTCGTCTTCTATCTATGGCTCACCTCCCAGTAGCCCATCTTCTTCAATTATTGGACCGTATCCTTTTCATACATCACATATTTCTTCTATCAAATGACCGGGGCAAGCCCACCATCATTTTTCTCATTCCTATCGTAAATTGTAAACTTTCGCTTTCTTCTCCTTCTCGAGGTCAGAAAAGTCACAAATCAACTTATAAGAAACCCAAACAGGTTCATTATCAAGCTCAGGAAAAAACTTCCAAGAGCTCAAAATCCCCCAACAACTTGAAAAATGTCAAAGTTGTAAATCAAGCGTGATTCAAGAACGCACATCAATGTAACCATCAAGTATGGAACAAAGTGCATAAACCTCTGGATAGGGAACTTAAGCTCCCGCATACAAAATCCATGTTTCAAGATAAATCATATAGTCCTTTTTTGATTTTGAACTCACCACGATCATTGAGATAGGGGAAAACATGACTCTTGATAAACAAACATGCCTAGTCTCCCTTATCAAGGAAGTCACAAACAATGTTGTTGGATCCTACCACACATAGTGACTTTGTTAGTCCTAACCTCTTAAAACTGTCAAAAATCTAAAAATAAAAAACAATTCAAAAATACAAAAGAAAAACATTGAGAAAACACAACAAAAATCAAAGGTACAAAGATCAAACATTGCAATCAAGTGTTGCGTACACATGGATATTTCTTTCTTCCCTTCTTTGATATTCTTTTTCAAGTCTTCCTTCCATTTTCATCCCTTTAGTGATATTTTCATTAGCTTATTCACACACATTTTGTGACATTTATCTCTATGGTATCCATTTGACCCTAGTCTTTTATCACCTTGGTAAATTAAAGAATGACTGACCTCTTAGAGATACTATCACATTCAACATCTAATAAACTTATTGTGAAGAAATTTTGGACATATTTATTAACACTATCCAATGTCATCATCGTAAGTATTTCCACCTCCTTCCATCAAGCCATCAGTGGTGCTTAACCCCTTGTCAAATAAGAGAGCTAAAATAAGTTTTCAGAAAGCAAAAGAATCAAAATCAATCAAAAATCAAAAGCTAAAAGCTACAAAGCAAAAGCAAATTGATATATTAATCTCTCTTGTGGTATTTCCAATAATCTCTATCGGGGATATGGATGCCTGACTGGCAGTAGAGAAATGTTGTGATTAGAATCAAATACATCTCCATCGGGGCTATAGATGCCTGGCTGGCAGCGTAGCAATGTACGGCTATCCTTTCACCATCCATTCACAAAATCACCTTTCACGATAAATCATTCTTACACATTGGCTAGGGTCTCTTCACTTATTGGACCTATTAAATCTTCACTTCAAGAGGTATTAAACTCCACGTGTACACACTGGATCTCTATGAGCAGGCAGTATTAGTATGTTACCAAGTGTCTCATTTTGGATCTTGTTTAGACTCTTACTCTAGTCCATATCTCGTCTTACGATTTTTGCCTTTGGTTAATCACTTCTTCATCGCGAGGCTTCTAAGCTACATTTATATCATTCACATCATTCTTCTACTTCATTCAGAACATCCATGTGTATAAGATTACTTTTTTGCCATGTTTGCGGACATGTTTGTCACCTTTCACAAAAACAATCTTCTCCTTCCTTTCTATCATGTGCTTTTAGGCCAACTTACACTGGGGGCATCCTTTCTTCTTCCCAACACTTCATTGGTTTACATTCACCATCATGTTGAACCTATCCATAATGGCCTTGGGTCCCGCTTCTACCTGTGAAGAGTTTTCCTTTGAATACTCCCACCTAATTGTTGGGGCCTTTTTACATCTTCACTTTTATCATATGCACGTGGCCTTATACCCTTGTACATCCCATCTATCGCTAGGGGCATCCACGCTTCCTCATCTTCATGTACATAGTTTCAAAAAAAATTCAAAAAAATAAAAAACATTCAAATATGTTAGAATCATCAAAAACATTCAAATATGTTAGAAAAAGCAAAACATTCAAATATGTTAGAAAAATAACAAAAACATTCAAATGTTAGAAAAATCAAAAGATTCAAATATGTTTAAGAAAAATTCTAAAAATTGAAAATCATCCTACAAACCATTGCTCTTTTGTTCTCACCTGCCCATGTGTGCGACTCACGGATCATCTTGATCTACCTCCATCAACAAATGTTAGGTTGCTTACTTCGTATGTACTCTGGGGCATAACGAGTTGCCTAGTACTGTTTTGTAGTGCACATTGCTTTTTCATCAGACCAAAGTGTCCTCCGTTTTCCCTTTGCATGTATCCTTTCTTGGGGCACCATCATTAACCCTTGTCATTAATTCAAATAGGTTGGAACTGATGCTTGATAACAAAAACATGGTACTTGCTTCTCTGTTAGGTTTAGCTTGTTTTCTTTCTCCTATTGCATTGTATTATGTATGTTGCATGGAGTTACGCATATTTTACTTTCTCGTATTGCATTGCATTTTGTATGTTGCATGGAGTTGGTTTTTTTTAGCAATGGAAATTTGTTCGTATATGGCTTTTCATGTAATACTAAACTTTTGTTCATTCTTTTTAATAAGGACCGATGATGAAGATCTTTAGCAATATGATGAAAAATAAAGTTGTTTAAAAGGCACTTGATGGATGTTAGCTCATTCCTCCTTTCTCATACTCCTTTTGAACTTCTACATCCCCTTTCTTTTCTTCTTCTTCACATTATCATTTCTTCTATTATCTTTCTGTCATCTTTTTGATTGTCGATCAAGTTCTTCTATCACCCCATCACCAATCGAGGGGGCATCCTTCATTATTCTCATTTTTCTTCTATCCCTTCAAGATTTTCTACTTGTTTATGCTTGTCTACTTTCTTTGAAGTGACATCGCTTACGTCACCCCAAAGAGGGGAAAATGTAGACACCTAAAATATGCTTACACTTAGCATTTCATCCAATCCAATCAATTAACAACACTTCGTTAAATCCCCATACTTCGCTCCACTCTCGGATTCCCATTCACGACACTCTTTCGGTCATATTCCTCCTATAATCAGCTTATTTGGCTAATATCTCTCTTATTGGCTAAACATTCCTCCTTTCTACCATTCATAACCTCTCTAGTTCTATCTAGACCACTTCTATTGGCTTCGTAGGCTATTTATCAGTCACAATTGGTTATCCAGACCCCTCCTAACTCTCAATGAGTCTCTAATCACTTGCTAATCAAGTTTAAATAGCCTAATCCTAACTTAACTAAGCCTAAAGCATGTTTATCCTAATCTAATCCTAAAGTGCTTTTTGAGCTTTAGTCCCACATGCACCCAAATTCCAAATTCTCCGGAGTGGAAAACTATAAATACAAGGCTAAGCCTACCCATTCAAACTACAACTTTACATACAACTTCACTCACAAGTCCTTCTCTCTCACATTTAAGGATATTGCAATTAGACCTCATTTGCATTAGTCAAGCTAATAGGCATTTGATCTTGGCTATTGTCCATTGGTGAGAGCTGCTTAATCTTGCATCCATCCATTCCAATTATAGTTAGTAGGGGAAGATCTAAAGTTTGGCCATGTAGTCAACTTGGAGAGATCTCTTCACTATTTTTGGGAGTAAACAACACACAATTTGATTGCTTAAAATCTAACTAGGTTCACTTTCATTAAGCTTTCATAGAGTAGAGAGTAGTATACATGTTAGTTTTTGATGTTTATGTCAAAGTTATAATGCTTGCATGTTAGTTTCTCTTGTTTAGCTCTAATCTTATGGTGCACGGTTGAGTTTAGTCAAGCTTGAGGTTCTTTAACCTCATTCCATAGCTTTACAAACATTTCCATTGCATACACAACTAACATAATATTGTAAAACATTAATGTATGCACTAATCTAAATAGAATATTCTTAACATTCTCCCCTTAATGTGAAGATGAGAGACGAGAAACACATCTTGCAAATGTTGCTCCTTGAAAGCACTGTTTAGGCCAAGTACGACTCCATCAAGCTGTCTCTTTACATTTATAAAGGCGTAGTTGCAAACCAAATTCTTGAGGTTCTCAAACTCCTTTCCCCAAACACTCGAATTTTGAATCTCTCCAACATTCTTGTTATCAAACTCAAAAACTATTTGTACAATAATCCATATTGAGCTTACCTTATAATCTTCTCAGCCCCCCATGAGCTAGATTCCCAGGGACATGTACCTCTTTCCCAAATTTCAATTTAGAGGTTTTATTGAACACAACAACAAACTATGAAAAATATGAACATTGCAATCATTGTACAATGGAAAGAAAACATACTGAACTGAAAGAAAACTAAACAAAAATGTCACTACATTATAAGGCATCCCTATCACTAGTGATGGACAAGAGGTCACTGTTTGACCTTCTTCCATTGTTGCCTCCATCCTCTAACTAGATGATATTTACTTAGTATAAATAGTTTACCAAGAAATAAAGAAGACATTTGACTAGACTACTAAGATATTACCATATCTATAAATGGAGCAACCTAACACTTTCCAAATACACATGACATAATATGCAACATATTACCTTTAATTTGACTCACATAAATAAAGAACAATCTAATGGAACAATACAAAAAGATAGAATGTAATTGAGTGATCTAGTAGAATATCACGTAAGTAACACATAAGAAAAATGATTAAAAAATGACTATCCACAAGATGTATCAACTACTCTTTGATCTCCTTCTTTTGCATTGTGAAGTCTTTGTTAGCGAGGATAGTAGATAACATGTCATGTTTTATAGATAAGGTTCGAAGAAAACTTTTATACTAAAATCCAATGAATAAGAACAACCTAAGAAGTAGTGAACCATTGTTAAAGAAACAAGAATGACACCTATTTTTCCATATGTATATGATAAAAATTTGTTTAAAAGTTTCTGACACCACATTGATTGATAATCCCTTTATAAGAAGAGATTTTTTCCTAGGATGGTTTCCTTGAGAAGAGAGTTGGTAAATCATGTAGAACTTGCAGATTCTATATTGGTAAAATTGATTTACTAGACCAAAGGGCATGCATACTAGTTAATTTGTTATTCCAATAGGGGCAAAACAACGTATTCTCTTGAAGAAATCCAAGTCTATCAATAATAAGGAAGCTTGTAGTGACTCACTCTCTAAGAAAGAAACTATGAACAAGACCCATCCTTTAATTTCCAAGCATTACAGCATAGCTCGACCTAACTATGCTTAGTCAAATGACATCTCCACTATTGGTTTATCCATTTTTAATAGAAAAAAAAAGGAATAAGTTGAGATACGAGGTTTGGGGGGAATTGATTAAATCTGGCGTCATTGGATCACCTCTAGTATTTCATAAAGTTCTAAGGGAACTATGCAACACATGTTAGTAAGTAGATCGTCATTAACCAATGATATGATGAAATCAATGATTGGTTTATCATTTTCAACTAGAAGAAGGAAGTTCTTAATAGTTGGCCAAGGCAACCATTCTATTACAAAGGCATTTGAAAGGTATTTAAACCTACTCATACCTAAATACTAATAAACTATTATTTTCATTGTGATTTATCAAGATCCAAGGGAAAATAATTTATTATAATAAATCGATTCCACTAAATTGAGGAGTTTGTCTAAGAGAGGAGTATTTCCAACTGATCAATAACTGAGAAGTTTATTTCCAAGTTTTATAAAAGATATTTTTTGGTGGAGAGCCTTTGAATTTTTAAGTATTTAGGATTAAGCACTTTATCTTGTCAATTGGTATGCTTCCATTTTCCTTTAACAATTATATCTGAGGAAGAAATTCCAAGATTCATTGCTAAAGGAAACCCTAACTATCAACTTGGTGACAAGGCATTTTCCTTGGGTCCATGGGTCAATAATACCCAATACACCCTGATGTTTTGGATGTGTACAAAGAATCTAAGAGATCATGACATCACCTTTTTAGCACTTTTTCGTCCATCACATTAAGCCCAAAGACAACATCTCACCTTTTGAATTTCAACTAATACGAGGAATAATATACATCAACGGAAATGAAGATACTATTAATTATTTCAACCCACCCAACTAACATTTGACAAGAATTTAACCTCCTAATTGTCAATTTTTTCTATTGAATTTATGGAGGAATTAGTATTACATCTAAGAAAGCATAATTCCAATGGCAAAGGGAATGCTAAAATATATCATGACTTCCCTACGATTCACCTAATTCCATTCTTTGGGGATCCAATCAACAAGATTTTCCATTCTTGTACAAAAACAAATTAAATTTTACACATTGAAAGGTTAGATTCTGAAGCCATGCAATACAAATCCAAGAAATCGAAAACATTATTAATCTATGATTTTTCATTTTGTAAAAATACCATTATTTAATGTTAGTTTTGGCATATCTTATATTTTGATGAATATAAACTAAAAAGATTTTTCTTAATTATAGAGCATCATAGGATCACAATAGAATGTGAGCATTTTTTTAATGCAATCATTTCCATCTCATACATAGTAAAATATCGTTTTAAATTTTATGTTGTAACTTAACTATATACATTTCATCTACTGGTTAGTTCTAGCTCTACAAAAGGCTTGAATAATTCATGTTATATATTATTTACAACTTAAAATAAACCATTGAAAACCCCTTAAAAAAACCAAACAATCATAATGTTGGGCATATTGGCATTTCAACTGCTATTTATCCTGTAATGAAAAATTCACGATGGGTCGAATTTATGACTTATTAATGAGGCTCACATAGATCAACAATGAATCCTTCAGGGTGTCCATCTTGTTAATTTTGAGACCGTCTTAAGCATATTCAAATTTAGTGCATGCCAAATTATACTATGACATAGTGTCAAATATAATGTCAATATGAAAAGTGACAAATTTCGCAAGGTATGAAGGTGCTTGAAATCATCTTATGGATGGAAGAATAACAACGGGTCCCATTTAATGGGTAAGAAACGATCGAAATAAGAGAAAAACAAAAAATTGGATGGGTTCAACCGAATCCCCTTCACTCGAACCCCTTCTATGTGCGTGTGTGGTGGCACCAAAGCCACACTTCCCCTTCTCCAAAACTGTTCTCCCAAACCGATGTATGCTTGAACCGAATTCAACCAAACAACCTCCTACCTCCTCCTAACAGGGTCTTTTTTTATTTTTTTGAAAAATTGAAAAGAGGGCAGAGTTTTTCAAATTATTTTGTTGAAAATATTGTAAAAACTGTAAATGAATAATGGTGTGAGTGTAAAATTTAATTTTTTGTGTGTACATACATATATGTGTGTGTGCGCATGTGTGTGTGTGTGTGTGTGTGTGTGTGTGTGTGTGTGTGTGTGTGTGTGTGTGCGTGTGTACACATACATATACATATATGCATACATGTACACACGCACGTGTACACACACGAAATTGATGTTGAATTGTTTTGAATAGTTATAGCTTTCTTATCCCACAATTCTTCTATTAATTTACATCCATGAATTAAATTAACAATTATTAAACTTGAATTTAGATTACAACTTCTTATAACTATTGAACACTACAAAACTGAAAACATCCAAATGACATGAAAAAGATATAAACTAACTTGAAAACCTTCAGTCTCTTGAACCTACCACACTGCAAAAAGTTTATGGATGAATTGAAACCGAGTGAGAAAGGAAATATTAGGTATACCCACGTTGTGACAATGCTTCGAGATAAGAAAGCTGTTAGGAGTTCTTATTAGACTAATTACGTGGGAAAATAATATATGTAAGTTAGTATAAAATTTCAAATACGTAATTACTTAAAAATAAGTATCCATGAATTATATACTATATGTCACGAGCATTCGTCATACCTGGATATATTTTTGTCTTAAAAAAATAAATAAATTTGGGGGTTGATGTTACCAACATCTTTGCAAACATGTATGTATATTGTATGTCACACTCCCCAACATACTTTTCTTTCGTGCGAGTGCTGTAATTATTAGAGAGGAAGAATGAGTTTGAATGAGCTTTTGTGACGATTATAATATAGGTAATGCAATATCTTTTAGCGTCGTTCCACAGTCCACTTCAGCATCCCGCTGCCACCATACGTGTTTCTTTCTAGAAGGAATATTTTTCCAAATTTTTACAGCCACACATTTATCCAAAATTTACCAGCCACACATTTTCCCAAAATGTCCCAACCACACATTTTTGCGAGTCGCCGACGTATTTACATTTTCGCGCTGGGATCCAAATCCTTTTGTCTGCGGCATATTTTCAATGGCGGATTCGTGTGACGTCGTATTATGGAATTTTCGCGAAAACAAAATAGTTTTACGGTCACAGTTTTATATTGCTACGTAAGTATGTTACTTAGACAGCACGTGGCATGTTACTCCTCTGATAACGCAGGTATATGTCCGTACTTATTATTATCTTATAATATGCGTTTGTAATTGTTCTTTTTCTCTTCCTCACGAGTCACGTGCAATATTATGCGATCCGTCATGTGCACGCTATATGCGTTGGGACTTGGGTGCCAAATTGTCTGCCTTACAAGTTACAAGATTTACAGTGTTTTGTAGGTTTGTGAGCGGCTACCCTTCACTTATTTTGCACCTATGTATGGTGCCCCGCCTCCCATGGCCCATGCTCGATGCTCGTAGCCGGTTTTATGATGTCATGGCACATGCCGGAAACCGTCCCTTAACACGACAATTGACATGTGTGGGGGAACACACCCTAACGTGGACCGGTCGACATGGATGCTAGGCGGGATCAATTTGAATTATAGTTCTTTATGCCCACCGGCCCTCCGCACTAATGAATCATTCCCTAATACCTCCGAATCATTTCCACCTATAGGAAATCACGAGAAGAACCAGAAACTCGAGCTACGATCGCCATTGTAATCACGTTTTTCCTCCATTGTAAGTGGTATATAGAAGAATCACGGGTGAAGGAAGGTGGTTATTTGTGGCATCTTGAGATCATTCGAGCCCCTCGCCACTGTACACAGTTTGAAGGGTAAGGAAGGTGCTCGGAGTGGGAGAAAGGAACATGAGCCAGATTCTTCCATTCACATTTGTCGTAAGCGCTCATACCCACTCCTTTATTTTGCATGTTTTCTGAAAAGGTTTCCTATTTTTGTGTTTGCATTCTTTCTGTACTGGTATTGTTGTGTTTTTGTTGCATATGGATGCCCACCTCTGTTTTGTTTTGTTTAATATTTCGTGTTTTCATAAGGTATTTTCGCAAGATGCAATATGAAACCCTTACAATGCTATGCTTAGCTAGATGCCTCGAAACCCCTAACTCGTCGTCATGTCATTTTTGTTTCTAAGCTCGATTCTTTGGCTCAAGCTCGTTCGACCTTGCAATGGGTGCCACTGTTTTCACTCTTGAGCTCGTGTTGGCGTTTTGATATTACATGCTGGAAGGATGTTGGAAAATGTTGTTGAGTCTGGGTTTACAATTGCAAATACCATTTGCATAAAAAACTCCACTGCCTTATCAACAAGCACGTTTTTTGCATACCCTGCACTCATAGCATTCCATGAGATCACATTTCGTTGTGTCATTTTGTCAAACAATTGACGTGCCTTCTGTATACTTCCTTGTTTCGCATACATGTCTATCAAGGCAATCACGACTACAACATCTGACAAAAACCCTGTTTTGATTATACACTTATGGATCCCCATACCTTGTTCCAAGTTTTCATTCTGGCACATGCTGGTGAAAGTTGTTGAATTTGGATTTACACCTTCTAATTGCATTTTCTTAAAAAATTCTAAGGCTTTACCAACCAACCCATTTTGAACATAGTTACTCAGCCAATGATGCCTCTTAGCTCAACAACTCTGTCATCATGCTATGGTTTATCCTGAGAAACCACTGTCCTTATAGAGGTGTTCTTGATGCAATGACAATGATCATATTGGAAACATTTACTTGCATGCATTTATAAGATTTAAGGGGTTTCAAGGTACCCTTTGTGCTAAATTACATGCTTCAACCTTTCATCAATAACATGAAAATGTACTCCCCATCAATAATCTCAAGGGAAGACCTATCTACATTCCTATTCTTAACTATCCTCTTGGGATAATCATGGTGATTTCATGAGTGAAGACTCTTGTCTAGGTACAACATGTCATTGGCTCTTGTAGCTCTATTACCTGCACATAAACATCATTCTATATCAATGCATCCTTCATTAACTTCAACCAAGAACTTGTATGGACCATTAAACTCCAAAACTATTATATAGCAAGTTATCTCCTATATCTCTGGTCTATCCTTGGACAAGTTCATTCAACCTGAGAATGAGGGAATGTCAACACATTTCACACTTATGAAGGGTGATTTCATCATGTTCTAACCCTACTCACAGTCCATGACATCAAAAGCTCCCCCCGAACATGCATATACTCTGCCCCACATTGCCTAAAAGGATTATTTTAATCCTCTTTATGTATAATTCTTTAGTTATTGAGTTTCACAGGGTTATAAGAGGATTTAATAGTGTCCTTTATGTATCCTTAGGTCATGAATGAATTATTCCTAGGGTCTTTTATGGAATTTAGCAAATAATTATGGAGTATGCAGTCCACTTTGTGAGTCTAGCTCAGAGATTCTTCAGGACAGTCAACATAATCAGCTTCTCCATAATCTTAAAGCCTTATAAACATCTTAATCATACTCCAAAACACCATGTTCATTGATCCCAAGCTTCGAAACATAAAAGATCATCGAAAATTTGTAGTCAAACCTTCCTCCTTTCTTGAACCTATCCTTCTTGGAAAAATAAGACATTTTTCTCTATTTGGTCACTTTTATTAGGTCACCTTAGATGCGAATTCCAGTTTGGCTTATGCAGGAATTTCAACGAAAAGTCTCATATATAAATAATAACCTTAAAGTTTATTTTCATACACTATATATAAGGCACACCTTAGAGATCACTATTCACAAAGACTATACATGCCTTAAATCTTTTAAGAGTATTCCATGAGTTAAAATCTAATATGCAATACATACGGGTCTAAATTTACATGTTGCAAAGTATTTTTTGCCAAGAGAAGGATTATCCAAGTTACATTTGATTACTCATAGTTGCATTGATTGAGCATATAAGATCAAGAGTGTAGTAAATACACTTCACACGTAAGGGGAGAAGTACATAAGTCATTATTAAACTTCTGATATGTAGTGTGGTGATATCACTCAATGGAGAGTGGGAGATCAATTTGTGCTTTATTATAAAATTATCTCTCTAGGTATTTGAGTTGTTTGTAGGGTTTAAACCAAGAAAAACAAATATATACCGCATAATATTGTATATATCCTGAGCAATATTCCCAAGGAGGAGAAACAAGAAAAATTTCATGCTATATTTGGAGTTTTAGAAATCATTGAGGATTATTATCAATGTCACAGGATAGGTTCATGTTTAAGCCTATTCTAGATAACATATCAGGTGACCAAGCTTTCTCAATGTTCAAGTGAGCCTATTTTGATCCCATCTTGAGATTTTGAGTTTCCAACACAATCAATCTATATAATAAAATAAGGCTGGGTGTTTCCACACTCACACTTTAGCACCTTTTTATCTACATAATGGTGCCCATAACCAATTTTGTTGTGGACAATGCCACACTAAGAGAGGAGTAGTATATTGTAGAATGTGTAAGAAATATTAAATCAATTAGTTAATCAAGCACGTTTAAATGTGGAATACTTATATGTGCTTGGATGAAACTTCTATTCAATATGATAAATAAATAAATTACACGTGTATAACAAACTGATAAGGATAAGAGTACAATATCTTGTGATCATAAGGGGAATGTGTTCTTGTTGATTTTTCTAGGCTAATCTGAAAGTATCTAGAACTACAAAGTATTTAATGTTAGATACTTAAGGAACGCTAACCATTTCCTTTCTAGTATACATAAGTGCCTTATCGATCAAGATCGATACATCATCCCCAGAGTGTGGTAACAATACATACATATAAATACATACATATGGACGTATGTACATACATATACTATAAGATAACAATTATGATTGATATCGACTACAAGAATATTCACCTTCCTATCTAAGTAA
Source organism: Taxus chinensis (assembly GCA_019776745.2). Lineage (NCBI taxonomy): Eukaryota > Viridiplantae > Streptophyta > Pinopsida > Cupressales > Taxaceae > Taxus > Taxus chinensis. The sequence continues at coordinate 1,039,261,491 of CM034146.1, read as the reverse complement.
CAATTACTTTTGACATGTGTTATACTAGTAATATGCTCTGAAATGGGAGGATCATGGAGTGCTCCACTTGCATATTCCATGACAATAAAATACTATTAAGAAAATGATATAAAAGGAACGATAACTAGATCGTACCAAGCCAAGAACATAGATGCTAATTAAACACCACGATCAATAGGATGAAGTAATTCGCTAGAATAGCTTTACATAAACCTTTGCAAACAAATGAGTAACAATATCATATATTATTATGGAACTCAATGCAATACATTGAGAATGGGCCTTGCTTAAATAGGTAAGGAATAACAATCTAAGAACCAATCAAGGTTGTAGATTAAGCCATAAATCAAGGAAATAACTAGTCATCAAATAACTAGTCAAGACCATAGATTTAGGAGAGAACTAGACAACAAGGATCTAGTCAATACCATAGATCAAGGAAAGAAGTAGTAAATACCATAGATCAAGGAAAGAACTATACCTAACAACTAGATAATATCTCCTAATATTTAAATAAGATAAAAGAAATATCCACACACATAAGTGGGTGAGGATAAATACAATAAAGGTAAATAAAATACCTAGGTGAACATGAGCTAAGGTAAATACCTACTATAACATGATAAGTGTAGAATTGTGAAGACCCTGCAACACTATTTTACCAATCACAACAACATAACCTGCAACAAATAACTAAAGCAAAGGAACTCAAAATGATATTAATTACATGCCTCTTCGAGAGGGCAACCTCCTTTGAGCAAGTTCAATACAATATATTTGTGGATGCTTCATTGAGCCTCAACACCTTCTTATATACTAATTATTATTTAAGAAACTACTACTTCCTGCACACGTGGGATTATTCAAAGATGTTGAAAGGACGACTTACAAAGCATGTGTGTCTAACATAACTAATATATTATAAAGCAAATAAAAGGGTAGGAACACGGGTTCTTAACATCCCCTCCCTTTTGGAAAAATCTTTGTCCTCAAAGCTTCAGATGTGGAAATTGGTGTTGAATCTGGAGAAGTGGTTCCCATGTTGTGTCTTCTAGTTGCATGTCGTGCCAATGGATTAGGACTTCTGTTATGGAGCGGGAACGGAGTTGGTGGGTCTTCTTGTCTAGGATGGCTTCTGGTTATAGAAGGATGGAGCCTTCATTATCAAGTTGTTGTAAAATTATTTGTGTTTTGACATTTGTTCCCAGAAATTTCTTCAAACAAGAGACATGGAAAACGGGGTGAATTGGGGAGGAAGGTGGAAGCTCCAGCTTGTAAGCAACAGAACCAATTTTCTGGAGGACCTTATAGGGCCCATTAAACTTTGGAGAAAGATGATGATGCCCTTTGAGCTTCAAGGATGACTTCTTATAAGGTTGGAGACAAAGGAAGACCATATCACCTGGTTGGAAGGCATGCTCAGAGCAGTGTTGACTAACTTGCTACTTCATGCGGTTATGTGCCATGTGGAGATTGGTTCGTAGAGTGCTAAGAATTTGATCCAGGATACAAAGAGTAGTGTCAAATGCATGAACTCTCGAATTGCCAAGGTTATATGGAAGAAGGGTTGGTGGCTTTTGACCATAGACTACTTAATATGGGGTCATTTAAGTAAAAGTGTGGTGTGATGTATTGTACGACCATTCTGCAAGGGGAAGCCACTTTGTCCACTGGTGTTGTTGTTATGAAACAAAGCAATGAAGGAACGTTTCTAAACACTTGTTGACAATTTCAGCCTGGTCATCCGTCTAGGGGTGATACCGGGAGCTCATCTTCAGTTGGGTGCCTGTGTTTCGAAAAAGCTCTGCCCAAAAGTTGCTGGTGAAAGTTGCATCACAATCAGAGACAATAGAGGAAGGAATGCCATGTAGACAAAAAATATGATCCATACAAATATGGGTGACTGTGGAGGCTTTATATGGATGGCTGAGGGAACATAAATGACTATATTTGGAGAGGAGGTCGACCACAACCAAGATGACTTATTTACCTCCCGACCGAGAAAGACCCTTGATAAAATCCATAGAGATATCTGTCTAGATCCTAGTCGGAATTGGAAAGGGCTCTAACAAATCGGAAATTGTTGTTATCTCACCTTTGTTGATTTTGCAAGTATCACATTATGGCACCATTTGTTTAATAACACCCTTCATTCCTTTCCAAAAGATTTTTCAGCATGCCCACTCATAGGTTTTGAGAAATCTGGAGTGTCTTGTCGATGGAGAAGCATGAATTTCATAGAAGACAACTTGATGAAGGTCTATGTAATGGGTAAGCACTAGACAACCCTTGTGGCATAGAAATGCACCATCCAATGAATAATGCAGTATGGCTACGGGGTTAGTGGCCAAACACTAGATGATGTGTTGCGAGGAGGGATCAAGTGCATACCCCGGTTTTTCAGATTCCAGCCAGTTTGGGATGGGAATGGAGATGGCCAACAAGGATGACTGGTCCTTGAATGCATGTGAGAGAGCACTGACCACAATATTAGCTTTACCCTTCTTATAGGTTATCTCATAGTCATACCCCATGAGTTTGCTGACCCATTTCTATTGTGTTGGGGATGAGACCCATTGTTCTAGGAAATATTTCAAACTCTAGTGGTCAGTTTTGATGCAAAAATGATTCCCCAGTAGGTATGGCCGTCATTTTTGTACTGCATAGATATTTTCCTTCATTTCCTTCTCATATGTAGACAAGGCTAAGTTTTTTCCCAAAGAGCTTTGGTAGTGAAGGCAATTAGGTGACTTGCTTGAAGAAGGACAACACCCAAGCCATTCCCACATGCATCACTTTCAATGGTGAAAGTTTGAGTGAAGTCTGGCATGGCCAAAATGGGTGTGCTACAGATATCCTGTTGAAGAGCCAAAAATGCCTGGTCAACTATGGTGTTCTAGGTGAAGGCATCTTTCTTCAATAAGGAAGTTGAGGGGGCCGCAATCTTTCCATAGTCCTTGATGAACTTGCGGTAGTACCCAATAAGGCCTAAGAAACTCTGAAGTATTTTGAGAGTTGTTTGCTAAGGCCATTCCTGCATTGCGTTGATCTTGTCTGGATCTACATGGACCCCGTCGACAGATACAATGTGCCCAAGATATTCCACTCCTTCAATGCTAAAGGAACACTTGGACTGTTCGACACATAATGTATTGTCTACCAAAATTTGTAATGCCCTGTCAAGGTGCTGGAGGTGGTCAGCCCATGCGCGACTGTAAACCAAGATATCGTCAAAGAAAACCAGGACAAATTGATGGAGGAAAGGATGAAAGATTTTATTCATGAGTGCTTGAAAGGTGGAAGGGGCATTTGTAAAGCCAAATGACATGACCAAAAATTCATAGTGACTATCATGAGTGTGGAAGGATGTTTTTGGAATGTCTTCAGGATGCAATTGAATTTGGTGATAGCCAGAGTGAAGGTCTAATTTGGAAAAAAAAATTCCCCATGGAGCTCATCCAGAAGCTCATCAATGACATGTTGTCGTGTAAATGTGTAACATGGAAATTTGAAATTTCCAAGCACGACAACTATACCCTTGTGCCAAAATTTTCATGTTTTGTCATTCCCAACCACACCAATTCCACCCAGTCAGTCCAGTGACCCCCTGAACCAATGTTATATCATACCCCTAGGTGATTTAGGAAGGTCAAATGAGTCCCCTAGGTGATTTTAGGAGTTCATTGAAAATGCAAATTTCGGGCAGTCACGGGAAGGGCCATCATTGGCCTTCCCAGGACTGGATCAACCCCCCTGGAGTAGAACAGAAGGGAAAAATTCAACATGGAGGTGAACTTAAGACCTTAGAACATCATGGAAATTATTTTGGAAGGTTTGGGGAAGTTTTTACAGACTTGGAGCAGTCTAAATAAAAAACAGGGTTCACAAGCCTAGATAGTACACAGGCCTAAAACAACTGCTGAGCTTCAGAAGAAGATTCCGGGAGCTCCATATGGAGTTAGGAGTAAAACAAAACATCTCTAGAAACATAATTCAAAGACCTAAAAGATGATGAAATCATATTTTTCACAACACCTTGGCACATAGGGTTTATAGACAATTTTTCTCTAGAACAAGTAGAGTACCAAATCAAAACTCCATTTTTTTAGGGACCAGATGGAATAATAAAGACATGAAATCCCCCAAATTGGATTCAAAATTACATTTCCAGTTAGGATCATATATAATTTCACCAAGAAATTCCACCGGGAGCTCATGTTATCATCGTTCCAAGTTACCCTCTTGGAGACAGTTCGGGAGTTAGTCAATTTTCGAGAGGACACGTGTCAAAACCAAGAGACTAGTGGGATTTTATGTCCCTGAAGTCCCTAAGGTCAGGTAAATAAACCTTGGAAAAATGTGCTCAGCCCCCATGTGACCTCTGGGACCCTTGTGTGACCTTCAGATTTGACAGTTAATCCCCCAAGTGCATTTTTGGAGCTCAAATTCCCTGATGTCGGATGGAGGACACGTGTCATCCTCTTGCTCACCGTGGAATTTGATGTCCCTCATGTCCCTAAGGTCAGGGATAGAAGACATGTAAAAATTCACCTAGCCCCTATGGGGAGTCCTTTGGTCATCCACATGACCGACTATCAGCCCCCAATGCTTAAAGCTACTTTTTTCACCTCCATTCCCTGTTGTCCGATCGCTACCACATGTCAGCTCTAGGACTACCCTATAATTTTATGTTCCTCAATTCCCTGAGGTCAAGGACATCAAGACATGAAAAATTCACCCAAATCAAACTCAAAAATTTGAATTTTTTTCTAATTGTTAGCTGCTTCTCAGTGCGAGAAGAAAAGTTACCGAGAACACCAGTCCACCACTCTACCATTGCTAAAGCTCAAACCAGATCCATCAGAACACATTATCCTTAACTCCATAATGGAACATAGGTCACAAAAGGAATATTGATCAAACCAAGAATAAAGAATGAAGAAAAGAGGAAAAGAAGTCTGAAAACTCCATTGTTATAAAATCAAGAATCAAACATATCTTGCAAACCATTGAATGGATTGACAACCCATTTGTTGCTGAGTTCTTATCTCTTGAAGGCCATTAAAAAATCATATTCAAACCTCTAATTTTCAGTAAGGAACTCTCACAGTGAAGAAATTTCACTTCCGGCTCCACGAAGAACAAAGTTTAATTTCCCATCAAACCGGTTGTCGGATTGAAGTAAAATTTCGAGTGAAGCACCAGAAGCAAAAACCTATCAAAATGGAATTTATTTCATCATGAACAGAAACAAAAACTAGACCTACAAATTTCAAGCTCCATTAATGGCCACCATGACACGGTAATGGAAAATATTAGCGAGCTACCTCTTTACTTCTCAGGGTTCTAGTCAGCGAACTCGCTTGAAAATTCGAGGAAATGATCGTTGAAAAATCTAATTTCACGTGAACTAGTTTTTCGCGCCATGAAGTCCCTATTTTTCATGGATATGGAGGGCTATGTTTTTATCAGCATTATTCCCTCTTAGGATAAATTTTCAAATTCCCGAATATCCGGCAGGCGAAATCATCCAAAATTTAGAGGGAAGGGTCTCCAAAAAATCTAGTTTCTCTCAAACTAGTTTTTGCATGACGAAGTTACCAGTTTCTTGAGATATGAAGGACTGTATTTTTATCAGTATTCTTCCATAGTAGCTTCATACCCGAAGCTCTTACAAGACATAAATTTTCATTTTTTATTTTTGAGCTTTTTGGAAAGCGAATCATGATGAAAATTGGAGCACGAGTTCATGACGAAGATTTGAATCCAAAGAATTTGTTCCCGCCGCAAATAGAGGTCATTTTCACCACTTACTAAAAATATCATATGTTATATTTCCTTTCATGCTATAAATTATGAGTCCCACTAAATTGCAAGTTCTATCACTCAGGATGATCAGAAAAGGGGTAAAATGAAAAGTAAGACAGAAAGTGACTTCTTCCTAAAATAACATGTCCCCAAATAACAACTTGCTAAAAATAGAAATGTGCCAAAAATAGCAATATGTTAGTAACAGAAGAGGTTGGAATATGGTATATATTTCAAAAGTTGAAATTGGAACAAGACAGGTGATATGTCTCAGAATAGCAGAGCACAGGCTCATATTCTAAAAATAGCAAGTTTTCATTTCAGAGTGGAAAGTTGCATATGACTTTGTTTTCACTCACGTTACTAATTTTTGGACTCCCTTTTGGATAATGAGATGGTTTTATGAGTTGAAAAGGATGAATGAGGAATTCAAGGAGGTCCTAGAAGCATCATCTTGAGAGCGATGGTTTACAGAAGCAAAGCAAGGCATCACAAGGCACATCATCTAAATGCATCTTCATCACTTAAGGAACCAAGTGATCCAAAGTGAATTGGTTAGAATGATTTCAATGAGTCAAAGGGTTCATCAACCATGTTTCAAGGAGGGTCATCATGGGAATTGTATGTGTTCATCTCAAGTTTGTAGTGGTAAACATCATAACAGTGTTTCTAGACACTCATTCTATGGTCCAGGATGTCCATGCATCATAGAGTTTGTGGTCATCACTAGATTGGGAGCATGATTCAAAGTTATTCAAGGGAGAAATCTTCATTAGTGTAGAAGATCACCAGTGGAAGAAATCCTTGCTCAAATTTCATGGTTGCATCAAGCCATTCAAATCATTTCATCATAAGGAGTGCTTTCCCCTCCATCCCTTCCCTCTCCCTCTGTTTCCCTCTCTACTTTCTCTCTCTGTTCTAATTCTTCGTTATGTGTCATTATTGTATTTCATCCTATTTACTTAAGTGACCCATTTCAATTATAAAAAGTATCTTCTCAAAATTATAAGAGAAATAATTAATTCATGGAAAAAAAGGTCACGAGTGGAATATGGAAATGAAGAGTCATGTGAGGGAGGTGAAATGTCAATTTATATTGCTATAAATTGTAATGAGATCTTCATTTTAAAGTGTTCTTCTAATTCGGAAATTCTTCTAGCTAGTTGTATTCTTATAAGTTCATGAGAGAGATTTTGTTCCCTTGTGAGTGAAAAGAGTTAGGCACTTCTCCCCTATTCTCAATGTCTTCCATTCTCAAACTATGTACAATTTTTTCTTGAGCATCAATACAAGGAGTTTCGAGCCTTTTTTGACTAAGGGATTTACTGATAGTTTGTGGTCATTAAATTCTAATTGGTCTTGTTGTTGTTTGTAGTATTGTTTCTTCCTAACTTTAGTACATGTGATGAAACTTATAACTAGTGTGTGCAGGAATATGATTTTCTACGTGCAACATTAGTTCCCCTACCTCTTTTCTCACTCCCCTTTCCCACTCTTCAGACAAATTCTCCCCTAGCAAGAGATTGCTAGCTTTTCCGTAGGGTCAGTGGAATGCCCCTGTTGGATCCCTAAACACAAGGAAACTAGGAAAATCCACCTTTACTTACGCATGCATATATGGAAGTTGCATTGGTTAAGTAGAGGGACTTAGATTCCCAGAGCATTGGCAAGAAATCTAGAATTTTGTCCACTAGAATTTATTTTTCCCAACATGACTGGAATGGGAAATTTTTCCTCGAAGGTGAGGTAGTTAAGGGAAAAAAATTCAATGTAGAGTCACCATGATCCATCCTTTTCGTGGACAAGAAGTACTGGGGAGGAGTATGGGCTGGTGCTGGGGTGAATGACACAGGATTTAAGGAGTTCCTAGACTAGGTTTTCAATTTCAATCTTTTATAAATATGGATAATGGTAGGGATGGGTATTAGGGGGAATGCTTCTTGGAAGGAGTGGGATGCAGTGATATTTAGGCTGTGAAGGGGGCAACCCCATTGGTTTGATAAAAATAGTACCATGTGTTGTCAAGGATGGATTGTAAGTCCGTGGGGTTGTGAGCGGTAGTGGGGGGTTGGGGTTGGATTGAGTGTAGGTGGTAAGATATCCTATGGGAGCCTTTATTCAAAATATTTTCTATGCGATGGGAGATAATAGCAGAAGTAGATCCTAACAATAATCCCTTTAATGTGTGCTTCGGGCCATTATCTGTGAACTGCATTCAGAGCTCAGAAAAATCCCATAGAATTGGTCCCAAATTATGGAGCCATTGTGCACCTAAAACCACATCACCTCCGCCTAGAGGTAGGGAGAACATATCTGATCACAAAGTGTAGTCGCCTATTATAATGCATACATTCTAACATTTCCCTTTACAAGGAAATTTCCCCCCATTAGCAATCATTACTTCTAAGCTAGAACAAGGGTATACATAGTTGTCTGCCTTCTTAGCAATACGGGGATAGATGAAATTGTGTGTGCTGCTTGAGTCAATGAGGATTGCGAGAGGAATCATTTTGGATAACCCCTAGACCATCACAGTTTGTGGGGTGGTAAAACTAGCTAGTGCATGTAAGGAGATTTCTGGTAAATCCTCCTGGGGTGCAGAATCCTCTATAGGGCTTTGTTCATCTGGAGCATCCTTGAAGTCCTAGCTATCCACCTCTCTATCTTGCTCTGGTGGTGATTCCACATCTAGTAGGTAAAGTTTTTGTGTGATGCACCTGTGAACCTTAACCCATTTATCATCATAGTTGTAACATAATCCCTTACCCTTACATAACCACATCTCAGCCTCGGTAAAACACTTGATTTGGGTGTGGGACATTGGCCATTTGTTGGTTGGGTTCTTAGATGTGGATGATAGTTGGAGTCAATGCTGCATTGAGATTTTATCTTCAACCAACTTAGCTAGGCCTAAGGATTCCATCATGTTGGTGGGGCGAAACATTTTCACCTCTGAGTAGATTGGCTCCTTGAGGCCACTAACAAAGTAGCTCTTGAAGAAGTCTTATGTTAGCTTTTCAGTGTGACTAGTTAGTTTCTTAAACTCCTACTAATACTCCTGAACAATAATAGTTTAGTGGAGTTTGGTGAGAGCTCCAGTGAAGTCCTCGAATTCAGAGGGACCAATTTTTCCCAAAATGAGGGATGTAAATTTCTTCTAATCGGGTTCATCATTTTCTATGAGATACCAATGATACCATTGTAGTGCATATTTTTCCAAATGGTAAGAGGTAATTATGACTTGATTGACATAATAAGTGTCACGAATGTTGAAGAAATGCTCGGCCTAATAAATCCATCCTGTAGGATTTGTACCATTGAACTTGGGGAAGTCCAACATGGGCCCATGGGAGGGGTTGGAGAAGGAGTTGTGTGAGGACTCCATCATTGGCCGTTGTTTGATCAAAATTTCATGTTCCTGATTCAATCAGTGTAGCCTTTGAGCCAGCTCAGTGACCTGGGATTTCAATGTTTTAAGTTCTTCCTCCATGACTTTGGTGCTTGTTTGGGTGACAACCATAACCAGGTTTGTTTTGTAATAGATAGAAAAAATATTTCTAAAACACGTTTAGCAATGGAAATTTAGGATTTGAGCTGAAAAAATGGGGAAAATGGACTTAGACAGGGTTGTTGACACTTTCTAGGCAATTTTGATGGAGGAAAATTGTAATTTGGGGGATGTAATGGTAAGACATTAAAACTTGTTCCTTAAGAAAAAAAGGAGAGGAATAGGGAAAGGAATAATGTGTACGAATTTTGGGGCAAACGGGTAAAAAATGAAGAAGTTATGGTAAACCCTAAAAAAATTGAAAATGGTGATTTCCGAGTGATAAAAGTGGAATTGGGTGTCGGATCCTCAAAGTATGAAATGTACGGAGTGGGATTTTGGGTGTTTGAGGGAATTTTCAAAACAAATGGAGCTATAATACAAAAGATATGGCTAAAACATAGAATTTCCAATGCCTCAAGGATTTTTTTCACCCTTGATTGCGTTCATGAATAGGAGGATTGTCACGCATCCATCAAAGACCCTACACACGGACCAGAAATGAAAACATACTTGAAATCAAGAAAATAGAATGATTTTGGCCTGATTTGGTTTGCTTAGAGAAGAATGGTCTCGAGAAAATGATGAAGGATGGTTTCTGAAGCCTGTGGTTTTGGAAAAGGAGACAACCACCTAAAACTTTCAAGGTTTTCTGGCTCTAGCCAATGTCTGTGCCGAGTTTTCATGTGAAATTTAAGGAGTTCCTGTGTGTGTGAAAAAAATGCAAACGAAATGCAATATTGTTGGAAACGAAACAACTCTACCCAGATCTATGAACAAAATGCAAACAAAAGCTGGACCACTTTCTAATCACCAAGATCCCATTTGGATGAGGTGAGAGCATATAGTGGGCAGAATTAAATCACCACGATTTACTACAGAGAGAAAAAAATGGGCCGTGGAAAGTTCTCTGATAACAGATGTGAAGACTGCGCAACACTATTTTACCAATCACAATAACATAACCTATAACAAATAACTAAAGCAAAGGAACTTGAAATGATATTAAATCGCAAGCCTCTCTGAGGGGGCAACCTCCTTTGAGAAAGCTCAATACAATATATTCGTGGATGATTCATTGAGCCTCAACACCTTCTTATATACTAACTCCTATCTAAGAAACTACTACTTCCCGCACATGTGGGATTATTCAAATATGCTAAAAGGATGACTTACAAAGCATATGCATCCAAAGTAACTAATCTATTATAAAGAAAATAAAAGGGTAGAAACACGGGTTCTTAACAAGAATTATTATAAATGTATGTGGAAGATATTTTCATAAGTAAAAGCAAGGCACAAGTGTTCTAACATGACACAACACTATGAGGTTCTACAAAACATTATAAGAGGTTGTAAGTGAATTGGGATGTGTAAAAAATCACATAGGGAAAGAATACTCTGTGTAACATTATAGAATATATGAATATTATGAAGGGATATGGTGTAAGTCTACATGAGCTATCAATACTCTGAGATGAAATATGTAAGATTTCAAGAGAAACAAGTGTTTCTTTATTGTAGCATGGGATTGCTAAAGATATTAGGGTTGTGAATCATGTGTATGACATGTGTGGAACTACACATGGAAATGTACTAAGTATTGATACAATTTTTCAAGGGTGAATAGTGTTGGGCAAGTTGCGAGGCAGGTATATTTTCACTATATGGCTATATGCACAGGTTTGGTCAGTTTATTAATACTTAGTGATTAACATTTACTCCCACACACCACAAGCCCAAATAGTATAACTTTTACTCTTCCAAATAGTTTTGTGGTCTATTGATGGGATGTGAATTTAACTTGGTAGCTTCTCTAAATTTCCACATTATGTACATACTCATTTGATACAATCAACCTTAAATTCAAGTTTACTGTCTACTTTATTACAAATAGTATCATTGACAACATAACTTGCACATGGAGGGAATCCATCATTTGTTGTCATCTAATATATAATCTCTAAAATTTCTAAATGTGGTTGTATAAAGCTCAAACTATATATGGGTACCAAAAAAATATATGTCATAGATTATAGGTTTCCTTACATATACCAATTTTAAATTCTCAAATTCTCATTGTGTAATTTTGATTTCAGGATTGTAATCTTTAATGATTCTATACAACTCACTTTGGTTTTTTTTCTAGAACTATTCTTTCCTCAAACTAGGAAAAACCATAATTTGTAATACATCCTTTGCATTGGAAGTGACACATGGTTTTTCCAATACTCAATAACAATATATTTTACACCATTATAAATTTTATTTCTTTGAGGTTCCGTACATATCAATACCTGATTTTCTATTATTTCATCCAATTTTAACCTACACTTCACATACCATAAGATAGTTCTTCTACCTTTACCAAGAGCATTTGCAATTGTTGTGACCTATCACTTTTTGACTATTTCTGGAGCCAATAAAGTTTTTATGATAGATCTATGTGCTATAAAAAATATTTTCTATGAGAGAAGCTACCAATAATTTCAAGTGCATTATGTAATAATATGTACCTTGATTTATTTCAAGTTATTCGTAGCTTTTGAATCAACTCCTAACAACTCAAAAATAGGGACCATGTCTTTACATTGAAATTTTTTTTCTACCAATTGAGATATGGTAATCAAATATTTATTTTGAAAGTAATCATAGTGTATGTTTGTTGAATGGGAATTTATATTGTTTACAAAATCTACTTTTATCTCTTCAACAATAAAATATAAATCATCTTCATCCATATCCTCATTATTATTCATGTTTGGTAATCCTCCATTTAGAAAACTTTCTTCTTCCTCTCTTTAAGAAAAATCAACATCTTAAGCATTGTTATTTGTTCATTGCTTCCTTTTATTTCTTCATCTATTATTTATTGAGATTGGAAATCTTCTTGTTCTTTAATTTCTTAGTAAGTTTGAATAGCTTCAAGAGCTTGTTGAGTTTGAAGAGCTTCATTAACTTGAGAAATTTATTCCCTTTTTAACTTGTTATCTTTGTTTCTCTTTTCATTATATTTCTTCTCCTTTTTAGGGTCTAAATTTTGATCAACCTTCCTCACTCTTATACATTTCTAACCCATTACATGCCATAATGCCTATCAAATTACAACAATTTGATTTAATTATTTAATTTTAGAAATTGAAGTACAAAGAGAGAATTGATTTCATATTTGAACTAAATTGAAATTATATAGTTGAAGTAAATAAAATATTTTAATATTTACTTAATTAAAATTACAAAAATTAAGTAAATAAAATAGTTTAGTTTCATACTTTAAAAACTAAAGGAAATAAATGATTTTTTTAACTAAACGAAACAACTTGATTGATTATGACATTGTAGTAAAATTAATCATTTGATTTCATATTTAAATTTAAAGAAAATAAATGAACTAAATTTAAAATGAAATGAAACACTCAACACTGATTACAAATTTGAAGTAAAAATAATAATTTTATTACATACATAAACTAAATAAAACAATTGAAAAGAAATTTAAATAAACAAAATAACCCAATTGATTACAAAATTCATAATGTCTATTTTAATATTAATGCATCCTCTAAAAGAAAATGTTTATTTTACATTTTTCTTTCCACCATTTAATTTATTAATACCACATTTATTTTTTACTCTTTGGGCATTCCTTCTTAGACCTAGGATGTCGAACATTAATCCCATTTAGAATTAATTTTTGTTGAGGTTCATAGTGATGTAATAACCACCCAAAGGGGATTCCTCCTTATAATTAAAACTTTCTTGTTAAAGCATGTATGTTATATAGGCTTCAAAGGAAGACATGAAATTAATCATAATTATTTTAGAACCCCTACTAGAAAAAGGATTCAAGGTATATAATACTCTAACATATAGATTCAATTTGGAACTATGTGACTAAGTGTTAACTTGTGGATTGATTTGTGTGTTTGGGTAAATCATATATTAAAACCTTGATTTTTGGATCTATATTATCATGATATGAATTAATTTCAACCTATCAATACTTATAATGATTATAAATTATTTGGATCTCATAAAAACTCAAAAATGAGGGAATGGAATGGTAGAAAAGAAACTAGATTCTCTTTTTCAATTTATAAGAATAAAAAGCACATTGATCTCAATTAAACCACACAAAAATTATCTCTAAGGTCAATGTTCAATTAAAATTATAAATTAATTGAGCAATTGTTGTTGCAAATCAGCAGCACCCCCTAGATGTTGATCAGATTTCTAGTTTGATCATACTAGCATCCAGTGTGATTGCACAACATTGAATCCTTTCCCCAAGTGTGGGACTTACAAAATGAGAAAGGAATCTCCAATTTAGAGGCTAGTTCCTCAATTCCTCTAGTCAGATTTATCACTTACAAGTTGCAGAGGTCTATATTCCTAACCCTACCCTAAATTCCAAAGGAGACAGAGATAGAGAATGTAAAAAAGCTAAAACTAATGCTAATAGGTGATGCACCAAAGGAGTGGTGAGCATTTTTTACTTCTGTAGATTGACACAGTCCATAAAAATGCAACAAAGAACCTTATGCACAAACTGATAATTGTAATGAAGGATCATAAATTAACCAAACAACATAGGTAGAGGATGAAAACTAATCACAGAGGCTATATTGTTATTTTAATCATCAAAATCACTTGCATTACAACACCTGAGAGGTAAAATAAAGTTACAGCTCTTAGAAAAGGTCTGATATTCCACCAAAATCACTTCTAAGGTGAGAAAGGGGGCCTGCAATACACAAAAAATGTTCAACCCTTTGAAAATGAGCCAAATTTGGCTTTTACAGTGCAAGGGACAAGCCCAGGAGAGATAAACGTGGGAAAACATGGAAGGGATTCAACCATTGACCAAAACACATTTAAAACAGCATGGGCATCCTTACAGACCCATCCCCTGACATTTTTATCCATGCTGGGAGAGAATGCGAGCCATTCTTCATTAAAAATGGTGGTTGAAACGTCATTTCTGTCCATGACCACGTGCCAGAGGTGTTTTTTAATTTTATCTCTCCAAACTCCATCAAAATGAAAAAATGACCTTGGAATATTGTAGAGAATTTCACTAGCTTTCCATTGATATAAAGAACGTGAAAAAAATGAGCTCTGGATCGAAAGATATGACCATTTGAAGTTTTAGGGAAAAACAGGGCCAAATTGGGTTGGCGGGCAAAAATTCCAATTTTTGCACCTTTTTGGTCATTTGGAAAATTTTCCAAAATTTCCCCACGCTCCACCACTCTAGATGCCACGTGGTGGCATATCATTGGCCGCGGGCCTTTCAGGGGAAAATTTTCCCAAAAAAACTCCGTCGAGCCATAACTTCAAAAATACATGGAGTTAGGAGGAAAAATTTACCTTTCTGGAAAGTTGAGAAAGAGCTCTATCCAATGGTGTCATTTCAAGAAGGTTTTGAGTGCCTAAAAAGAAAAATATTATGACTGAGGCACAAGAGAGGAAAAAATGAGAGGAGTTAGCCATAAAAAATGAGCAGGGGCACATTTTGGATAACAATTTTGGCGACTCAAAGGGGTCATCTGCCTGTTGGATGAAGTTACCAGTTACCTGAAGCAATCCATTGGGTATGGAGTCATTGAATTCTCTGTTTGATACCCCAACTAACTAGAACACTGCAAGGAGGAAGATGGAATATCACCTGATGGAGCAAGGCCTGTAAACACATCTCCAGGAACAACAAGCTTGTGCCAAAGCACTTAGGGAAAGAAAAACTAATCTACAGCAAAGCAATGTGCACAAGCACTTGGAGGAATGAAAAACCTAAACTAATATGTACAGGGTGAAGCATTTCCTTCAGTAGCAATGCTTCAGATGGATTCCATTGACTGGAATCTGCAGTTCTTCACCATCCAATGAAGACAACTAGAAAGCATTGTTGTCCTTACACTTTGTGACCATGTATGGGCCACTCTAAATGGCATCAAATTTTGAATGCCTTCCCAATTTTGCTCTATCCGCATCCCATTTTAACACTGGATCTCCAACTTGGAAGGATCTGTTCTTGGCCTTTCTATCAAAGGTCTTCTTTATCAAAGCTTGATCCTTCTCCATTACTTGGGATGCCTGATTTCTGATTTCTTGGAGCTCCATCAATTCTGCATATCTGACTTCCATAGGATCAAATTCCAACAACTCCAACTGTTTCATGAGTTCAATGTTGGCAACTCAAGTGATATGGGCAAAATTTCCTCTCTTCCATAAACAAGCTTGAATGGAGAGTTACCTGTAGATATTTTATGAGTTATCCTATCAGCCCATAAGGCTGATCTCAATTTGGTATGCCAATACCTCTGATTCTCATCAAGAGTCCTCCTAATGATCCTCAACAAGTTCTTGTTTGTAGATTCAGCCTGGCCATTACCCTGGGGGTAATAGTTTGATGAAGTATTTAGGTAGATCCCGTTCTTGACAGCCCGTTCAGTCACCTTGGATCTAATGAATGCCAATGCATTATCTGATATTATTGTAGCTGGTATGCCAAATCTGGTTACTATTCCCTCATAGAAGTCTAGGATGCTAGATTCATTTGCTTCCTTGAGTGCTACTGCTTTAGTCCATTTGGTGAAGTAATATGTGGCTGTTAAAATCCACTTGTGCCCTTGGCTTGAATTGGGATTAATAACTCCAATGAAGTCTAAACACCATTGCATGAATAGCTGGTCAACTGAAATTGGATGCAATGGGAGGGAAGCTAGCCTGTCTTTACCTATGAAAAATGCACAATTCTTGCACCTCTTAATCCATGCATAACAATCATTGAAAATCTTGGGCCAATAATAACCAGCCCTCATGATCTTTAGAGATGTCACTCTTGGTGCAAAATGACCACCAGCTGGTCCACCATGGAACTCTTCCAGCACCTTATGAATCTGATTTGTACCAATGCATCTCAATAGTACTCCATTCACATCTCTTTTGAATAAAACACCATCAACAAGGGCATATGGGACAGCTTGCAACCTGAAGTGTCTTCTTTGGGTCTTGTTCATCTCTGGAGGACATAGACCTATGCTTAGGAAGTGCATTATACCTTGGGTCCAACAAGGAGTGGGGACACCATCATTCTCCTCTTGAGTTCTTCCTTGCTCATGGCTGTCTTGCAACGCCAAAACAACCTCCTTCTCATTGCATGATTCCTCTTGTTTTCTCAAGATCAGCTGCTCACACAATCCTTTTCCTCTTACCAACTTGGTGACTTTGATCTCAATGTCATACTCCATGACACGAGTAATCCAACCTGCCCTTTTTTCATTCAAGTCTTTGTTGAGGAGGAAGTCTTTAACCCTCGCATGAGAAACCAACAATTGGACCTTATTGTTTGAAACTAGATGCTTGAATTTCTTCAAGCTCCTGATTACTACAAGAACATGTTTCTCAATGAAAGAATATCTCACCTCATAGTCCTCCAGGCTTTGGCTGAAGAAAGAAATTGGCTGCTCATCATTGTCTTTATTTTGCTGTACCAAAATTACAGAAATAGTATCATCACCTCCAAACACATAGAGGATGAAATCCTTGGAGAAATCCAGGTTGATGAGAGTTGGGGCTTGAGAGATGGCTTCTTTGATTGATTCAAAAATTTCCTTTCCTTCTGCTGTCCATTTGAAAGCCATGCTTTTCTTTAGCATCTTGGTGATAGGTCTGACAAGGGCTGCAAAATTTGGGACAAACCTCCGAACAAAATTTATTCTTCCTAAGAAACTTTGAAGGGCCTTCTTGTGGCTTGGCAATGGCAGTGCTCTTATGGCTTCGACTCTTTCCGGATCAATTGCTAATGCTTCTTTGGAGACAATGTGGCCAAGGAGCTTTCCTTCATGTGCTAGAAAAACACACTTTTTAGGATTCAAGGAGACTCCAAATCTTCTACACCTTTGGAACACTTGTCTCAAATGAAAGAGGTGGTCTGCTGTATTTTTTGAAAAAACAGTGATATCATCAAGATATATCAGTACAATGTTGTTAATCAAACCTTTGAACGCCATATCCATTGCTCTTTGGAAGGTAGCTCTAGCGTTGGACATCCCAAATGGCATTTTCCTGTATGCATAAGTTCCCCATTTAATTGTAAAGGCTATCTTGAACTGATCTTCTTTCTTCACTATAATTTGATTATACCCTGAATAGCCATCAAGTAGTGAAAACCTCTCGGAGCCAGCAACAACTTGTAAAATATGCTCCATGGAAGGAAGTGGATAATGATCCTTAAGAGATGCTCTATTCAAATCTTTGAAGTCAACACACAATCTGATTTCCCCACTCTTCTTTCTGACAGGAACCAAGTTAGCAACCCAATTAGAATACTTGATAGGGAATATGATTCTTGATTCTATCAACTTATTCAATTCTTTTCTCATGAGAGGCTCCATGTGGGGGTTGACTGGCCTTTGTTTCTGCCTGATGGGCTTAGTATTTGGATCCAATTCAATGGTGTGTTGAGCTAACTCGGGATTGAAACCTTTCAAATCTTCATAGCTCCAAGCAAACACATCAGGGAATTCTTGACAAAGTTGTATGAACTCATACCTTTCTTGCTCAGTTGTCATCTTATCAATTTGGAGTGATTTGCCTCTTTCTACTGAGATGGACACTGAATCTTCTCCCTTCACTTGGATGTTTGCTTTCTCCTTCCTAAACTGATCATTAGGATTGAAAATGGACTCCAAAGTAATAAGTCCCTTTGGTAGTTTTTTGGTTCTCAGTTACACCACCTGGTCACCATACTACTGCTCCAAATTTTCCTAATTTTTGGCTGAGAATTCAGCCTCTTCTTATAAGAAATGGATGATTTGCTGATCATTTTCAAACACTTGCCAACTTACATTGTTGTCTGGAACTGAAGGCCTTACAATCACATGGATTTTTGGCTGTACCTTGTCCTTTTGAATGCTCTCCACAATGTCAAAGGCTGCCCCAACTACTGCAATCCTGTCAGCAGCTTGGTTCTCTTTTCTAGGAATGGATTTTATGCTAAAGCCCTCATAATATTCAATGAGGTTCCCACACCCTGTTCTTGTAGCACTTGAGTAGATCATTCTTGATATCATGTTGCCCCTTGAATTGGTTGACAATCAACTCACTGTCACCAAAGACTTGCAAGTTCTTTATTCCTCTCTTGATTGCCCAATGCAGTCCTTGCACCAAGGCTTCATATTCAACAGTGTTATTAGAGCATGCAAACTGAAATCTAAAAGCTGAATAATACTTAACTCCTTGAGGTGAAACTAGCATGTATCCCCCTCCTGCACCTTGTCTGGTCCTTGATCCATCAAAAAAAAACTGCCATACCTCATTGTCATCTTTGTGGTTTGGCTTGTTGATGCTAGGAATAGGCTGATTTTCTTCATGTATGCAATAGACTCCCAGCTCAGATTCTTCTATTTCTTGATAAGGATAAAAAGCATGCACCTTGCTTGCCCATTCATCAAGAGTTAAATCTGGGATGCTTCCAACCTTGGTGTCAGCTTCATCAGTGCTAGGATGATCTTCTTGATCAAACGCTGAACAATTGACATTAATCTGACTTGGAGTGTAAGGCTCAATGTGAAAGTTTGCAATAGGTTCAGACCTGATTGTGGCTTTGGTTCCATATCTTGTTCTGAACAGCATGTGTGACCAATCAGCAAACAAGTAACCTCCAATCTTAGCTGTGAAATCCCTTGACAAACATAGGGCAAAGAGTGGTGGAAGGTCTATTACTGAGACATCTTGCAAAACAACCACGTTGGGACAGACATGCAAAGTAAGACTCAAGTTTTTAATCACCCCGACTGTTGTTACTGTTGTTCCATCCAATTGCACCACCCCTTTGGATATGGTTTCATACTGAATTCCCAACTGATTAGCTATTTGCTTGGGCATTACTGAACTACTTGCCCCGGAATCAATCACGCAATTGTGTACTAATTGATTTCCAATAATCAATGAAACGTAGAATGGAGGGGGCTTCAATATTTTACCTTGCTGTCCTCCATGATTCCCCTTAGGCTGGGCAACATTGGTGAGCACCTTCTCTTGCATTTGGACTTGCTGATTTAAAGTTGACCAGTCCTTCATGGTAGCTTGTAGCAAATCTCTTTGGCCTGGGATAGATAGTGATTCCCACATTGATATGTTTACATTTGCCTTCTTCATCTGATCAATGATACTGAATGGAGATGAAGTATCCCTCTACTATCCCTTGGCCTACACATTCATTTCTTGCACATGGGCAGCAACAACTGACATTTGGGCTGGCCTAGGGGCTGTTTTAGGCAATCCTTGTGTGCTTGGGATTGCATTTTTTTTGCCAATAGTTTTTGGAGTGACAGAAGGTCGTGAATTACTTGGGACCAATGGCTGTTCTTCACCCAAATTTCTTCTCTTTGACCTTGTGTTGGCTGCAACACTTTGGGAAATCGTTTGATTCATGCCACAAAAATCTTCCGCCTGCCAGCTTACAAGTGTGGTATCATTTGGAGCTGATTACTGCTGGAATGTTTCTTGTTGCTGGTTATTTCCTTGACTACCTTCACCCTCCACACCAGTTGCTGTCACCATTAATGCTTGATTCAAGGCACCGTTGAAGCACATGGACTGGTTATGAGGTTCATTGCATGGGAAACACCAATCATACTCTTGAGCTATATTGTTTTGTACTGGCACTAATGCTTTAGATGTAGATGTAGCATTGGGATTATAGGGCTGAAATGGTCTGTTGGCAGGAGGCCTTGCTTGATTTAGATTTGCAGCTAGATTGGGTGGTCTATGAGGATGATATGGCTACCTGTTAGGCTAAGGTTGAGGCTGGAAGGAAGGTCTAAAACCTTGAGCTTGCTGCCTTTTGAGTGTAACCAGCTCATTACCTAGATTTTGCAATTGCTTCATGACTTCTTGAAGTTTATTTGAGGCACTAGAAGATGAAGTGGAAGCTTCACTTGAATTTTGATTTCTAGGAGTGGGAATAGAAGCTAAATTAGGCACTTGGCTAGTACTTGGGCTTTCTAAACTTGGAAATAATGGCATTGGAGGCCTAGGAGCTAGCTTTCCAGCTTGAATCAAACAATTTTCAACTCTAATGGCAATGCTATAAGAAATGGGGATAGTTGTGCCTCCCATGGATTGAATTAACATAGAAATATAAGAATTTAAAGCTTTAAGGTAATAAAGAAAAGCACCTTCTGCTATTGGCTTGACTGCCACTAGAATTCTCTCCCAAGTCCTTTGAAATCTGAAATTAAAATCAGTCAGCTGCTCATTGGGAGCTCTTTTGATAGTTGTCAGCTGCTCCAAAAGGGACAAGTTGTCTCCCTTTTCCCCAAACTGCTCATAGAGGGCTATACATAGCTGATTCCTATTTTGAATAGAACCTTAGGCAAGACTCCTAAACCATTGCAAAGCTTTCCCTTTGAATGAAGATGCCAGCAGTTTGACACCAACTTGCATCTCATTGATCTCATGGATTGCACAAATGTTAGCAATATTCTTAACATGATCACCAAGTGAGGTCTGATTTTCTCTAGTGAAGTATGGAATGTTCTTCAATGCTGCAACTGGGATTGGATTTTGTGCATTGAGAGCAAGTGGGCTGATGCCAATGAAATTGACATAGGGGTTGTTTTGTGCCATTCTGATTGGCCTTAGAACCATTGTTGATTAAATGAAAGGCCTACTAGGTGGAGGAGTTGAGAGAGTTCTGTTTGGTGGAGATGGAGACCTTTAGATTCTCCTCCCACTAGTCTTATTCTTAGAGATAACTGCAGATATTCAAACAACACCTCTTCCTCTCCAGCTCTTGACCTTGTTTTGATTCTTCTCATGAGTTTTCAGGTCTGCACTGCTAAAACCAGCTGATTCTTCTTCCTTGGAGTCGCCAGATGTGCAATTTATAGCTCTTTTAAAGTAAGAAACTTGCAACAAATGCACATCAATTTTGTTGCAATGAAGATGAAGACCTCTAAGGTCCCACCAAGCATGCCAAAACTATTGTTGCAAATCAGTAGTACCCCTGGATGTTTATCAGATTTCTAGTTTGATCATACTAGCATCCAGTGTGATTGCACAACATTGAATCCTTTCCCCAAGTGTGGGACTTGCAAAATGAGAAAGGAATCTCCAGTTTAGAGGCTGGTTCCTCAATTCCTCTGGTCAGATTTATCACTTACAAGTTGCAGAGGTCTATATTCCTAACCCTACCCTAAATTCCAAAGGAGACAGAGATAGAGAATGTAAAAAAGCTAAAACTAATGCTAATAGGTGATGCACCAAAGGAGTGGTGAGCATTTTTTACTTCTGCAGATTGACACAGTCCATAAAAATGCAACAAAGAACCTTATGCACAAAATGATAATTTTAATGAAGGATCATAAATTAACCAAACATCACAGGCAGAGGATGAAAACTAATCACAGAGGCTGTATTGTTATTTTAATCATCAAAATCACTTGCATTACAACACCTGAGAGGTAAAATAAAGTTACATCTCTTAGAAAAGGTCTGATATTCCACCAAAATCACTTTGAAGGTGAGAAAGGGGGCCTTCAATACACAAAAAATGTTCAACCCTTTGAAAATGAGCCAAATTTGGCTTTTACAGTGCAAGGGACGAGCCTAGGAGAGAGAAACGTGGGAAAACATGGAAGGGATTCAACCATTGACCAAAACACATTCAAAATAGCATGGGCATCCTTACAGACCCATCCCCTGATATTTTTATCCATGCTGGGAGAGAATGCGAGCCATTCTTCATTAAAAATGGTGGTTGAAACGTCATTTCTGTCCATGACCACGTGCCAGAGGCATTTTTTAATTTTCTCTCTCCAAACTCCATCAAAATGAAAAAATGACCCTGGAATATTGTAGAGAATTTCACTATATTTCCATTGATATAAAGAATGTGAAAAACTGAGCTCTGGATCGAAAGATATGGCCATTTGAAGTTTTAGGGCAAAACAGGGCCAAATTGGGTTGGCAGGCAAAAATTCTAATTTTTGCACCTTTTTGGTCATTTGGAAAATTTTCCAAAATTTCCCCGTGCTCCACAACTCTAGGTGCCACATGGCGGCATATCATTGGCCATGGGCCTTTCAGGGGAAAATTTTCCCAAAAAAACTCCGCCGAGCCATAACTTCAAAAATACATGGAGTTAGGAGGAAAAATTTACCTTTTTGGAAAGATGAGAAAAAGCTCTATCCAATGGTGTCATTTCCAGAAGGTTTTGAGTGCCTAAAAATAAAAATATTATGATTGAGGCACAAGAGAGGAAAAAAAGAGAGGAGTTAGCCATAAAAAATGAGCAGGGGCACATTTTGGATAACATCAACCATGTTATTAATTAATGGTTGTTATTAAATTGATAAAATGTTCTCTTGCCGAGTGTCTCCCAAAGTTTTATCAGTATGGTAGATTTTAAATTTTAACGCTTGTCTAGTTTAGTATGGCAATTTTTTCTGTTAGTTGACTTAGTATGTTTATCATATGCTGATCCTAGGGATGACATTTCATATACATGTTGGGGAATTGTATTTGAAAAATGTTGAAAAACACAGTGTGTTTTTCAACAACAAAATTTTCAAGTATTTCTTCTTTCTTATCATACACAATTGTGTCTCAATAAGATGAGCTCATCCATGGAAGTAAATATTATTTAGTAGTAATGCCATACAATTAATTTATTGATGTTATTTACAACACATACATTTGAAATGTTGTACACTTTAAGCTTCTTATATTCTATTATATCTTCTTATATCAGACATGTTTATATTAGGTATGGGTATATGCATAGGTTTGGCTAGTTCATTAATATTTAGTGATTAACATTTAATACCACATACCAAAAGCCCAAATTCACATGAAGAATTTTTTTTTACAAAATAGAGAATGACACAAATATATTATTATTGACTGGTTTGGATTCTCATGAAACTATTAAAGTATTTGTAAACACTTATTTCTGATATGATTTTATTATTAGTATAGAAGCTGCAAAATTGATTTATACTTATAATTCGTTTGGGTACAAAATCAATAAAAAAATATTGAATATAAGTATTTATGTTTTATGATACTATTACCCGTTCGTTCAGTTAATTTTGAATATAAATCTCACCTCAAATGTTATGGATGATTGAGTTGTTTTTATAGCTGAACATATTCCTAATTTTTAAATATTTTTTTTGTAAGTTGTTTCATTATTATTTGTATTATGGCATAATAAATGGCTTTGAAATGTAAATATTCATTTTTGATGTTATCTAAATGCATTGGTATTTATTCTTAAAAAATTACATATGAGAGTAAATGCATTGCTATTTATTTTTTTGATGTTATCTATTTATTGTGATTATTCCAATTTTATTATTCATGTACTATCTTGGTTTGATTTAGTAATTTATCTTTGATTAGACATAGTTGTGAATAGTTTTAATTTTTTCGTAATATAATTAATTTTAAACATTTGGTAATTTCTTAATATGATTGAGAGATCTTAGTTGTGTTAAATGGAATAACATTAGAGTAAGTTTGATTTTTTTGTACTCATTATATTTGTAGATAATGCTAATGTGCATATACCATTTGTATATAGAAAATTGTTTATTAGTTATATTTTTTATGATGTAATTTGAAGCTACAAAAAATATTGTCTTGTCATACTCTCACTCTCAATTTGGTATATGGGGGCAAGTTCCTCTGCAAAGACAAGAATCAATGCGTGCTGAAGGGGCTTGCCCCTTAGGATGCCACATCGATATGCCAACTATCATTGCGTGCTGAAGGGGCTTTCCCCTTAGGATTCCACATCGATAGTTGGGTGGTAGACTGTGTTGCGCAGAGGTTTTTAAAGCCACCCGCCGAAGAGAATTTTTTAGGCGAAGGCTACCCTTCACTCAAAAAATGCACCCTCCCATAATATCACAACCGTCCCTTTTGCAATTGAACGGTTGTGATATTATGGGAGGGTGCATTTTGAGTGGAAGGATAGCCGTTGGCATTTATTCATACATGAATTTGTCATGGATATTAGCTTTCTGAAATTGTGATTTTTTTATCATATTGGATGATGTATATTAGATTTTTCATGTAACATACTAACATTAATTGTATATTTCTGTTTGCATGTGTGGTGTTGTATTTAGTTACTCTTTTGCGTGGTGAAAATGAATACTCAGAGCTCCATTCCTCCTAATCCCATTGGGATAACGTTAACAACTCCCAAATTTCAAAGGGAGGAATCATTTAAGAGGTCCACATTTGTGGTCTACATAGACCATCATCAACAGAATAAGCCATCCAAACTAGAAATTACAGCCATGGTTAAGGCCCATGACTCAATTTTCTAAAAAACATTATGTTATTTACCTATGTCTAAGTTCCACACCATAGGGCCACATTCACGAGGATATGGTTTGGCTTATGACATGATGGAGGATGCCCAGAAGTACGAGCCTCCACATAAGCTGAAGAAGATGGGAGTTTCGATCCTAAAACCGCAATAGATCCAAAAAATTATGCAAAAAAGATTGCACAAGGAAGCAACTCCAAATTTTCTGCTAAAATCAAAAAAAAAATAGTTATGTTTTTATGTGTTTTATACTAAAAAACTTTGGATATGTTTGGAAAAAACCTATATAAACTATTTAAATTTTGAAAAATGTTGATTCACACGAGCTTAAATATATTTCATTTTGTTTTTAGAAATATACTTTTGAGGTGGCACATTTGTAGCTTAAATATTAAATATGTTATTTTAATTAGTATTACTATCAAATTTGTATTAAAATCGGATTATTTTGAAATTATTTATACTATTTCGTTATGAATTTTTTAAAAAGAATTGAAATAATTTTTATGTCTAATATGAATGGTAACTAATATTTATTAACGATTGTGTATAAAATTTCCCTTACATGTTAATTTTATTAGGTTAATTTGTTTCCTTTCAGTGAACCCTAATTAGGACAAGATAATGAATAGATTGAATGTTTTATGATGTACATGTTAAATTCCTAATTGCAATGTTAATTATTTGTTGTTTTAGGATCTTCTTTCCTTCCAATGACCATGATAGCAATAAACTAGTTATGTTGTTCAAAGTCCATATTCTTGTAATCCCAATTAACTTGATAAATCTAAACAATATGATCTAAAGTCCATTTATTCCCAATTTGAGTTTTCAAAACTAATCAAATGTTATGTACTGTTCTACATCTACTTTTAATCCCTAATTAACATGTTTATCAACAATACTCAAAAAAGATAAGAGTGAAATCAAAGATGTATTCCATGCATTAACAATCACATTAAATAATAGATTAATTATTGAAATTAATTTTCACATTTAGAAGCATAATTATAGCTAATATTTAATATAATGGGATTAGAAAATCACTTTCTAATAGAGATGTATGTAGTGAAATAGTAAGCTTCACGTATTGATATATCGATATGAGTTTGTAGAGAAAATCTTGCGTAACCAAAAACAGAATTATACTTTCTTGTATAAAACCAAAAAATTGTTCTATACTTTCTTGTCTGCATAGTCCTTAAAGAAACAATAGGTAACTAAAGCATGTGTATGTCATAAAACACACTTAATCCACTGATCTCTAAGATGAAATCATTAGTAATGATCGAACTCATATAGCAAATGAGAATTTTTGAGTGCACAAAAAATCATAATGTAACATATGATTAAATACACATATGATGATTCATCATTAGAAAAATAAGATGGTAAATTAAAACTCAGAAGTGTTCTAATTTATCCTGAGAATCATTATCATTTGCACATATGTTTTGGTTCATCGAAATATAAAAGAATACATTTGGATTTGTGAAAATCTATTTTTGGAATGACTCATAACATTGCATTTTTTTTTTCAAATGCGATATGGATTTGTTAGGAATAAAATTAGGTTGCCATTCATTCCATTTACTAGGTTGTAATGCTAAAGTAATTAAATTTTATTACTTTAACTTACAATATGCTTTTGTGAAACAACTGACTGGTGTATACCAAGTAACAATGTAAATCTTTCAATTCTTCGAGCTTCAAGCGCTAGAGAATGTATCTCACTTTGTGAAATGTTCATATGTGCATCTAAAAGTTAATAGAGGTAGGTTATTATCCTTATGTACTTGGAATGTTTTAACAAGAATCATCTAAAAACCAAGGTAATTCATTTTGTGATAGTAATGCTTACCTTAAAGCCCACCTTTCATTGAGAAATTGGGTGATGTACACACTTATTATCCATGGGAAGCTAAATAAGGTAGTTCTTTTGATTACTAAATAACTAATATTATGTGAAAATCTCCAATGCATTATTTATATTTTGTGGAAACAATGGTAATTGAAATATGAAACATAGTAAACAAACATTGGCCTAAGAAAATCATCAATTTCAGATAAATCTATTCATTATCTTGTCCTATTAGGGATCCTTAGACAATGATAAGTTTACACCCTAATTAAATATATATTACCGTAAGTCATTGAAAGTACACAACCCTAATTAAATGTTTCGTTTTTCCTCATAATAGTATGGATATTTTGTTACATATTATGTAGATGGATGATTGGAAAAGATGAAGTATGGACACTCTTAAGAAGAATCCCAATGATGGAAGCTGATGAGGTTCATAATGCCTCCATAACATTGTTAAATTATGCAACGTATCCTCCCTCCTTTCGATATTGGACCAAATAGGGATAAACGGTTGAATTTTCATATTCTGAATGGAGAATGGTCTTGGAAAAATATGGAGCTGGCAGACATGGTTATCATGTCAGGGATGGTGGTTCATTTTTCTGTTCGACCCTCGGCTCACAAGGACAGACACAATCACTGGAAGATGGATTGATGAAAAACTCCCTACAGTAGATTGGTGACAATACCTTGGGTGGTACCATGACATCACACTGGTCATACATCCACCTCCAGATGGCAACTGGCTTGGCTTATCAGCAAATGTTATTGATTGGTGGGATGACACTGATCGTCAGCTAGAAGAGCTTGATGAGTGGAGGTTCGAATAATGGAGAGCAACACATCACAACTCATATGAGTGTGACAACCATTGCAGTGGGGATGCCTGCACTGGCCTTTGTCACGTGCGTTGATGATTATGTATTCTATAAAAGTGCAATGCACTTATTTTGAAAATGTTACTTCTTCCATTGTTTGGGTTGATGTTTCACTTTGTATTACAAACATGCAACTTATGAACAACCAAACACATAATATAATTGCATGGGATGATACTTGGATGTTCAAATATCTTTTCAAAATGTAATGTTATTGTTTTGATGCTTTAATCCTATATTGTCTTGTAACACACTTGCAATTCACATTTGATGTTTAATTCATAAACATCTAGAGTCGAGTATCCAGTTTTGAAAAATTATGTGTGCAGCTAACTTCATCACAAATGGTTTATTGTGCATGATTTTCTCAATATGAATGTAAAATAGGAATAAATAAGTTTGTGCACCATTTGTTTCAGTTTATCTTGTTTTACAATGCATCACTTCAACAATGGTTATGACAATGCACTTGAATGAAACATGCGGAAGTTCGGCGACATGGGCCCATCCATGTTCAAAATATGTTCTTATGTTTTCAAGGAAGACATAAATAATGAGATGGTAATATAAAACTTTGTGAACATTAATTTTTTGACCTAGCAATGTACCTAATGTCATTTGTTGGGATAATAAATATGAAATTGTCATCTTTTCACACAGGTTTCTTCGCATTCCATGATGGTAATATTCAAATATGTGAACATTAATTCTTTTTCATAATACTTAATATTTTATGTTGGGCTAATATTTATGTATTTGTACTCCCTGGATATAGGCACCTTTACATCACATGGCACACACTTGTTCCACAAGCGTCAGAGAGGATGTAAAGGGAGATTCTCCTCCAACATTGATGGCGCTACATCAGATGGTCCTTCCGATCCTATTCGCTTGGATATCCATGAGCTTGCAATGAAGGTGAATAAAGTTAAAACAAAAAACTTAACATTTTTATTTCTTGTTGATTATTGCTATTCAATAGTGTAAGAATTATTATAATTTTCTAACATTGTCTTTTAATCAGCCACCCATAGACTACAAAACTGAACAAGTTAATGGTTGTATTCAGTATTTCTACCAGCATGGATCATGTGCTGTTAGTGGTAATGTTAGGTTTTGGGAGTTGCATAGACTTAATCGACATCGTCAGGTAGCACACAAGCTTCCCTTCGTGGAACCGCGTAAGTGTGGTTATAATAATATGAGAAAATGGTCACCTATCCCTCAAGAAAAGAGCATGGAATACATACAGAAGAGAGAGGGGGATGCGAACTATGTCATGAGGCAACGATTCTACCTACATCATAGGAGGGTTATTGATTGAGTTTGCAAAAAAGAATACAAATCTTGATTTGAGGAGTTGAGCTAGGAAGGAAAGAGAGAGGTGGATGCTGCAATGTGCACCTATGATTCAAATGAGATGTGAAAGGTGAGAGAGGAGAAGTGGTTGAGAGTGAGAGGAAAAATTAACTCAAATATCGGGACAAAGGTAAATTTAAGATTAGTATAATATATTATATATTATGTTTGGTTGGAAATCAAAAACTTAATATTCTGTCATGAACATGAAGATAGAGAAGAGGGTATAACAACTAGCGGGAATGTTGACCCCCCTGTGAATGATAATGTAAGTAATTATTGGTCTTTCATTGCTATATAGAATATATTTTTTGTTTATTTGTGTATATACTAATTGTAGGTGTGAGTAGGATTATGACATTCCCTTGTGTCATCTCCTATGTCAGCAGAGAGACTCGCTTCATAGTGTGAAACTTAGAAAGTTAAAAAACCACTTAACATGCACTTGAAAATTGAATGTTGCCTTATGTTGTTGATATTTAAATTGTCTTGATGACTCGATTGTTGTAGGTGGATGTTTACGATAAGACATCCCCCTTCACAATCAACCCATGTTCTCAATCTTATTGGTGAGATAGCTTCACGAGAGGTCAGAGAGGCTAAGATGAATATTTTTAGACTTGTAGCTTCTTTTTCAGTTGAGGAGAGAGAGGGTGATGCAGGGAGAGGGGCACAAATGACGTTGCTGACAGTATGAGAGAAGGTGGAGCTAGACTGGTAAGTTATTGAATGTTCTCATTTGATTTTCTGTATTCTTTTTTGGTGAAATTAAGATAAAGTTATTAATTCAATTGAGATTGTCATTATTCTAGGATTTTCCCGACGAGGTCAAAGTCAGGTTAATGTCAAATGATATAGTTGTTATGAGAGGAGTGGTTTGTGATAGTATCCCACATGCAAAGTGTCATGACATCACACTCCCCTAATTTACTGTGAAAGTCATTATTTCTGAGGCCATAATTCTCACTGCTCCATTTCCCTACCCTAATTCATTTGCAAGCACTTTGGCAGAGTGTGTCAAAGGGTTTGCTATATGGGATCTCAAAGATATCAGACTGGACACTCCTCTTGAAGAGGCAAGTAGATGTAATGGGCAATTTAATTTAATTATGTGTTTAACTGAGAGATTCATCTATGTTGAATTATTTACTATATGGTTGGATTTCAGGATGATGAGGTACAAGTTGAGACAACATGCCATATTTAGATAAAGACATCTAATGCCCCACCCATTCTTAGCATCACACCTAATTCTATTCATAGAGATGAGAAGAAACATATTAGATATTATGATGGAATATTTTTTGTTGATAACAATAGGCAATGGAGGAGATGAAAACATTTATTGTATAACATTGCTTATGAGGAGTCAGATTACTATATATGTGTATATGATGATGATATTACTTTAATGTGTTTGAGGTTTACGATTTAGTATTTCATTATTGATATATTGAATATGGTTTGTGGTTATGGGTTACATAGAGTTATCCATTTACGTTCTGTTTATAGTGCATTAGATGGTTTTTATTCTTGTTATGTGACATTCAATTTATTGTATAAATGATGATGTTATCACTGCATATCTGTTTAATGTATAATAATGTGACTATGGATTGTGGATTACGGTATATGGTTTATGGTTACATAGTTGCATTCTTCTTCCGTGTATGCCTACTTGGGTTTGATGTGTTCAGTAATTTATTGTAGATAAATTCACACTTTTTTTTTCAAATCTAGTGTATTATGGATTACAGTTTGTGGTTTATGGTTACATAGTTGTGTTCTTCTTCCATGTATGCCTACTTGGGTTTGATGTGCTTACTAAAATTTCATATATATTTCATCCATGATAAAATTTTGTTGAGTATAAGTTAAGTGCATTATTTTATTTGTAATTATGTTTGAATGGTAACAAATATTAATCAATTGTTTAAATATGATTTTAATTAGATGGCAAGAGACAAGAAGGCTAGAAAGTGCAAGCCTTCACCAGTGCAGGAACTGAAAGATTATGAAACATTTGATAGTGCCACTTATGCATTCAGAAAGAATGCAAAGATCCCTACAAACAAATATTTTGGTGTTGGAAAAGAAGATGAGTCTTCCCCATCATCCCATATGGAATTAGAAATGAAACTTGTAACGAAGAAGGAAAAGATGTATAAAAATGAGTGTGAAACCCTTGCATTGGAAAATTTATATTTTGTAAAAAAAAGGAATGATTGGACGAAATAGGAGAAATTTTCTCGAGGCAGATGGAGTTGGAGCTTGAGATTCAAGAGTTATAACTAGAAATTAAGAATTGGGAGACAATGCGTGAAGCAGACAAAAAAGTGTTCAAAAATCAGGTAGCAAGCTTTAATTCCGTTCTTAAAATACATGAAAAATGAGAAGGAAGTATGGAAGATGATATATATGCAGGCCAACGTGGCAATAGAGGAAAAATTACCAGGCACTCCCACCGAAGACAAAGATAACAAATGAATATACCAGTCATCTAGCCTTTGAGATGAAAATATACTTGTTAAACACATATTAAACTTACTTATATAGTTGACATCAATGTGTTATTGTACTTATATATTTCATTACATATTTGACATATTTTATTTATATATTTTACTTTTATATTTGACATATATGTATAGGTATTGATTTTTTGGTATGCAAAAAAAATGTTTTATTTAATGATTATAGCCTTTGTAGTGTAATAGATGAAATAGGACAGATGTATGTGGTTATATTATGATTATTAGATGTATGTGATTTTACTCTAATATGGTTGTTTTTCGGTTGATGTTATGATGTGCACATTAATTAGTATTTAGATCATGTATATGGATTACTACATCTGGTATGTGATGTGTGATGAATATAGAAGAGTAATACAAGTGCGATTAGAATAATACTATAGATAAGTGTGATGATGTTGTTACTTTAATGTGTTTGACGTTTACAATTTAGTATTGCATTCTTGATAAATTGAATATGGTTTTGTGGTTCTTTTTATAGTGCATTAGATGGTTTTTATTCTTGTTATGTGACATTCCATTTATTGTATAAATGATGATGTTTTTTTATTAATGGAAAATAGTGATGGGTGTCATTATTCCCTTCATTTAATTAACTTCTTGTTGATGTCATATCAAACCAGGGGTGTGTCTAAAGCTATATGCAACAAGAGTAATCCTATTGATCTAGTAGTTGACTATAGTTATTTTTGTATTTTCTAGGGGATCTTTTCAATGTCTTAAGGAATTCTTGGTAAAACCTTATTTAAATCATACAATGAAAAATTTGATAAAAGGAAACATACTGAAAACTTTGCTGAAAGGAAACACACTGAAAGCTTTGCTGAAAGGAAACACACTTTGTAGAATGGAAATAAACAAATTTTCTTCTGGAAATAAACATGCTTGCTTTTGGAAACAAACACACAACTTAGAATGCTTAAAAACGGTTGTAAGAAATATATGAATCTATCTAGACACCTGCAAGAACAAATATACACCAAATTTTAACTAGAAGAATTAAAAGTGATATAGAATTAATAGATCTAAACTATTTTCTTAAGAAATATAAATACCAAATAGATGAATATCCTGGTCCTTGGGGGAGTGGACCCTTGCTCCTCCTCGAATAAGGATTTAACAACTTAGAATTATCTCAAACAGGAATGGCTATTTATTGATAAAAGATTCAGTGTTACAAAATGTACTAGATCTATGTACTTATTCTCTATCTATATCTCTATTCTATCTCTCTATTTATTCACCCTATTTATCTACTGTGGGTTTGCTTTTATATACATTTACAATCATAGTTATCTCTATGATTATGATGAAATCAAATCGTACCCAAAATAGATACTGAGTTAGATTGTGGCTGATCATACAACTGTAAGATAACTATCCTTGGATCTGTGTTCAGAAATCTTCTCATCCTTTCCTAATTGAAAGGATCATTGATGAAAAATTTCTGGATGTGGTTAGAATAGATAAACTTCCATTCGTTTTGGAACCTCAGAGAAGTTCCAGAACCATAGGAAATCATTAAGGATCAAAACCATGAGAGTTCTAGAGCTATACCTAGGAGTTCTAGAACTAATTCTGAAAATTCTGGAACTAAATACTGGAGTTCCGTAACTGAGTCTGAAAGTTACAGAACTAGATGATGATTGTGTAATGGAGTTCTAGAACTAGCTTGGAAGTTTCAGAACTAAGCTGTGTTCGAACAGATGCTACCAAAAACATACTGAACGCTACATAATTCATTTCTTTGAATGATTAGACCTGCTTTATTACAAAACTAAATTTCATACACACTTCGTCAGGAATTTCAGAGCTTTTAAACATTAGAATCACAATCAATCAAAAGATAGACAATTACATCCTAACTCATATCAGATCAAATAAAAGTCACAAAAATGCAATCAAACTTAATAAAAAGGAGAGTAAGATGAGATCATATTTTATACATTAATCAAACATATTTTGGCCTCATCAAATAGTTTTGAAGGGAGTCTACCCTGTTACAAGGAAGGCTCAATATCTAGATAAAACATGAAAAAAAAACATCAAAAGAGGATCAGAATCTAGATAATATATAAATTCCAACAGTAACCCAAATAGTAGCTATTAGGAAAAAGCAAAATAGGGAAATAACTGCAATTAAGCAGCCAAAAAACAACATACTATAAAAAATAGAGCAACAACTAAAATGAAACCAGCCAGTCCAAGGGGTGTTATTTCTTGGAGGCCCTTTCAATCCTTGATTTGATTGTGTGCAATGAAGTGAAAAATGCTAGAGTGGTAGTGTGCATTGGATCATACATGTTCAACTTTGAGATAGCCTAATTTCTTTCCTTTTTAATCCCCCAAATGGCTTTAGGGACCCCGCTCAACATAGAGATGCTTCTAACATGTTGCTCCAGAAACTCACTAATGGCATTGAAAATGGCCATATTATGATCATGTCTATCCTCGGCCCTCCCCAATCTATTATCCAATGAGTTCAAATTTCTGTAAATATCCTCAGTCTGATCAATTTCAATACCCGCATCATCATTTGGCTTTCTTTTCCCCTTCTGCTTGGTTAAATGATGTAACTAATTCTTGATATTCTCAACCTCCTTTTCAAATAAGTCTAATTTGAGAAGAGTATTATCCCTCTCATACTACAAGGCATCATCTTGACCAACATTGCTAATGTGTAAAGTATTTTTAACAAATTCAATTTCTTTGTTGCTCCTTAGAACACGGGAAGAGGGAGGAGAGGCCACTTTGCTGAGTTTTGGGTTCTTAGTTTTGGTAACTCTGGCCTTGGAAGAGGTGACCAGGTGGTTTGAGGGAGCAATGAGGATGGGAATGAGTGGGTCGCTAGGGGAGACAAGAATGGCGGGGAATTTGGAGATGCAAAGATTATGAAGGAGGAAGATGAGCCCCTGGTGGAGGGGGATGGCCCTGATATATTTTTGGAATTTGAGAATGGAAAGTTCTAGAGAATTTAAGAGCTAATGTGGGAAAAAAACTACAAAGTTTATCCTAAAGGGGTTAAGGAAGACCAAGTGCTTGGTAGGAACAAGTGATATAATTCCCTTCAAGGGAAATGAATCGAACCATCATTTTAGTAACATCATCGTAGGGTTTCAGAATGGATCGTTACCTTAATGCCCACCATAACAAAGATGAGCTCCTCCCCTTCTTCAGGAAAAATTCTTTGCTTCTGTAATCTTGTCGACCCTTTTTCTAAAAAACTGGAAGCCATCCAAATTGAGACTAATCACCTCAACAATCAACTCCTCATTCATCAACACATGATGACCCCCATACGTTACCTTCCTATCCTTCCAATCCATGGAAAAATGCACTAAAATATTTTGGTCATGGCCTTGGATTTTTTTGATGAAGTTGGAAACACCCCCTTTTTTAAGAAGATTCCAAATATCCATGTTGTCCTTTCAAGTGGGATCAAAGCTAGGTTCCAATTGGCACAGATTACCCCCCTATTTTTCCCTCTATAATTTCTGTGACTTCCCTACTTGAAACCACACTTAGAAGCACTGTTTTTGATATGACTAAACCGGTTTTTTAAAATCCAACCACATGTTCGAGAATCATGCGAAATTTTA
Source organism: Taxus chinensis (assembly GCA_019776745.2). Classification (NCBI taxonomy): domain Eukaryota; kingdom Viridiplantae; phylum Streptophyta; class Pinopsida; order Cupressales; family Taxaceae; genus Taxus; species Taxus chinensis. The sequence goes on along the minus strand of CM034146.1, from coordinate 1,039,226,550 downwards.
TGGCTGTAATTAGGATTACTTCTCTCACATGTGCGATATGTCTCATACGTTAAATCCCACACGATCTCATTCTAGATCCTATATAATGTGTGAGTGTCCATGTTTATCCTTATTAATACCATTTTTCACCTCCTTAGGGATGTATTTCTCATTATCCCAAAAGGTGAGATTTTTGTTGGTACCATAATTTGCTAAGATATCCCACCTTGTTACCCTCCCTATAAGGTATGTCCATTTTTTATATTTTTGAAAGTGTGACATATATTAATAGATTCCTCAATGAAATATTTAATATTCCAACTAGGGGGAGAAATTTTGATTAAGATGATTGATAATATTTAAGGAGTCCCCTTCCCATAATGATGTTCTAGATGTTATATTTCTTAGCAAGCCTTATCCCCCAAAGAGATGCTAAGGCTTCTGCATAATGATTTTAGTCTGATTACCCATTTTTCCAGCATAAAAAGCAATTAAGAAGTGTTTTATGATCTCAAATTACACCTCCACCAGCAGCTGCCCCTGGGCTGCCCTTGGAGGCTCCATCAAAGTTAAGTTTGTACCAAAAAATTGGAGGAGGGATCCAATGAATTGAAGACCTATCAATGTTTAGAGTTCTCCATTTTTGCACATTTGCAACACCAATATTCCAATTGGAAAGAACAAAATCTTCATCTTCAGGATACTTCTTATTCTTGGGAGGTTTGAATCTCTCTATATTATCTTTAATAGCATTAACAATCTTAACAAAGTTGATCTTACAATTCTATCCACTGTTTCTAAATATGATGTCATTTCTATCTTTCTAGATCCTCCAGATAACATGGGGCATAACTAGTTTCCAAAGTCTTCTAACAACACAATGTTTAAAAGGAAGATCCCACTGGATCCAAAATTGGAGGAAAATCCTTTGGCACTATCCAATGAACATGAAACTTTGAGAAATCATAAATCCAGACCATTGAAGCATACTCACAATGAACCAAGAGATGCTTGATGTCCTCAGCCTCTTTTTTTTGCATAGGAAGCACATGTTTGGCATTATAAAACCTCTCTTAATCAGGTTGTCATTTGTGAGTATTCTTCTTCTGAGGATAAGCCAAAAGAAAAAAAATATTTTAGGGGTTAATTTTTTCATCCAAATCTTGCTCCATTTGAAATCACTATGAATGTTTTCAAAATAAGAATTATAACCAGATTTGACAGTGTATTCTCCATCACGTTGAGTTGTTCCAGACAAGTTCATCCTTAGCTTCAATTTGGTTCAGGGGTATGATGTCTAGTTGTTCCTGTAGATCAGTCCTTTGCACCATAAGCTATTTCCATATCTTCCTATTACCCTCCATTTCAATGTAATCTTTGACTTTAGTTCCATATTTTTTTCTCTAGAATGTCTTTGAATACACCAAATATGTCATTTAGGATGAAATTAAACCAGTTATCACACCAAAATTGAATATCCCTGACATTTCCCACTTTCCATTTATAGCCTTGTTTGATGAAATTTCAGACTTGAATCAAGTTATTCCAGAAAATGAAACCTTGAGGGAGTTTTCCATCATAAAGGGAAAAGAAATAGATGTTTGCTGAGAAAGATACTTAGCCTTAATTAAATCAATCCAAGGTTGTTCCTCCGAGAGCATTATCCAACCCATTTTTGTAATTAAGGCCACATTCATTTTTTATAATATCCTTTATGCCAAGCCCACCAATTCTTTTAGGAGTACAAACTTTATCCCAAGCCACCAAGTGTTATTTGAAATTTTCCTCCATTCCTTGCCATAAGAAGTGCTTCTGGATCCTTTCAATTTTGTCCCTAAAGACAAAGAAAATATTATAAAGAGACATAATATATATAGGAAGATTTTGGAGAGTGCTTTTAATTAGCAAACATTTTCCAGCACTGGATAAAATGGCCCCTTTCTAGCCAACCATTTTATTTTGAAATCTTTCCAGTAAATAATTCCATACTTTGATAGAAATTATTTTTGTACCAAGAGGGAGGACCTAGATAAGTAGTGGGTAAGGAATTGATTTTACACCCCATGATTTTAGCAATTCTTTTTTGTCTATCCATAGGAGTGTTAAAGAAGAAAATGGAACTCTTATCAAAGTTTATCTCTTGCCAAAAGTAGTCTCATAGAGTTTCAAAATAGAATTAATAGCCTTAGCTTCAAGGATAGAGGGCCATCAACATAAGAACTGTGTCATTCATAAATTGCTGGTGTGAAGCTATTTGGTTTGTAGAAGTAGGCTTAGTTCCTTTGAGAAGTCCTTCTTTAACTGCTTTGGCAATGGATCTGTTGAGGCTATCCGCCATTAGAATTAAGAGAAAATGGGATATAGGGTCCCCCTATCTTAACCCCATACTGTTAGCAAAGAAGCCAATCGGCTCACCACTAACCACAACAAAGAATATAGTGGTATAAATGTAGGCTTTAATAATTCTTCTATTAATAAATGATGATATTAATAGATATTAATTGGGTTTTTAAATATGTCGGGGTTAGCACACCGGTTGTACATATAATATATCAAATCTAAGCATACATGCAAAATAAAAGCGGATATTCTGCTAGAAGAAATATACAAAACAAGAGATATAAATCAACACCATATTTAACATGGGTCACCTAGTGTGGGCTACGTCCACCAAGAAACAAGCCAATCTATTATCTAAAGATTTGGCAAGATATACAATTAAATATTTACGATCTTCCACACCTCTTAGATGTACAATACTTTCTTTCACTCAAGATTTTTCTTCTTCTCCAAGAATTCTCTCTCTCACAATTATTCTCACAATAATCATCAAATTTTACAAGTTCTTCTTAATTATTACTTTTAAACCCTAGCTTTCATGCTTATATAGGTGTATACAAACTTAGGTCACTTAGCCATGCAATTACAATCAATATATCTTCTTGAACTCTAAAAATAGATCTAATTCTCGAGAGTTAATTAAAACATCCACACACATGTAACCAACGCCGTTTAGCCCTAACCAATGCTAGTTCCTCCTTTCCTGACTGATGCCGATGATTGGTGACCAATTTAGGTCCCTCCATAACTGATGTTAGTTACTATGTTTTCTAGCAAGTTTCATACTACATGCTAATCCGAAGTAATTGAGCTCTGTAACTCAACAATCTCCCACTTGGAGATTAATTACCGCACTATACTTGTACAACGTCATTCTTGGATCCTTCCTTAGCTTTTTTTCTTCCTTTCAAGTCTTAAACTCAAAGACCAAAAGAAGTGGAGTGTAGCTCCAACTTATCCTTTTATAATGGCTTTGTTATCATATCCATAGGGTTCTCACTCATATCAATCTTTTCCAGATTCAACTGCCCATCCTCCAATACCTGCCGTATGAAGTGATACCTCAACTGAATGTGTTTTATTCTTGAATGAAACACTAGGTTATTTTCCAAATGAATCACACTCTGAATATCACTAAACAATTTACAATCATCTTGCTCCTTTCCCAACTCTTTCATGAACTTACTCATCCATATCATCTCCTTGCTAGCCTCTGTAGCTGTAACATACTCTGCCTCTTTAGTAGACAAAGCCAAAACCTTATGCAATCTTGAAATATAGCTAACTTCCGTCCCACCTAATGTGAAAATATATCCAGTAGTGCTCCTCCTACCATCAAGATCTCTAGCCATATCTGAATCAACATAGCCACATAATGAAATATCCAAACCTCCATAACATAACTGCATGCTAGATGTCCCTTTCAAATACTTGAGTATTCATTGGAATTATTTCCAATGCCCTTTACCTAGATTGACCATATATCTACTCACAAATCCCATTGTCTGTGTAATGTATGGTTTGGTATAAACCATAACATACATGAGACTCCTAACTGCTGAAGCATATGGGACTCATGTCATGTATTTGACCTCCTCATGTGATGAAGGAAATTGATCTTTGCTCAATTTGAAGTGTGTAGCCATAGGTGTATTAATAAGTTTTACATTCTACATCTTGAACCTTTCTAACACCCTATAGATATAATTCACCTAAGAAAAATATAATTTCTTGTTCTTCCAGTCTCTGTGTATTTGCATGCCAAGGATTATTTTTATAGCTCCTAAATCCTTCATAGAAAATGTGTGAGCTAGATTTCCCTTAAGCTTACCAATGTCCTATATACTAGATACTGCAATACGCATATCATGCATATACAGTAACAAAACAATATAGCTTCCATTTTTAAGCTTCTTGAAATAAACATAATGGTCAGATTCACATCTCAAGTAACCATGCTCATGCATAAAACTATCAAACCTCATGTACCATTACCTTGGAGCTTTCTTAAGCCCATATAGGCTCTTTTTCAACTTGCACACTAATTTCTCCTTACCCTTGACTTCATACCCAAGCGACTGCTGCATATAAATCTCTTCATCCAAATCACCATGAAGGAAAGTCGTCTTCACACCTAGTTTCTCTAAATGCAAATCCTCTAATGTAACTAAACTCAATACAATATGAATAGAAGTCATCTTTACAACAAGATAAAATATTTCACCATATTCAATACCTACTTTCTGTGTAAATCCTTTGACTAAAAGCCTTTCCTTGTACCTTTTCTGTCCACCCTTTTCTTCCTTGATCCTGTAAACCCACTTGTTCTGCAATGTCCTCTTACTTGCTGGCAACTTAACCAAATCCCAAGTCTGGTTCTATTCCAAGGAGTCTATGTCCTCATCCATGCCATGCTCCCACTAGACATGGGTCTTATCCCTTTGTGACCTTCTCATAGAAGTTTGGGGTACCGAAGGCTCGTTCTGGATCTCCTGGACATTCGTATCCAAATTTTTCAGTGACCAACTCCAGTCACCTGTAACCAATGTTGGTTTTACTAATTGATGTCAATTTGGATATTCTATAATTGATATTAGTTCTGCTAACTGATGTGGGTCAGGGATCAACCGACACCAGTTACTGTGTTACCCTGTCGATATTAATTTTAAATCTGAGAGTTCATTTTCAATCAAAAACTTCTCAGCCGGTTTGTCATTGGGTGCCAAAATTTGATCCTTGTACATTATCTTTTCATTCCATTCAATATCATGACTCCTAATAATTTAATAATTTTCTAAAACCCAAAAATGGAATCTGAAATCATTAGATCTATAACCAATGAAAATGCATCTCTTGGATTTTACATCCAACTTTCAAAAACTTCTGAACCAATAAGTTTAAGAAAAGAAAAATCTACCTCTTTTCTGGACCAAGTTTCCTTTGGTATTCCTCCATCTAATGAACTTGAAGGCCCATGGTTAATAAAATAAACCGCTATATTAATTGCTTTTGTCCAAAATTACAAAGGCAATCCGGAATGTATCCCTATACTTCTAGCATGTTACATGATTATCCTATTCATTCTTTCTGCAACACTATTCTCTTGTGGTGTTCTTGGAACTATTCTTTCTCTATGTATCCCATTCAATGAACAATAATCATTGAAAACCTTGCTACAATATTCACCACCATTGTCAGATCTAATGCACTTTAACTTTGAATTTGATTCATTCTCAACAAGGGCTTTCCATCTTTTAAAAGTCTCAAAAACATCATATTTACGTTTAATACAATAAACCAATACCTTTATTGTAACATCATCAATGAAAGTAATATAATACTGGGATCCTCCATGAGAAGCTACCTAAGCTGGTCCCCACAAATCTGAATGTACAAGCTCCAACTTCTACTCCTTAGTTGCCCCAACTTTTTGAAATCTCACTCTCTTTTGCTTTCCAAAAACAAGATCTAAATATTTCAAATATGATAACTCACCCTTAGCCTTTAAGATCTGTATTCATTTTTGACTCATATGGCTTAACCGATTATGCCACATACATGCATATGAATTTGAAGTAGATAATGTAGAAAATGAATCAGTAACATAGGTAGATAAATATAATGTTCCTACCTTCTTACCTCTTACCACAACAAAAGCACCCTTGGTGACTTTCCAAGAGTTTGTTGTGAATGTAACCATTTAACCAGCTTCACCTAGTTACCCTACAAAAATAAGATTCCTCTCGAGGCTTGGCACATGCCTCACATTTTTCAATACCTATGTATTTCCATTCTGTAAATTTAGATGAACTTCCCCTTTACCAGTAATACTGCAAGGTTCATCATCACCCAAATAAACATGCCCAAAATTTCCCTAGACATAATTTCTGAAATAACCCTTATTAGGGGTTACATGGAAAGAAGCTTCTGCATCTAAAACTCATGATTCAATTCTGTTATATAAAGAAAGAATAAGAGCATCTTGCATTACCTCTGCTGTAGCAAGGTTTTCTTCTTTACCTTTGTCTAGTTTTTGGTTCTCTTTATTCTTTGACCAACAATATTTCTTTGCATGTCCTTTCTTTCCACATTTCCATCAAGTAATTCCCTTACCTCTGTATTTATATCTGCTATCCCTTGAATTTGATTTCCCATTACTTTTACTCTTGGATATCTCCTTCTTCCTGCCCCTGCTTTCTACATTCAAAGCATTCCTAGATGATGATTCCCCTGTACTCTTCCTATGAATTTCTTCATTCAAGATTATACTAAACACATCATCAAACTTTAAAATATTATTAGTAGATCTTGTATTACCAATAACCATTACCAAGTTATCCCAACTATAAGGCAAATAACATATGAATAAAAGTGATTTCACTTAATCATCAAACAAAATATCAACCGATTTTAACTAATTTACAATAGATAAAAAATAATTCAAATGAAAAGATGTAGATCCACATTCATGCATCTTAGAACTAAATAGTTTCTAGGTCAAATAAAATTTATTTGAAGCACTAGGTTTTTCATATAAATTAGCAAGAGACTTCATTAACCCCATTGTAGAAGTCGCTTCTGCAATATTGGAAGCCATAGATGATGCCAGGCTCAATCTTATAGATCCCAAAGCCTTTTTATCAAGAATTTTCCATTCTTCATCAGTCATCTTTGTAGGTCTAGAATTCTCATCCAACAGTAAATACAAATATCTTTGATACAAATAATCCTCAATTTGCATCTTCCATAATTGATAATTTTGGCTGTCAAACTTCTCTACCTTGTATTTGTTTTCTTCTACCATTGTTGTAGCTCCCACTCAATTAGAAAACCCTCTGTGAGTAAATATGTAAACACATAAAACCTTCAAACAAATATTTGATACTAGTTGTTAGGGTTATCACACCAGTTGTACAGATAATATATCAGATCTAAGCATACATGCAGATAAAAATGGATATTCTACCAAAATAAATATATAAAATAAGAGATATAAATCAACACCAGATTTAACGTGGTTCACCCAGTGTGGGCTACGTCCACCAAGAAACAAGCCAATATATTATCAAAAGCTTTGACAAGATATGGAATTGAAGATTTACAATCTTCCACACCTCTCAGATGTACAATAATTTATTTCACTCAAGATTTTACTTCTTCTCCAAGAATTCTCTCTCTCACAATTATTCTCACAGTAATCATCAACTTTTGCAAGTTCTTCTTAATTATTACTTCTAAACCCTAGCTTTCATGCTTATATAAGCATATACAAACTTAGGTAGCTTAGCGATGTAATTGCAATCAATAGATCTAATTTAACACTAAAAATAGATCTAATTCCTGAGAGTTAATTAAAAATCCACACACAGGTAACCGATGCTAGTTAACCCTAACTGATGTCGGTTCCTCCTTGCTCGACCGATGACGGTCCCTCCATAACCGATGTTAGTTACAGTGTTTTCTAGAAAGTTTCATACTACATGCTAATCTAAAGTAATTGAGCTCCATAACTCAATAAAATACATGTTAAATTAGATGACAAGACAAGAGAAGGTTGGAAAGTGTAAGGATTCACCAGTGCAGGAACATAAAGATTATGAAACATTCAATAGCACCACTTATGTGTTCGGAAAGAATACAAAGAGCCCTACAAATGAATATGTTAGTACTAGAAAAAAAGATGAGTCTTCCCCATCATTCTGTATGGAATTAGAAATGAAACTTGTAATGAATAAGGAAATTTTTTATAAAACTGAGCGTGAAAGACTTACATTGCAATATTTAAACATTTTAAAAAAAGAAATTATTGGACCAATTAGGAGATGCTTCCTTGAGGAAGATGGAGTTGGAGCTTTAGGTTCAAGAGTTAGAATTAGAAATTAAGAATTAGGAGACAACGAGTGAATCGAACAAAAAAGTGTTTGAAAATGACGTAGAAAGCTTTAATTCCATTGTTAAAATATATGAAAATCACAAGGAAGTATGGAAGATGTACATCCAAGCCAAGGCATCAACTGAGGAAAAATTACTAGTCACTCCCACCAAAGACACAACTAATAAATGAAAATATGACTTTGTAATAAAATGACATTGTCCATGCAAACTTTGACATCAAAAGATGTTGGTTAAACATATATATTAGTTTTATAAGAGTAAATAATAATTAAACAATAAAAACAAAATAAAATATTAGGTGTGAAAATCAGATAACAAGATTTAAATTGTAATAAGATTTAGAATTGCGAGTATTGTGAATCTAGTAGAAAGATTTAAATTGCAATAAGGTGGAAAAAACAATGTGCTTTGTACCATGTCGAAATCAATGTGGCATTTTTTAAATATTTAAATATTCATGTCAAATTCACTAAGTATGGGTTATGATCATTTGTCCAATTTAGGATTGTATTGGTGTCATTATCATTTTCAATCGTTTATGGTATTCATAAGGCCCCCCTTTGATTATTTATTAATTTTTTGTAATTATTTTGTGTTGTTCTAAGACTTTTGCTAGGTTAGTGCACTTGACAAGGAATGTTAAGTCCAAAAGGTTTTGGTAAACTACATGGTTATGAGAAAAGAGTCCCCATTCACTTCCAAATTTATCTATATGACCCTTGGTCTACCTTCTTTAGATTTTTTGATATTTATATATTAGTTTGTTTGTTTGTGTGTCAATAATGTTCTAATATGAGTTCAAATCATCTATAGATGAATATGTACCCTAGTTAATCTACATAATATAGAAATTCATTATTGTTTGAAAAGGAGTTAATTCTAGAGAATTCAAGTACTCATTGAAGTATGTAATTTTCATATTACATATACATTAGAATGGTTTTTTTAGCAAATAAAATATAACAATTACTAGAATGTCATTCATAATACTCTATGCTATTGATGGACTTGTTAAATATCAAGAAAGATTAGTCTATTTGATAAAATGAAAACCCCAAAACATTTTATTATTCCCTTTTGGTTTAAACTTTAGCATCCCATTTAGGGAAAGCAAAAGAAGTACATTTTCCAATGGATTTTTAATGAAGTTTTAGAAACTTGAGAGAGTTTTTGGACCCCTCGTGTTGAAAAATCTACTCATAATAACATATATTGAATTAAAGTGCACAATTTTACTTGGAATGTCTTGTGTAGTGTATGTGATTGCATATTCATTCGTAGGAGAGGAGATTGATCTATTCTTCCACGGAGCACAACATCGAACATCGTCCATCCACATCCTACGAACCATCATACATTTATCATATTTAGCTTTTCTTAATTAAATAAAGAAAAATTAAAATTTATTCTGTTGTTTGTAAATAAAATCTTCTCCACTTGGTAATCACTTTTTATGTATTACATCATTACATCAAGGAAGAAAAATATCGTGGTTTGCACCTTGTTGAAATCGACATGGCATTTTTCTAAGTGCTGAAAATTGCATTATTTTTTTCAATGTGTTGAACAACCCGCTCTATTTTTCAGGACTTTGAAAAAATGCAACCCTTCTCCTCATGGTAGTTACTTGCTATGCATTGAATAATAAAAAAAAGGAGGAAAATCATCTTGGTTTACACCTCATGAAAAATGGCGTTGAGTTTCTTGATGTGTTAAAAAACACGATGTGTTTTTAAATGTGTTGAAAAAAAAAACTATATTTTTATGCACTTTGAAAAAATCAACCCTTATCCTCATGGTAGTTACTTGATATGCATTGCATCATCACAATAAGGAGGAAAAATATCATTGTACCTCATGGAAAATGATGTTGAGTTTTTCATATTGCTAAAAAACACAGTGTGTTTTTCAACGTGTTGAAAAACACACTGTATTTTTTAGCACTTTGAAAAAATCAACCCTTCTCCTCGTAGTAGTTACTCGATATGCATTACATCATCACAACAAGGAGGAAAAACAACATGGTTTGCACCTCATGGAAAATGGCATTGAGTTTTTTGTATTGTTGAAAAACACAGTGTGTTTTTCAACACTGTATTTTTAAGCACTTTGGAAAAATCAACCCTTATCCCCGTGGTAGTTACTTGATATGCATTGCATCATAACAACAAGGAGGAAAAGAATCGTGGTTTGCACCTCGTGGAAAATGACGCTGAGTTTTTTTGATGTGTTGAAAAACACACTTTATTTTTCATCACTTTGAGAAAAATCAACTCTTTTCCATCTGAGAATTACTTGATCTGGATTGCATCATTACAACAAGGAAGAAAATCATCGTGGTTTGCACCTTGTTTTAAAATGAGTTACATTTTTCAAAGTGCTGAAAAACACAGTGTGTTTTTCAACGTGTCAAAATATACACTTTATTTTTTAGAACTTTGAAAAAAATCAACCATTCTCTGCCTGATACTTATTTGATGTGGATTGAATCGTTACAACAAGGAAGAAAAACATCGTGGTTTGTGTGTGCATGTATACTTTGCTTAATGCTAAATCAAATGAAGCAAGAACTACCACCTAAAATAGTTCTACAATTTAGCTAAAACAAAGCATAAACACCATCATGATAAGAATTAAACAAGGGTTAGATGCTAGCATTCATAAATACAAACTTTGAAACTAACAATGCTAAATATCTAAACTCCTCTATTCTCTACCAACAAATAAATGAATGGACCTAAGTAAGCTCCATGGCTATCAAAATAGTTGTCCTTAATGCTCCAAGAACCTAGGAATGGGGGCTAATCAAAGTTGGGCTACAAGACCCTTTTGACACCTCCCATATGACCCAAGAACTTTAAGAAAGAGGCTTAACTCTTCAAGATGATGAACTCTCAAAAGGGCAAGGTGCAAGCTCTTAGTCTCTTTGCTATATGCTTTGCATTTGCTCTCTTAGAAAGTTTAGGTGTAAGTAAAAAGGTAGGTGGAGGGCTCTTTATATAGCCCAAAGGATAAAGGATTCAACACATTCTCATGAATGTGGGATAAAGGTAAAACATGATTAGGAATGGATAAGGTTGCTTTATTAAAGGTAACCTTACTTTAGAAGAGTTTAATACATGTTTAGCAAGTCATGGGAGTTGGGGGGTATTTTAATTAATCAAAGGTGATTAATTAATAGGTAGGTGTAAGCTTATAGAAGCCAATTAGAAGAATATTAGTGCGATTTAGGCTATTATAAGGGGATTAAATCAATTAAATATTGATTTATTGGTTAAATGGAAGGGAAAGCTAATTAATTAATAATAATTAATTAGTCTAGGTAGAAGGGGTGATTTATTAACGGAAGGTCGTTAATTAGGGTATTTGTTGGATAAGCAACTTAATTAATTAGCTTAGTGTAATTAATTAATGATTATATGAGGGAAAATGAGTGCCTTTGACGATATGTCGTTGATTTGCGAGAAAGGGGATAATTAGCACATTTTAAGTATTTAAATTGCTTGGGCATAATTATAGGTGTCTACAGTTTGCACCTTGTTTTAAATTGAATTGCATTTTTCAAAGTGATGAAAAATACAATGTGTTTTTCAATGTGTCAAAAAAAAAACTTTATTTCTTATCACTTTGAAATAAAACAACTCTTTTCCACATGATAATTACTTTATTTACATTACACATTACATCATTACAACAAGGACGAAATACATCATGGTTTGCACCTTATTATAAACCGAATTACGTTTTTCAAAGTGGTAAAAAATAATGTGTTTTTCAACGTGTCAAAAAACAAACTTTATTTTTCATCACTTTAAAAAACCAACTCTTTTCCACTTGATAATTACTTTATGTGAGATAACATTGTTACAAAAAGGAGAAAATGCATCGTGGTTTGCACCTTGTTTTAAACCGAATTACATTTTTCAAAGTGTTGAAAAACACAGTGTGTTTTTCGACTTGTTAAAAAACACACTTTATTTCTCATCCCTTTGAAAAAAACCAACCCTTCTCCACCTAACAATTACTTGATGTGGATTACATCGTTACAAAAAGGAGGAAATGTATCATGGTTTGTACCTTGTTTTAAACCGAATTACGTTTTTCAAATGCAATACGAGAAGGAATCAAGCTCATATAACAGGGAAAACAAGTACGAACGCACATATCTAACCCAACAACGGTCAAGACAGTTGTACAAATGTTTTGTTATCAGTGCTGAAGAGATCCACAAGTTTGTGATTGACGACAAGGGTTAAAAATGATGCCCTAAGCAAGGATACATGCAAGGGGAAATGAAAATGGACACGGGGTCCATGAAAAGTATTTGTGCGCAACGAAACAACACCAGTAACCAAAAGTGCCCCAGAGTACAGACGAAGCAAGCTGCTAGCTTTTGTGAATGGTTGTGAATCCAGTGATCCGCGAGTCGTATTAATCGGGGAAGATGTGAGACAAACCAATAGGATATGGAGAAAATACCATGCGCAAGACACAAGTTTCAGCCGTAAGAAGCAAGTTACCATTTTGTAGGGTGTTTTACTTTTTAGGAATTTTTTGAAAATTTTTGCTTTGTTTTTAGATTTTTTTTGATATATATATATATATATATATATTATATATATATATATATATATATATATTGTTTTTGTTGTTTTCTCGAAACAATGTTCTATTGTTTTTGTGTTTTCTGAAACAATTTTCTATTGTTTTTGTGTTTGGTGAAACAATTTTCTATTGTTTTTATGTTTTCTCAAAACAATGTTCTATTGTTTTTATGTTTTGTGAAACAATTTTCTATTGTTTTTGTGTTTGGTGAAACAATTTTCTATTGTTTTTATGTTTTCTCAAAACAATGTTCTATTGTTTTTGTGTTTTGTGAAACAATTTTCTATTGTTTTTGTGTTTTATGAAACAATTTTCTATTGTTTTTGTGTTTTTAACAGTTTTCCAAAGCTATGTGCAGGTAACCAAGAAAGCATGGATGCCCCCAGCGTTAGGTGGGGAATATACAAGGGCAGAAGCCACGCGCTTATGAACAAGAAGGTGAAGTCATTGAGTTGCCCCCAGCGTAAGATGGGAAATAACGGAAGACCACATCCCTTACAGACGAATAAAAAAAAAGGCAAAGCCGGATCAAGGCTGGACTAGATGGTGTGCACAAGGAAACTCGAAGGTAGAACTAGGTCCAGGACAAAGACAACTACCCTTCTAATACATAATGCTTGTGAACAACGAATCCTCCCGAGGCGCCGGAAACCGGTTTTCACCCAAGGACTTGTCCAAAGTGCCACAATTGCGTGGTTTTCACTAGTGGACGACCTGTTTTCTCTTTTTCTTTTTTTTTGATGTTTTTGTTTTTTTGTTTTGTTTGTTTTTTATATTTTTTATATTTATGACTTTCTTGTGCCATGTTTAGGCATAAAACCTCTTAAGATGCATAGAATTCATGGGCTCCCGGAGCTCATCACCATTGGGGTGAGCCAACTTGTATGCCCCTGTGCCATACTTGGCAACTATGACATAGGGTCCTAACCAGTGTGGTTCGAACTTCCCTTTCTTTTCTCGCTCTGCGCTGGTGTTGAACTAGTTCTCCTTCATAACTAAATCACCCACCTCAAACTGGCGAGGGATGATTCTCTTGTTGAATTTGCGGGAGATTCTGTGTTGATATACTTTTAGGTGATTAAGAGCACGAATGCGCCTCTCATCCAGGAGCTCTAACTCAGCCAATCTTGCCACTCGATAATCTTCATCCTTATCCAAATAGTCCCGAAGAGAAATTCACAGGGATGGGAGTTCAATCTCTAAAGGGATGATAGATTCTATCCCGAACATGAGGGAATATGGCGTCGCACCCGTAGGAGTGCGAATTGATGTTCGGTAGGCCCAGAGGGTTGGGTGGATTTGTAGGTGCCAGTTTCGACCAGTTTTGCTAACCATCTTCTGCATTATCCTTACCAAAGTCTTGTTTATTTACTTAGCTTGTCCATTACCCTGAGGGTAATATGGCGTGGACCATTTCAATCTGATTTGGAACCGTTGGCAAAGACCTTTCACAGTTTTGTTCTTAAATGACTTCCCATTATCTGTGATAATGGCTGCAGGGATACCATATCGGCAAATAATGTGATTCATGATGAATTTAGAAATCTGTGCTCCTGTGACATAGGTTAAAGGGACAGCCTCTACCCATTTTGTAAAGTATTCTGTAGCTGTGATGATATGTGTATGACCATCAGATGAGGTAGGAGTAAGCTTCCCTATTAGATCAAGTCCCCACTTGGAGAATGGCCACGGGGTAGTGATTGGTTGCAATGGTTGCGATGGAGCATGGATGAAATTTCCATACTTTTGGCATAGCACACATTTTCTAACATAATTACAACAATCAGTTTCCATGGTGGGCCAATAGTAACCTACTCTTAACAGTTTCTTAGCCAAGACCATTCCGTTTGTATGTGCTCCGCATACTCCTTCGTGTACTTCTTTAATTGCCTGGATTGACTCCGGCACATCTAGACAACGTAACAGATTCCCATCGTAGCCACGATGATAAAGTGTACCTCCTAACAGGGTGTAACGGGCTATCTGGCGAATTAGGCTTTACTTTTCAGAGCGGGAGATTTCGGGAGGGAAGATAGGTGAAAATGGGTTCATACCATGGTGAATGGGGACCAACAACCTCACAAGCCAAGCAAGATTCTGGCATGTCATACGCGGGCTGGCATAGATTTTCTACGAAGAATGTCATATCATTGTTCCCTGGCGGAATACGAAGCATAGATCCCACCATTGCCATAGCATCTGCCGATCTATTCTGTGCTCTTGGGATTTGCTCAAAGGTAATGCACACAAAATACTCCTTCAGAGTTTCCACCAACTTCTTATAAGGTATGAGCTTGTCATCCTTAACTTTATACTCATCATTAACCTGTTTGATGATTAGCTGTGAATCACCTACAACCTTCACATGTTGAATATTCCACTTGATGGCTAGCTTCATCCCTGCAATGAGTGCTTCATATTCCGCAATGTTGTTTGTGCAAGGGAAGGCCAGGCGGAAATCCTGTGGTATAGGATCACCTGAAGGAGTAATAAGGACCACTCCTGCACCTGAACCATGAAAAGTAAAAGATCCATCAAAATGTATCTGCCATACGATAGATTCTTTAATGTAGAGCAAAGATGCATCTGGCAGATCCAGACTCAAAGGTTCTATGCTTTGCAAAGGTGCTTCCGCTAGCTGGTCAGCAAGTACTTGTCCTTTAATTGATTTTTGATGGACAAATTCTATATCAAACTCACTGAGTAGAATGATCCAATTAGCCATTCTACCTGTGAGGGCAGGTTTGGACAACAAATACTTGAGTGGGTCGACCTTGGATATGAGCTTGGTCTTAGTATTTAGCAGGTAATGGCGAAGTTTCTGAAAGGTAAAAACAACAGCCAAGCAAGCTTTCTCAATCTGAGGATAATTACATTCATAGGTGATGAGGGTGCGACTTAGATAGTACACAGCTTTCTCTTTATGGCTAAGGTCATATTGGGCGAGTAGTGCACCAATAGCATATTGCGTAGCGGAAATATAGAGAAAAAGTGGTTCTCCCGGAGTGGGAGGCATGAGGACAGGTGGATTAGCCAGGTACTGTTTAAGCAAAGCAAAGGCTTGTTGTTGCTTAGGTCCCCAAATGAAAGTGATGTCCTTCTTAAGCAAATGAGTGAATGAGTGACATTTATCTGCAAGCTGGGAGATAAAGCGGCGAATGGCTTGAATTTTCCCTTGCAAGCTATGCAGTTGCTTGATATTCTCAGGTGGAGGCATTTCTGTGATGGCAGATACTCTAGCAGGGTCTACCTCAATACCTCATCTTGACACGATGAAGCCTAATAGTTTCCCAGATAGCACACCAAAGACACACTTCTTTGGATTTAGCCTGACTTTGTATTCACGTAGGCGTTCAAAGATACACCGCAAAATGATAGGATGTTCCTCTCTTGTTTTGGACTTTCCCAGGATATCGTCTACATAGTCTTCCATGATGTCATGAATCATATCATGAAATATTACTGTCATGGCCCGCTGATAAGTTTCTCCCGCATTCTTAAGGCCAAATGGCATCACCTGATAACAGAAGGTGCCCCAAGGAGTTGTGAAAGCTATTTTGTGTTGGTCTTCCTCAGCGATCTTAATTTGATTATAACCCGAAAAGCCATCCATAAGTGATAGCATTTCATACCCTGCGGTTGAGTCAACAATCATGTCAATGTTGGGCAATGGAAAGTCATCTTTAGGGCAAGCTTTATTGATGTCCCTAAAATCTGTGCAAATTCGAATACCAATAGGTTTCTTCTGGACAGGAACAATGTTCGATATCCATTCAGAATAATCAATTGGCCTGATGAATCCTACTGCAAGCAACCTTTCCAACTCTTCTTTAACTAACAAGGCCACTCTTGGGTGCATCTTTCGAAGCTTCTGTTTGATAGGCTTAGCGTCTGCGTGCACAACCAAGTTATGCATGACCAAAGTTGGATCTAAGCCGGGGCATGTCTTTGTAAGACCATGTGAACACATCAATAAACTCTCGCAGTAGCATAGTGAACGTCTTTTGTTCTCTGGCTGAGAGTGATGCTCCCAATTTTACTATCTTGGGATCTTCTTCAGTACCAATATTAACATCAATGGTTTCTTCAACTAACAATTTTGATAAATCCTCCATACGCGTGGGATCGGGGAGGGTAGGTTGAGATCTTCATCCAAGGATGTCTCTACGAGATTTTCATCCTTGGCGTGGGTCACTTTGTTTGTCCTGTGATTTTCTTATTTGTTTGTCAGCCCAATGCCTCAAAGAGGTTTTCACTATGTGACTTGGACTTTGATTTTTGCCGAGGCTTTTCTTTATAACTCTTTCCCTCGCTTTTCTTTAAATTTTGCTGAACCACGAAGTTCAGCCTCCTCGCCGAAGTAAGCGCAGGTGTCTAAGTCGATAAATAAACCCTTATTGTGATCTCCAATGGGAATTGTATCCCTTATGCCCATGAACTCTACAATAGCCTCGTCATTCTCAAATAAATCTAGTGGCAGTTGACGTTGTTGGTCCCATTCAACAAGGGAGGGGTATACAAGGTCAAGGGTTGGTTCATTGGGGGTGATGATTAGGACAACATTATTCATGAAAAGGTTCGTGGAGGCCAGATCCTCATATTGGCTACAACAGGAATCCGTATCGCTGTCTAGATAATCAGAGCTATCCTCATGCTCAGAACAAGTCACATCTTGATCATTGGGGTGTGCTCCATAAGGGCGAATCCCAATGCCATATCTTTCTGTTTTGAAATGTGGAAGAGGGACTGGTTCTCTTTGTCCTTGTTCATTCCTCCCACATCCTAGGCCTTTTTTAGCCCATGGAGTACATCATTCTGCTAGATTTTTCATATTCTGGGGTTTGATAACAAGATGGCTGAGTGTCCTCAGGGACCCAAGTAGTAGGTGGATCAAGTAATTTTTCCTCAGCTAACAAGCCTCCAGGTAGGAACGACCCAATAGTATGTTCCTCTCTAGGTCTCCTGAAGCAGTAGTTGGGTCGACCTCTAGTCTTGGGCAACAAGGAGAGGTCTGAAACCAAGAGCGCTTGTTGTACATTATACTCCCCCACAGCCATATTCCCAGAACTTTCATCTCCCATGAATTAAATGGAGATGTTGAAGTAGATGCCCCCATGAGTGCAAGAACAAAGAGAATTTGAATCTACTCGAGATTCCATGGCCTCAGAATGAAGAGGGACAGCTATATCTGTGGAGGGACATGCATATGTACCCTTTTGTGTAAATCTATTAAGAGCTCTACAATGAGAAAAGGGCTCTGAGTCTCCTGGTATTGTTACTGTATGTCCCTCATGCTTTAGCTTGATGCATTGATGAAATGTTGATGGCACTGCTTGCATGGCATGGATCCATGGTCGGCCTAGAAGCATATTATATGGAAGTTCCAAGTCTAAGACGTGAAAATTTGTCTGATGGCAAGTGGGGCCCACCTCCATTGGCAGCGTAATGGTGCCTGCTGACTCTCTTTTCGCGTTGTCGTATGCGGTGATAGTGATGATATGGGACTCAAGATCTGCCTCTGTATGTCCCAATTGTTTGACCAACTTAAGCGTGTAGATATTCAATCCTGATCCATTGTCCACAAGCACCCGTTTGATTTTCCTGCGGGTGACAACTACCTCAATGTATAAGGGAAGATTATGTGTAGGATTCTCAGTAGGGACCTCCCTATGCTTGAAAGTGAGATGCTCACTGGGTGCAATATTTGCCACTATGGCTTGAAGGTATGCAGGATCAACTTCTAAAGGCACTCCCGACCCCTGAAGAGTTTTGATACAAAATTTCCTTATGCACATTGGATATCTTGAGAAGATCAAAGATTGAGATCTTAGCAGGTGTCTTCTCAAGTTGTTCTAAAAGGTTATATTTACCAGTTTACGGGGTCAACAGAGAGGGGTTCTGGAATCACGAGGTGGGCACGCCTTGTTACCGCAGCGCGAGTCCTTTCCCTTGATCTGGATGGTATTGACACGGTCAGTAGGGGAGCGAATACATCCGATAAGTGAATCATAATGATTGTTATCTCTCTTGGTATACAAGTAATTCGTGGCTTTATAGGTTTGGGATGACTCTCCCCGATCCGGTTTTTCCTTTTCTGACTTATCATGCTTGGGGAATGGTTCCTTATAAATCCCCATTTTCTCGTTATGTGTTTGCATGTGGCTAGGGTTATCCACCTCTATCTCCCCATTGTCAATGAGGTCTTGAATATAGTGGCGAAGTCGCAAACATTTTTCTGTTTTATGACCTTTAACACGATGCATTTTGCAGTATTCATGCTCCTTATACCATGAAGGTTTAGGAGCGTTGTCATCGAATGGTTGTCTTGTAGGATAGGTCATCATGTGGGCCACATCCAACTGTTTTAGTATGATAGACAACGGCTCATTGAGGGAGGTGAATGTTCTTCGCTTTGGTGGTGGTTGAATTGGGCCCTTGGTCAGTTTAAAAGGTTGACTGGTTTGGACCGTTTGAACACGTTTGGAATCAGTGATTCCGTCTCCCACCACGTTTTTGTTTTTGTTAAAGATCTTTGGCTTTTCAACGGGTTTGACACTTTGGTTGTCTTTAGATTGGGTTTTGAGGGTGCCTTTGGCAATGAGATCCTTTTCTATTTGAATCCCTTTCTCGATAACCTCCTCAAAGGTGCGGACACAATGCATTTGGAGGTGGAAAGCTATATCTGGGTTGAGATTAGGGATGAAAATACTGACTAGCTGCTTCTCAGGGAAAGCGCAAGGGAAGGCGACTAGCTATCCCTCTCCATCGTTGGAGGAAGCTGGCGAAGGTCTCATTTGGGCGTTGTTTTTGTGCTGCACAAGTCTGCCATGGTGACATCACTCTCTATGTTATATGAGAAATGACACACGAATCTTTCCGCTAATTCTAGCCAGGTGAAAATTGATCCTCGTGGCAAAGCGCGTAAACCATTCTAATGCTTGACCTCCGAGACTCTTAGGAAAAAGTCTGATGAGGTAATTATCACTATAAGACACCTCTTGACATGCCATGTAGAAATCTTTAACATGATCCCTTGGGTCTCCCTTTCCTTTGTATTTGTCGAACTTTGGCATATCAAATTTCTTTGGAAAGGGGTTGAAGGGTCATTGTCTTGTCAAAAGAATAGGGGCATAGTTCTTCGTATTGGTATTTCCTAATACTCCCTATATTGCTTTCTTGTATGCTTGCAAGCGTTGCTTTCATAGATTGTACTTCTTGTGCGAGCAATTGTTCTTTAGTGGGAGAAGCGGGGATGTGTACATGATGATACCCTGTGTCTTCTTCTCCTTGGTTTTCTCGATGGAGTTCATGGATCCTAAACTTAGGCTTTGACTTTTGAATGTTCTTGTTTGTGTCTTTCTGTACTTGGATAGTAAGCAAAGCTAGTTGTCGGCTTAAGTTACTGAGTTGTTGTTGGATTGTGACTTGGTTTGTGTCTTCTTCTTCTAAAGGTTCCTCCTCTTCGTATTGTGGAGGTTCTTCCCCTGTCTCATGTTCTATCTTGTTTCTTCGTGGCACTTTGATGAGGGGTATTCTATGCCCTACCACTTTATCATTTTCTACATAAGAAGTGGAAGCATGTCCGCCTGTTAACATATCTTCCATATTGATAAGGGGGTGTTCCTCCTTAGTAGTGTCATTTGTTTGTAGTATTGGTTTCTTCTCAATGGGAAATTTGGCCCCTAATTCCATGACCCATGCCAAAACTCTATCTTTGTTTCTAAGGAGAAACTCATCTAGTAGAGTGGGGTAAAAATCAAAGTCTGTGTGTGGTGATTCTAATTCATTTCCACTATGATCGACCATCTCTTCTGTTTCCTTTTCTGCAGAAAATAGTGGTCCTAGATCGTGTCCGATAAATGGGTTTGACCCTTTTCTGTTAGAGGTTTCCCAAGCTTGCACCTGTTGTTCCTCATATGTTTATTTCTTTAACCCTAGACGCGTCTTAGGATCCATGTTTTCGTGATAAGTTTCACTAAGGTAAGTTGTAGATTTGTTCAAAATTCAATGTCTACCCCTAAGTGAAACACAAGATGTACGTGTTAAGAGTAAATTAACAGTGTGAGAATACCAATGTGATAAAGTGATAAATTCACCAATGAAACAATCGTTTGGTACCAAAACCTAATCAAATGAAATAATTCCTAGACTACGTTCCAAAGTAATTTACGATGCCAGATGATTAACAAGATGTCTCCACTTATGCCAAGTTCAAAGGAATGAACAAGACGTAAGTAAATACATGAAGTTAAATGCGATCTCCCAATCAAGATATACGATGAGCAAGCTCAAGTCTGATTAAGACCTATATCTCAAAAAGTGTCAATTACGATTGTGAATGACACAACAATATCACCAAGATATGTTAACCCACTTTGCAAGAAAGTGGAGTATTGATATCGAGGTGTTATTGATATAACACACACAAATGGTAGTTCCTAACACCTTTTGAAATCGAGGTAATAATAAAACTGAACAAAAAAAAGCTCAAAGTATAGCTAGGAATAGTTAAGAATGTGTGCAGCGTAACCGTACAATATAGGTATTTATGTCGAGTTTACAAGAAACAAGACGTAAATATCAAAATTGTAATGATACGAGACAAACAAACTAATTTCTCTTATGGAAGTCCGCAATGATGAACCATGCCTAACTACAATGACAATCTTGACGTGGGTATCAAGATCACAATGGCTACCAAATGATGTGAAAACGCCTCCACTCACTTTAGACGTTTAACTAACCCAGCCGCAAACATGGATGGGCGTAAATGGACATAAAAGTGAGAGAAACAGTCGAATGGCAACACAAAGGTAATCACACCTCTTTTGATCAACAAAGTGTCAAAAGAATATGAAGGAAATAAATCAAGAAAAAAATGACAAAAAATACTAGTCTTACTTCGGCAGAGTTTCGCCTTGCCCTAAGGCAAGTAAAAACTAGGCGAAAGTAATACATCACACGTTTCTCAAAAAGAAGGTTCACAACTCAACACTGTTTTAAAGTGGTCAAAGTGGGCTCCTGGCCAAAGTATATTCTCCTAGGTGGTTCTCTCGCCCTAGGTGTTACAAAGTTGCCACGAGCGAGCGCGATTTACCTAAAAAGTCACACTGACTAGTTTGGGAGTATCTCGGCTTTACTTTACCCCCTTCAAGAACAGTAGGCAACTAGTGCGTCTACGTGTACTATCACTGGGGTCGCCATAACGGACAACCTGTAACTCTATCTCACAAAGGAATCACTAGTCAAGTAGGTAGTGTGGAGCACTTCCCGTTTCGTCCACAAGGTTCCCTCTTGCGTAGACTACTTTGGGGTTCCTGGAACCACCCCCCATTGTTGTAGCTTAAGGCGTTATGCCAAAGGGGTTATGTTCCAGTTGAGCGGAGAGGGACGTACCCTTTTCCGAAACCTGCAATACAGTGTTTTGAATATGTTGTTCTTTTTATCTTGTTTAATTAGGTGTGGTTTGTTTGAACACCTTTTGGAAACCTGTATAACAACTGTATTAGTAGTTTTTGATTTCGTTTTGATTCCTCCTTTCTTTGACAAGCGTTTTTAGGTCCTGCACTCAAGCGTTAGTAGTTCTCCAAGAAAATCACATTATTTAAAAGAGGATTAAAAGTTGCTTTTGATTCTCAAGATCATCCAAGGATGCAAGAGAAGAGCATACACAAAAAAGAATCCAACTAAAAAGTAAATAAAATCCTTTCAACCAATGAACCATACAAAAATTCTTGATAAATGTTCATTCCCTTAAACCAAAAGTGAAAGATGAAGTTTTTAATTTACCAAATATTATAAAATGAAGACTAAAGTTACTTTTGATTCTCAAGATCACCCTAAGGTGCAAGAGAAGAGCATACACAAACTTTATCCCAACTAAATGGAAATGGAAAACTTCAAATCAAGGGACCGTTGAAAAATGCTTTGTAAAAGGTTCATTCCCTTAAGCAAAATGAATAATCAAGTTTCCAAGTTTAATCCCAATGTTTAACAAGATAGATATAAAAGTTGTTTTTGATTCTCAAGATCACCAAAAGGTGCAAGAGAAGAGCATACACACGCTTTTATCTAAATCGAGTAAGCATGGAAATACAACATTCATCAAAACATTAGACATGTTAGAAAATGACCAATTTTAAAATAATAGAAAAACCTGTAACTTATGTAAGTGTAAATCCAGAATTTATATTTTCATTGCATATTTAACTTCAATACCTTTCCAACGAAAAAAAAATGGAGTCATTTCGAGGTCGGGAGAAAAAGTTATGGCCTTCAGAAGATGGGTTACGCATATGCTCTTATGCTCATGGGTATGCACTTGACATGCACTTAAAAAATGTCAAAAAAAAACGTCCCTTAATATGCAAAATGGGAAAATTTTTCCAATCAAGATTCATTTTTGACAACAATCCATCACATTAATATATGAATAGAAGACTCAATGCTATCAAATATTAACATACATGCTCAAGAATTTAAGATTTTCAAGAAATTGACAAAACTAGCATGTAGAATGATGAAAAAGTAAGCTCTAAAAATGAAAACATGATGAAATATTGAAATTTTCTCACCAACATTAAATTTTGATAGCAACCCACCACATTAATATGTAAATATAAGACTCAACACTATCAAACACTAACCTATATGCTCAAAAATTGAAAATTTTCAAGAAATTGACAAAACTAGCATGTAAAATGTTGAAAAAGTAAGCTTAAAAAATGAAAACATGATGAAATCTTGAAATTTTCTCACCAAGATTAAATTTTGATAGCAACCCACCACATTAATATGTAAATAGAAGACTCAGCACTATCAAACACTAACCTACATGCTCAAGAATTTAAAATCTTCAAGAAATTGACAAAACTAGCATGTAGAATGTTGAAAAAGTAAGCTCTAAAAATGAAAACATGGAGAAATCTTGAAATTTTCCCCTCAATTCCAATTTTGATAGCACTTCACCTCCTTCATACCTACAAGGAAGACCCAACACATGCAATCTCAACAAAACATGTTAAAAAAAACAAGTTAGATCAACATGTGTAAAAGAGGGTTAGTAACCAAAAATAAAACTTAACTACAAAAACTTGAAATTAAGTGCAAAGGACAATGGAGTAAGTCCCACCAGGCGTGCCAAATGTGTGCATGTATACTTTGCTTAATGCTAAATCAAATGAAGCAAGAACTACCACCTAAAATAGTTCTACAATTTAGCTAAAACAAAGCATAAACACCATCATGATAAGAATTAAACAAGGGTTAGATGCTAGCATTCATCAATACAAACTTTGAAACTAACAATGCTAAATATCTAAACTCATCTATTCTCTACCAAAAAATAAATGAATGGACCTAAGTAAGCTCCATGGCTATCAAAATAGTTGTCCTTAATGCTCCAAGAACCTAGGAATGGGGGCTAATCAAAGTTGGGCTACAAGACCCTTTTGACACCTCCCATATGACCCAAGCACTTTAAGAAAGAGGCTTAACTCTTCAAGATGATGAACTCTCAAAAGGGCAAGGTGCAAGATCTTAGTCTTTTTGCTATATGCTTTGCATTTGCTCTCTTAGAAAGTTTAGGTGTAAGTAAAAAGGTAGGTGGAGGGCTCTTTATATAGCCCAAAGGATAAAGGATTCAACACATTCTCATGAATGTGGGATAAAGGTAAAACATGATTAGGAATGGATAAAGTTGCTTTATTAAAGGTAATCTTACTTTAGAAGAGTTTAATACATGTTTAGCAAGTCATGGGAGTTGGGGGGTATTTTAATTAATCAAAGGTGATTAATTAATAGGTAGGTGTAAGCTTATAGAAGCCAATTAGAAGAATATTAGTGCGATTTAGGCTATTATAAGGGGATTAAATCAATTAAATATTGATTTATTGGTTAAATGGAAGGGAAAGCTAATTAATTAATAATAATTAATTAGTCTAGGTAGAAGGGGTGATTTATTAACGGAAGGTCGTTAATTAGGGTATTTGTTGGATAAGCAACTTAATTAATTAGCTTAGTGTAATTAATTAATGATTATATGAGGGAAAATGAGTGCCTTTGACGATATGTCGTTGATTTGCGAGAAAGGGGATAATTAGCACATTTTAAGTATTTAAATTGCTTGGGCATAATTATAGGTGTCTACAGTTTGCACCTTGTTTTAAATTGAATTGCATTTTTCAAAGTGATGAAAAATACAATGTGTTTTTCAATGTGTCAAAAAATAAACTTTATTTCTTATCACTTTGAAATAAAACAACTCTTTTCCACATGATAATTACTTTATTTGCATTACACATTACATCATTACAACAAGGACGAAATACATCATGGTTTGCACCTTATTATAAACTGAATTACGTTTTTCAAAGTGGTAAAAAATAATGTGTTTTTCAACGTGTCAAAAAACACACTTTATTTTTCATCACTTTAAAAAACCAACTCTTTTCCACTTGATAATTACTTTATGTGGATAACATTGTTACGAAAAGTAGAAAATGCATCATGGTTTGCACCTTGTTTTAAACCGAATTACATTTTTCAAAGTGTTGAAAAACACAGTGTGTTTTTTGACTTGTTAAAAAACACACTTTATTTCTCATCCCTTTGAAAAAAACCAACCCTTCTCCACCTAACAATTACTTGATGTGGATTACATCATTACAAAAAGGAGGAAATGTATCATGGTTTGTACCTTGTTTTAAACCGAATTACGTTTTTCAAAGTGCTGAAAATCATAGTGTTTTTTTTAACATGTCAAAAAAACCTTTTATTTCTCATCACTTTGAAAAACACCAACCCTTCTCAACCTAATAATTACTTGATGTAGATTACATCATTACAACAAGGAATAAATGCATTGCGGTTTTCACCTTATTTTAAACCGAATTACATTTTTCAAAGTGTTGAAAAACACTGTATTTTTCAATGTGTCAAAAAACACATTTTTTTTCATCACTTTGAAAAAACCAACTCTTTTCCACCTGATAATTACTTGATGTCGATTGCATTATTACAACAAGGAAGAAAAACATCGTGGTTTGCACCATGTTTTAAACTGAATTACATTTTTCAAAATGCTGAAAAACACAGTGTGTTTTTCAAAGTGTTGAAAAACACACTTTATTTCTCATCACTTTGAAAAAAACCCAGCTCTTTTCCACTTGATAATTACTTGATTTGGATATCATCGTTACAACAAGGAGGAAATGCATCATGGTTTGTACCATGTTTTAAACTGAATTGTTGAAAAACACACTTTATTTCTCATCACTTTGAAAAAAACAAACCCTTCTCCACATGATAAATACTTGATGTGGATTGTGCCATTACAGCAAGGAGGAAATGCATCGTGTTTTGTACCTTGTTTTAAAACGAATTACATTTTTCAAGTAGCTAAAAAACACAGTGTGTTTTTCAACGTGTCAAAAAACACACTTTATTTCTCATCACTTTGAAAAAAACCAACCCTTCTCCACCTGATAATTACTTGATGCAGATTGCATCATTATAAAAAGTAGGAAATACATCGTGGTTTGCACTTTTTTAAAACCAAATTACGTTTTTCAAAGTGCTGGAAAACACAATGTGTTTTTCAATGTGTCGAAAAACACACTTTATTTCTCATCAATTTGAATAAAATCAACCCTTCTCCACTCGATAGTTACTTGATGTGGATTGCATCGTTACAACAAGGAGGAAATGCATCATGGTTTACACCTTGTTTTAAACCAAATTGCATTTTTCAAAGTGCTGAAAAACATAATGTGTTTTTCAACATGTCGAAAAACACACTTTATTTTTCATCACTTTGAAAAAAAAACTCTTTTCCACTTGATAATTACTTGATGTGGATTGCATCATTACAAAAAGGAAGAAACACATTTTGGTTTGCACCTTGTTTTAAACCAAATTATGTTTTTCAAAGTGTTGAAAAACACAGTGTGTTTTTCAAACTGTCAAAAAACACACTTTATCTCTCATCACTTTGAAGAAAACCAACTCTTTTACACCTGATAATTAATTTATTTACATTACATCATTACAGCAAGAAGGAAATGCATCATGGTTTGCACCTTGTTTAAAACCGAATTGTGTTTTTCAAAGTGCTGAAAAACATAATGTGTTTTTCAACGTGTCGAAAAACACAGTAATTTATTTTTCATCGCTTTGAAAAAAAAAACTCTTCTCCACCTGATAATTACTTTATTTTCATTACATCATTACAACAAGGAGGAAAATGCATCATGGTTTGCACCTTGTTTTAAACCGAATTGAATTTTTCAAAGTGTTGACAAAACATAGTGTGTTTTTCAATGTGTCGAAAAATACACACTTTATTTGTCATCGCATTGAAAAAAACCAACTCTTTTCAACCTGATAATTCTTTTATGTAGATTGCATCATTACAATAAGGAGGAAATGCATCATGGTTTACACCTTGTTTTAAACCAAATTGTGTTTTTCAAAGTGCTGAAGAACACAACGTGTTTTTCAATGTGTCGGAAAAACACACTCTATTTTTCAGCACTTTGAAAAAAAACCAACTCTTTTCCACCTGATAATTACTTGATATGGATTGCATCATTACAACAATAGAAGAAAAGCATCGTGGTTTGCATGTGCTATTTAAAATACTCATTTTTTTTTCACTGCTAAAAAACACAATGCTTTTTGGCACCGTGAAAATTATTTAATGTGGATTACATTATTATAATAAGAAAGAAAAACATCATTACTATGGATTAAATTGTTACATAAAGGTGGAACAACATCGTGGTTTGCACCTTGTGGAAAACAATGGTTCATTTTTTATAGTGTTGAAAAACACACTGTGTTTTTCAACGTGCTTAAAAAGTAAAGTATGTTTTTCAGCACTTTGACAATAGCAATAAAAATTCCACATGATAATTACTTACTGTTGATTACATCATTTCATCATAATTACATAAGCTTTCTATATGTCAAAATAATTTCTACTATCCATATATTACATGAGCGGTCCAACGTTGGCTAACTTCAACAAGCACATTTTTTAAATACCCTCAAAATCATCAAAAAGTAGGTCAGTTGTACATTCCATATTTATGTATTTTAAATATACGAAATATACAATCTCATATACATGAATTTTAGATGTTTACAATTCTAAAATAGGCTCGCTCTACATGCCATACATTTACTTTCCAAATCTCAACCTACTCATTCCGTAAGATATATCTTTCTGCATATCCATTGCATCTGCAACACAATGCATTAAATATTAGACAAGATATCCAAGGCTTTGTGCCGTACATACAATAAATGAATGTATTGAAATTAAGGACATTCAATACATATCTTGTGCAGACACTAAATTGCTGAAAGATAAGCAATGACAAGGATATGTTTCATCTGCATTTGAACCACCTGAAAAATAAATGATCAATATGTTAGTCTTCGCCTCCATAATTAAAATCTCTTGAAAATTCACAATCACACCAATAATTCAATGTTTTAACATGTAGTTTCCACTTGTGTGGTTTCTCTCCTCTTGGCATGATTATTGTCAGAAAATTATAAACATTCATAGTCTTCAACGCATTTGTTCAAATATTCTACAATGAATGGCCTCTTAGTCACACTGCGGTGGAATGTTTTACTCACAATAAACCATGGACGCATGTAGGTGGTGGTTGTCTCATTGACATATCCTTTGAAAGCAACATATAACATATTTGATACTTCTAGGTCTCTCGTAAACCTCTGAACACATTCAAAGAATGTTTTTTTTCCGTTCATTTGTACTCAGTTGTGTATCTAAGAGTGACTTAAATAATTATTTGTATGTGTGTTCCATAAAATTTGAATCATTTTCTATCATTAACCCACTAGCCCCAACTATTTCAGAAGTTCCTGTGATGTATAAGACATTATAGAAAGTTATTTATTTATACACTAGGTTTTTCAATATCATTGTACAATAGAAAAAGGCCTCATACCATCCATGCATGTCACTCATTATTTGATGAATAGGGGAATATTTTGGCTACAACACCCATTCGTAACGTTTGATTGAGAATACACATTGTTGCCTACACATGAATACAAATTGTCACCTAATCATAAATATGCATGATGAAGATTATCATTGACATCTATTAATTTATTAAAGGCATTAACAACTAACCATCAACTGTTAGTGACTATTGAGGTGGCAAGGAGGGGCCATCCCATAACATGTCATCATTTACTGTGCTTTTCTCCACATAGGTATTGGCTTGTGCACGTAAAAGGAAAACAATTTCAACATGATGCTTATTTCATTACAACTTATGCTTAACAATATATATCACTACTTGCCACATACGGTGACATTGAATTACCTTCCACTTTTGGTGCTAGATACGACAAGGAGGGGCCATCTCAGGTCAATTTATTTACCATTCTTGTATCCACATAGGTACTGGCTCCTGCACGTGAAAGGAAAACAATTTCAACACACCAATTATTTCATTATGAATTATGCTTAGGAATCTATATCACTACTTGCCACATACGATGACATTGAATTACCTTCCACTTCTGGTGCTGGATATAGTGAGGAGGGGCCATCTCAAAACATGTCTTCATTTACCATGCTTGTCTCGGCACATAAGTACTGGATCATGCATGTGAATGGAAAACAATTTCAACACAATGCTTATTTATTTACGACTTATGCTTAACAACCTACATCGGTAACATATGATGACATTGAATTACCTGTCACTTCTAGTGCTTGATATGATGACATCAACCCATATCACTTGTGAAGTTCCAATGCCTTCAACACATGCTTACTTATGTTTCCTCTGATATCCCAAGCACATTTTCATACGTCCAAGGCTCTGCATTGCCTTACCAAATACCATGTGCTTCTAGTTATTTGGCTCCTCACCCATAATTGATTGCAATCAAGCATAATTTCAAGGCAATTTGTATCATGAATACTCTTTTCTCTCTCAACCACTGTCAATAGTTTTATTTCTTTTTTGAAATTGGTTAAGAAACTGGATTATTGCAACTTCCTCTTGTGTTTGTAGAAATGGCTCCACCTTATACACAAGTGTGTAGAACAAATATTCCATCCGGTGAGTACATTTTTTTTGTCTATCACACAAGTATCTAGTCTTCATAAAATAATGGTAGGACTCGATGGATGTGTTTGTTTCCTAATTTTCATGGGAGAAGTTTCTAATTTTTTTTCCCGCATAGCTATCAAGTGACATGGATTGAAAATCAGTGACACTATAAACCAATAATTATTATTGATGGTAATTAATAAGGAAACACACAAAGGATCATACTCACCAATACTGTCCTTCTCTCTCGCACCATGTATTCTTGAAGACTCGAGGAACTTAGTTTCCTCTTTGAATTCATTGAAGAAGTCTTGAATGATTCAAAATGTGTGCTCATGATGCATTCTAGAACCATACATGATGGTACCTAGTCTCTCGAAAATCTTCCACCTGGACTCCTTAGTACAATACTTGTGCACATTTTTCAACCATACCCTATGCATGTGCCATAGGTGTAATAGTACATGACAACCAAAAACACACTTGATGGCTTGAATTTCACCCGATGCATCATCTATAATGAATGCATTGATCTTCCAATCAGAATGAAGACGTTTTCCTCATTTCTGGAATTCCCACAACCACCCGTAAATGTCTTCAATATTATTCCTCAAATAAATGGCCCATGCTATGGAAACCCCAGCCTCTTGCTTGTCAAAAACAAACAATGTGTATAATTGGTACTGCAAGGAATATGACATCAAAGGGTAACATGGGGTTTAATATAATAGAAAGGGAACATTATTAATGATACATAAATCATACATCATTTCAAAATTCATTCCAATTACTTACACCATGTTTGTTTCATAGAAAATGTCGAATCCATGGAGATTATGAAATTGTAATGAATGTTGAACCATTCTCTCAAACATCCACTATGTTTACAACCCCATAATGAATGGAAAGGTGGTTCCATTTGAGTGTTGATAGTATAAAAAATGTCTCTTTCCTCCGCATGCCATAAGTTCATGCTCATGGCATCATCAACGTGCTTTTGAGACCTTATGGAGTAAACTATTTTCCATGTGTTCATCACGTCCTTTCTTGTCATGTATTCATCCCTCTTTCTCGATATACCCACATTGGTTGGATCCTCTATATATTTATCGTACACCGTTTCCATGATGACACCCATCAACAAAAGACTTTCGATATAAGTTTTGTATTCATTTGATAAGAATGGGGCAACATTGACATGAGGATCGTTAATGGTATTTTAGTTCCTCCCATGACAACACTCATCGTTTACATCACAATGAAATGGATTGTTGTATAATATTATGGCCACTGTCTGTCTCCCATAAAAAACCTTCACATTGAAATGACATTGGAAACCCCTTTTAATTATACACCTACTCACTTTTTCACCTATTTTTGGCTTATTTCTATTATCGTTTGGACCATATGAACACTAGTAAATGCGATTAAAAATGGTAACATAAAATTCTATACAAATGTTTATGAAAAGAACGTATAAAAAAGAATTGTTATAAAAGGTTTGAATCTAGTATATGACTTGGCTGTATGCGGTTTAGGATTTTCTATATTTGTTGACTTGTGATTTGTACAAGTGAATGTAGTCTCAAAACTTTGGTTAGAACCTCCCCCCTTTAGAAATTCCTATAATCTTGTGAGTGGTATGGTGGCACAAATGTTGACGTTCTACTCATCCCCAATTGGTGTCCATTCGAGGTCATCATACGAAAACTGAATCTTTTCCTTTGCTATCTCTTGGATAGGAAGATCAATCATGCTTTGCCATTTGGGCCTCTTTCCCATCCTAAAAATTATTACATGCACTTTTACATCATTAATGAAAAAATTATTTCATACTGTCCAAAACAATTATTTAATAAATTTTGAGTTGTGATTGATCATCATCAACATTAATACCATCTTAAAACATTGGAAGCATTTGATTTTTTTTCTAATTCAAAACCCACATGTATAAAAGACAGTTATAATAAATATAATGTGACAAAGACTATTACAAAATTAATATTATTTCAAATACACTTATTCAATGTTGAGAGAAACTTCCATAGAAAATATTATAATTAACCTTATAAATATAATTCACATTGTATAATAATATATTTTATGGTGCTTATTTTATTTATTAAATACTATTTGTCAAAAATGATGTATATAAAATAGAAATTATTACATTAAGCTAAAAACAATAAAAAATAACAAAACAAAAACATGTTTATTTACAACAGAAGTTACAAATAAGAAAATTAAAATATTGAAATATTAATAACATCTTTAAAATATATATATACATTTATGCATGCCAAAACAAAATAATTAAACAATAAAATAATAATCTTCACAACACCCATGTACCATACTTTTTGAAAAAGGTGAACTTACAAACTAAAATTGAAGAATATTGACATTTCAAAAAAATTAAATTGAAAAATGTGATTTCTCCACAGTGAAATTTATAAAATATGGATATTCCGAAAAAAATATTTTTTCATTTATGAAATTATGAATATTATTTATGATTGAAATTTTTTACCTTGTTTAAGGATTTATCATCCATGGGTAAATTATAATAGCGTAGACTATCCATATCTATAGTTTTTCTTATATTTTGTTAGTGTATATTATTAAAGGAATAGAAATCATTGGCATATTAAATTTCTCACAATGCAGGTATTTCAAGTTTTGTGGATAATACAAACTCAATATTATAATGTGTAGAATTTTCACACTTTTATTTGAAATTTAGAAATGGAGCTAAACTTTTTAATCTTAATAAAAATTATTTACTATAAATTTTGAACAACTACTATTCAATGGCATACTAAAGTGTCTATAATATACATATAATTTATAAATTGAGGACTATGTTTTAGGAACGCTTGCAATTTTTGAACTTTTTATGCGAACTCCATTCATATTTAGTTTACGTGGAGGCTCGTATTTCTGTATGTATTCGTTTTACTAATAGGATCGGAATAAATTAGGTTCTTGGTATTCATATTCACTACACAAAAGAGTAACTAGTACCCAAAAGAAGCATATAATTAATGTTAGTATGATACGTGAAAATTATAATATACATCATCTAATATGATAAAATAATCAAAATTTTAGAAAGCTAATATCCATGAAAAATTCAAGTATGAATAAATGCCAACAATTATCCTTCACTCAAAATGCACCCTCCCATAATATCACAACCATCAATTACAAAAGGGATGGTTGTGATATTATGGGAGGGTTCATTTTTGAGTGAAGGGTCACTTCGGCGGGCAAATTTAAAAACCTCTGTGTAACACAGTCTACCACCCAACTATTGATGCGGAATCCTAAGGGGAAAGCCCCTTTAACACATAATGATAGTTAGCTGTATCGATGTGGCATCCTAAGGGGAATGCCTCTTCAACATGCACTGATTCCTGTCTTTGCAGAGGCACTTTCCCCCATATGCCGAATCAAGAGTGAGAGTATGAAAACACATAATTTTTATAGCTTCAACTTACATCAAACATTCACAACCTTGCAATTACCAATATTTAACAACTAGTAAAAAAAGTATACATACAAATGATCTACACATTAGCAATATTTACAACTATAATGAATACAAAAAATCAAACTTTTCCTAATGTATTGCATTTAACACAACTAAGAGCAATGAAATTACAACTAAGAGTTGGAAGCTCACATGCATATTTAAATGAAATTTTTATATTTTCTTACAATAGTAATAGATTGACATGCAAATCTAGAACTTATTGATACTTATAGATAATATTAAGAATCATCTCAAACACTTATAACATTAAATGTGTTCAATTTGTTTAACTATAACTGTATTAATGTTTGAATTATAGCTATAATAATGTTTGAGTTTGAATTTCAAGAAATTTATTATTAAGGTTCTTGTTAACAAATATGAATTCAAATATTAAGTTCATACTAGTGTGACTTGAGAAAATTCAATTTCATAAATGAAAACGTGTGGAAAATTGTTGTGTTTTTCAACGTGCTGAAAAACACACTACTTTTTTCAGCATGTTGAAAAACACATTGTGTTTTTCATCAAGATGAAGAATACACTGTGATTTCCTCATGTTAATCACTAAACATTAATTACCTGGTTGTTACATGGTTGAAGAAGTTTTAACCACTACTTTTTTGTTATCATAAGTAATTTGTACTTACATGAATTTGGAGCCCATTAAAACAAATGTCTGGTTATATTTTTAGAAGCCTAAATATGAAGAGGTTATTGCATGGTTGTTGAAATTTATTAGTAAATTATAAAAGTGCAAATGGATTTGAAATCTCTAATGAAATTCATAGATAGAGAACATAAATTCATGTGCAAACCCTAGTTTGTGATATAACATATATCTATGAGCATTGGGATCTAGTTTTAGATACATGCAATTAGAATTATGAGACTTCATAAAATAGAATTTTCCTTGAACTATAGTATGGCATAAGAATCAGATTAGGAGTTTCTATTTATAAATGTTTCATATATGGATAAAGAAGGGACTCCCTTATAGTGGAGTATGCACTCACCTTGGAGGTATATACAGGATTCATCTAAGAATGTTCATCCTTGTCCCTTTTATTACGATCTATTGAGAGGTTCAATTCTACTTCTTAATACCCAAACATGTTATATTACATGTACTTCTACCTTATATATGAATATGATAGAAAGTTATGATTCTCTATATTATTACTTGTACATGGTTTTTATGCACTTGTAGATAAGTTGTTAATGTGTATAGGTACATACTAATGAAGTTTCCAACACATCTTGTTTGTTACTTTTGTATAAGGTTGTGGATGTGCTCTAGTATTGATATTCAGTGTGTATTTTGAGTGAATGTGTTCTAAGATTAATAAATGTTATATATTACATGAATACACTTCAATTATTTTGAGATGAGACATCTATAGTATATCTCATTCACCTCAATAAAGGGGGAATTCAATGTAGTTATTGTAAAGAATAAAAATGCAATTAACAAACACATAAAGATTACAAACTTTAGAATACAATAAAATATGTTATAGGGACATACTTATATGTACAAATAAAAACCATTCATAGGTCTTTGATGTAGATGGAATCATCCAACAGAGGGTGAAACCATAGGATTTTGTTGTCCCACATATATTTTATTTTCCTAAGCTGTTGCAAACATCCAGAATGTATGCCAAAATATGGGTTTCTAAAGGTCTCTAATATAGCTTTAGGGATAGATACACAATTTCAACATAGATTAAATTACTAAATTGTATTTTACATAATTTGAAACAAAAGTTGGTGAATGACAAAATACTTCCATTCTTACAAGTGCAATATGAGAATTCCTCTATTATAAATATTAGAGATATGTTGTTGAGTTTGGCATTTGGTTGTGTTGGCGAGAAAATTTGTTGGGTGAAAAAACTTGTGGATTTATTGCCAATGCTCTGGGAATCTAAGTCCCCTTACTTAACTGATGTAGTTTCCATATATGCATGCATGAGAAAATGTCGATTTCTGTGGTGGCCTTTCAACCGGGGATCCAATAGGGGCACTCTACTGATGCTGCGACAAAGCTTGCAGATACCCGCAAGAGAGGAATTTTCTAGGAAAGTGGGAAAAGGAGTGAGAATATTAGACAAGAGAAACTAATGTTGCAAGTAGGAAATCAGAGATTTGCATTACACTAGTGGGAAATGACATCACATGCATTGAAATTAAGAGGAAATAATACTATAAACAACAACAATACGAGGTTTTATCTTGATAATGAATACTTGAAAACAATATTTGAAATATAAGCTTTGCATAGAAACAAGATGATGCTTGTGTATTTTATTAATATCAAAATCAAGCATTACAGAAAAATGAGAGAGCTGCAATATTTATAGATATTGGACAACTTTTATCTCATCCACAATATATGGAAACAAATCATCTAATCTGAGAAAATATGTAGAAATAACATATTGCCCCTAACTGCCCCTATTGCCCCTCATGGAAATCATTTGAGAATAAAATATGCAAGATAGAACATGATCCCACAAACATTGGGATGAGAACACTATCACTTAGTTAAATAACAACTAAGGATAACTAATACATATTGACATAAGTTTAAAGTATTTAAATTAAATACTTTAACTTATTATATTTATTCAAATATCAACTAATGATGAATTAAGCTAATTTTTATTCCTAACATTCCCTCCCTTAATTCAACATGGTCTCAAGTGAACAGGAGAGAAATTCTCTAAAACCCTCAAATTTACCTCGAGCAAGTGAATTTGTGAAGACATCTGCACATTACATATCTATTGGGAAATGTTGGAGCTGGATGTTGTTGTTTTGAACATCTTCATGAATGAAATGTACCTACACCTCAATGTGTTTGTTTTGCTCATGAAAAATTAGATTTGAAACAATTTTACTACTCCTTCATTATCAACCTGTAGGATAGCTGGATCTTTCTGTGGTATTCCCAATCCTTCAAGTATACGTCGCAGCCATATCACTTCACAAACAGCTCCACCTACTGTACAATATTCTGGTTCTGTGGAGGACCTTGAAACACAAGTTTGCTTCTTACTCTCCCATGATATCAGTCCAGATCCCAAAAAGAATACAAATCCTGAAGTAGATTTCCTATCATATATGTTTCTTGCATGATCTGAATCTGAATATCCTATGAAGAAGAAGTTATTATTCTTCTTGTATTCTAGGCCATAGTCCATAGTTCCTCCGATGTACCTCAGTATCCGCTTTGCTTCTTTCCAGTGAGAAACCCTTGGTTCTTGCATAAACCATGAAATATAGTTGACTGCATAGCTGATATCCTACCTAATGTAATTCAAGTAGATGAGACTCTCGATAAATTACCGATAGAGAAATGCATTTACTTGTGGTGATGGATTTGTTCAAGACAGTTGAAGTCTTGTCTCCATAGGTGTCGAAAATGGCTTACAATCCATCATATTGAACTTCTCGAGTGTTTTCTTAGCATATTTCAATTGTGACACAAAGATATGATTTTATCTTTGCCAAAATTGAAGTCCAAGACAATAATGCGGAAGCCTGAGATCGGTCATGTCAAATGATCATTTTAGATCTTTCTTTGTTCACTCAATCATCCTCATTGATCCTTCAGTGATGACTAGATCATTGCCATATACTACAATGATCATTATCTCCCCCCTTTGCTTTTTGAGATAGAGATTAGGATTGTATGGAATCCTATTGAATCCATATTGAATGACATGCTCGTCAATTTTTATGTACCATGCCTTGGGAGATTGATTTAGACCATATAGTGATTTTATGAGTTTACATACCTTTTCTTCTTTACTTGGTATGAAAAAACCTTCTGGTTGAGTCATATAAACTTCTTCTTGTAAATCACCATTAATAAAGGCAATTTTCACATCCATTTGGTGTATTTTCCAACCAAATTGTGTAGCTAGAGCAAATATTAACCGAAAAGTTTTTATCTTAGCCATGGGAGCAAAAATCTCCTCATAATCAATGCCTTCTTTTTTATCATATCCCTTAGTAACTAGTCTAGCCTTATGTTTATCAATTTTTTCGTCTACTTTGTACTTTGCTTTGAAGATCCATCTGCATCCACATGGATTTTTCCCTGGTGGAAGATTTGTAAGTTTCCATGTATTATTTTTCATAAGTGACTTATATTCTGCATCCATAGCATCTTTCCAAGGTTTAGACTTTAGGGCTTCTGAAACTAAGGATGACTCAATAGTTTCAAAAACTTTACTCGTTAAGGCCAAATTGACCTCATTTTGAGCCATACTACAAGTCCTCATTCCAGTGGTAGATGTGTCAGGGACACTCTCTAATTTTGCATCTCGAATCATACTTGTATACCATTTAGGCATACTTTTTGTGGTTCTTGTGGGAGGTTGAATTTCATTATCTTCCCCATCATCACTGTTGTCATCAAAGTGATTACCATCCTCTGTTTTCACTGTAGGGATGATTTTTTCATCATGTGAGTATATGGAAGGAGCATCTGCTTCTTTCTTCTCAAAGAACTCAACATCCCGACTAGTGTATACCCTCCTTGTTTTTGGATTCATAAGTCTGTAGCCAAGTGCTTCATCACTATATCCTACGAAGATACGTTTTTCTAATTTCTTATCAAGATTAATTCTTTGTTTATTAGGAATTTGCATACTTTCTTTACATCCAAAAACTCTAAGGTGTGAAATAGATGGTTTATGCCCTGACCATGCTTCCTGTGGTGTTACTCCATCAAGAGCTGCACTGGGAACTTTGTTTAGTAAATAGACTGTTGTTTTAGCTGCTTTGGCCCAAAATGTTTTTGATAAACCTACATCATCAATCATACATTGCACCATATCCATGATAGTAAAATATTTCCTTTCAACAACACCATTTTGTTGCAGTGTGTGAGGAGGAGCCATTTGATGACAAATGACATGTGTTTTCAAAAAATCATTGAACTCATTGTTGGTGTATTCTCCCCCTTGATCTGAGTAGAGTGTTTTTATTTTCCTACTAGAATCTATTTCAACAAGGGCTTTGGACTTCTTGAAATTTTCAAAATCTTGGTCTTTTGTAGAAAGATAGTATATCCACATTTTTCTTGAAAAATCATCAAAAAAGAGCATGAAATATTAAAACCCAGAGTGGCTTAGGTCTCATTGGTCTGCACAAATCAGTATGCACTAAGTCAAGTTTTTCCTTAGCTTGAAATGTACTATGTTTGAATGGTGCTCTATTTTGTTTTCCTTCCAAACAATGCTGAAATTTATCTATACCATTTTTTAGAGGTGGTAAACCCCTAACCATGTCATATCGACGAAGGTGTGTCAATATAGCCAAAAATCACATGTCCAAGTCTTAGATGCCATAGTTGAGCTGATGATGTATCCTTGGCTACAAGTGCTTGATCATTTTGTTGAACAAAATCCAACTAAAACATTCTTCCCACATTCAAAGATTTTGCAACAATTTTGGAGCTTCGTGACTTATCTCGAATTAGGCACATCTTTTTACTGCCTTTATAATCAAAGTCAATTTTGATATTGTGATCTAATAATTGACTCATGGATAATTATTTTTTTTTTAAAAGAGGGACATAAAGAACATCTGTAATTTTACAATTATGATGCCCAAGTGGTAGTGAAATGAAACCAATTCCTTCAACACTATATGATGTATCATCACCCAAAGAGACATGATTTTTGGCGGGTGTTTTACTCATTGTGAAGAACAAATATTTCTTTCCTGTCATGTGTTGAGTTACACCCGAGTCGACATACCAAATTTGATTTGTAGAATTAGATATTTCATTTGACTGTGCAAAATATAAGAAGTCATCATCATTAAATTGATCTTCCTGTTTGACTACATTTCCTTATTGAGCTATTTCTTCTTCCACTTTTGATTATTTTGTCCCTGTTTACTCTGTTGTTAGCTAGATTTTTTTGTTGGTAATTCACATTTTTACCACTTGATGAACCTTGTTGGAATGTGTTGTACCAACAATTCTTTAACTCATGTCCTTTTCAACCAAAAATAAGACATTTTTCTTGCTCATTTTGGCCTTGTTGAGTATTACCTTTCTTCTGAGTCTGTTTATTAGAATTAGCCTATTTTTTACCTTTTTGATTAGAAGTAAGTGCCTACTATTTAATTTCAGTAGTTGAGTTAATAACTTCCTCTTGTTATAGCATATTCACTAACTCTTGAAAAGTTGTTGTTTGACCAGTTATGCTAAACATGGTCACAAAATTACTATAAGGAGGAAGAGCTCTCAATACTATAGGCATGAGTGATTTGTTAGTTACTTCTTCTTCCAAAGTTTTAAGTGATGCACACAAAGTTTCCACTTTTCTAAAAGTCATTTCAACTTTCTTAGTTGGTTGCATTTTCAAGTTTAATAGTTGACTTTAGAGATGAAGTATTGTGCTCTTATTTTTTGACTCATATACCATTTTTTAACTTTTTCCAAGATTCTTTTGCTGTTGTAGACTCATGAATATGAGGTTGTCCCTCATCTAAAACACTAAACAAGATTATTAACTTTTCTTTTTGATTTGCACGATCAAATGTAGCTTGTTGTGTAACATCTATTATAGATCTTGTTAATGTACCAGAAACAACGTTCCATAGATTTTCAAAATCAAGTTGTGCGTGAATTTTTGTTTTCCATACTGAATAATTATCAGAACACAAAAGTTTAGAATTTAGCAAAAATAACTTTGGTGCCGTAATTATGGCCATTGTGAAAACTCAATAATGAAAGAAGAAGAATTGAACAATTTCCCCCTTAAAGCATACACTCCCCCTAAAAAATTATTATTTTATTTATTTTGGGCTCCTTTTTGGCTGTGTATAATGATTTTTTTGGCACTATTGGCCCTATTACAAATTTGGGCTCTATGGCCGATTTGCAAAAAAAATGGCTCTCCTGGCCGATTTGAAAAAAAATATTTTTTGTACTCTTTGGCCTCTTTTGAAATACACACAATCTCTAATTTGTTCAATTTTTACAAAAAAAGCTTATTAAAATTTGGACCAAGACATAGAGCTCAAAAAAACACACACTTTCAAAACAAATGGCTCCTCAATCCAAGGTACCAGTTGAAAGTTATGGCTATTTTAAGTTATGAAAATATCTTTCCGAGCCCCTTTCCAAAAATGTTTTTTTTTTCACAACGTCTAAAATTAGATTTTTTTTTTAAAAGCATATTTTTAAAAACTGAGCACATCTAAGGAATTACATGTATGCGTAGTACGTTTTAGGGCTCAAATGCAATTCAACCACTTTGAATATGCATTATAATAACCCTTGGTCGTAGTTTTCTTTTATTATTTCTCTTTGTACGCAGGTATTTTTTGCTTGGAGGCAGCTTGTTCTTGCTTCTTCCAACACAACTTTTTTTGTTGCAGATTGTAAATCTTCTCCACATTCAATTTGTAGTCTTTGTTTCAAATGCAGGAACATTGGAGATCATTCAAATATATGATCTTCTACTCCTCTGGCACATGCAGGTTCACAGAGAACCTTCCACGTTTGATTTGATATCCTTTTTTAAAATGCTCAAATACAGAGAAGAGGAAGAAGAATAAAGAGTACAAAGAAGAGGAAGAATAAGTAATGTGGGGAGCTTAAAAAACTTGGGTCCCCAAAAATAAAAAATATTTTATATATATTTTTAAATGCTTCCAATTTAAAAATAAATTACACATACAACTATTTAAAAAAAAAAACAGAGAATGAAACAATGTCACCTTTTGCAAGAGAGTTACATGTAGGTATGCAAGGGCCTGTGATCACACTCCAAGTGTTCTTAAACTACAAATCAACTGTGATTTAGGGTGTGGAGCCAGGTAGGGGCTGTGAAATGGCTGGGGGAAACTATGACTCCTCCTAGCTCTGTAATTTCTCCACATCTCCCTAAACTTCCCTAAAACTTCCTACACTCCTCTCTAGATCAGAATACTGCTTTGATACCAAATCTTGATAATGAATACTTGAAAAAAATATTTGACACAGAATCTTTGCACAGAAACAAGACGGTGCTTGTGTATTTTTTTAATATCAAAATGAAGCATTACAGACAAATGAGAGAGCTACAATATTTATAGATATTGGACAACTTCTATCTCATCCACAATATATGGAAACAAATAATCTAATCTAAGGAAATATGTAGAAATAACATGTTGCCCCTAACTGCCCCTATTGCCCATCATGGAAATCATTCAGGAACAAAATATGCAAGATAGAATATGATCCCACAAACATTGGGATGAGAACACTATCACTTAGTTAACTAATAACTAAGGATAACTAATACCTATTGACATAAGTTTAAAGTATTCAAATTTAATACTTTAACTTATTACATTTATTTAAATATCAACTAATGATGAATTAAACTAAGATTTATTCCTAACATTGTACATAAAATAGGAAATAGATGAAATTTGAGAATGAAGGGAACAGAAGAATTTGGATACCTCTTTTGTTCTCTCAAGGTATAATGCACTCTTGAGCTTACAAAATTAATGACCAACCCTTTGATATGGGAATGGATTTATAATTTATAGAGTAGACTTGGCTCCTCATATTCTTCATGATCCACCATATGCCTTATTTCTAACTTTATACTATTCATATTCCTACAAAATTTTAAGTCCCTTTTACAAAATCAAGGTGACTTAATTTACATTATGTTTCTAAAGTCACTTTTAGGTGACTTAAAGGCATATCAAAAAGTGCAAACCCTAACGAAGAATTAGAACATTTGAAGGGAGAGAAATTTGAGGGAGAGGGAAGAGAGAGAAAATGAGAAGATGCTGCCCCTGACGAAGTCTAATGATCCTCGTTGATGGCAATATCTAATGCGACGAAGTTTTTGAATGTCCCATTGTGCCAAAATTTATCTTTGAGTGTGACTTACTATTTTTAGTAAATGCCCAGATGGGAGACTTACTATTTTTAGTAAGAGGTGATTCTTGTTTCTTCTTGATCATCTTGATTTGATGAAAATCTTCATTCAATCCTACGCACACTTCCTTTTCTTTGACCACTTGTTGGGGTGACTTACTATTTTTAGTAAGCACCCATATAATGGACTTACTATTTTTAGTAAGTGTTCATTTTCACTGTTTTCTACTCTGGATAATCATTCTGGATTCTTGGAGATCTTCAGTGCACACTGCCTTTTCGATAGCCGCTTTTAATGAAGACTTACCAAAAATAACAAACATGTGTAGGAAAACTTACTATTTTTGGAAAGTAGATTTTTGGTGCTCAGTTTGTGACAGAGTATATTTTTCTTGATTCGGTTCATCGTCACGGTCATGCCCTCTAAATTTCACTTGATTTCACTCACTAGAATGATTGGAAATAAATTTTAAAATTTTAACCTGGAAGTGGCTTCGGGCATGAGGCTGCCATGTCGGCCATTAATGGAGCTCAAAATTTTTAGGTCTAGTATTTGTCTCTGTTTGCAATGAAAACAACTCCATTGCAATAGGTTTTTCATTTGGAGCTCATGTGCAAGTTTTTATCTCGTTTCCATTACCAAAACGATGCGAAATCTGATGAATGTGAGCTGGTGTAGGAAGTGAGGATTTTTTTGGAACAAATGATTCTGGGCACCATTTGGTCTTCCATTTTTTGCATCTTGATCACCTTGAAAAATGTGGTATTCTTTAAAATTTGGCATCTTAATCCGAATTTTATTTTTTAATATATGAGGATTTTCTGATTAGGTGACTTCGTAGTCATCTGGCAAAAAATATTCGTTTTCTCTTCATTCATCATCATCTCCTCATCGTTTCGATCCACTTTTCTCTGATATTGCTATGTTTTCATAGAGTGGAGTATTTTTGGGGCCATGGTAGAGCTAGATTAGAGTAGAAATGGCGGACTAGGTTTTTGAACAAGTAAGAACAAGGCCATGACATCGTGAAGAGTTGTGAAGGAGAAATGAGGGGGAGAAAATCAGCTAAGTGCCAAATTTAAATATTTAAACAATGCATGGCAAGGGGCTGGGAACATTTTTGTGTCCTTAAAGTCCCTCATCTCAAAGAGATGTGAGGAACATCAATTTCCATGGCGATCCTGGAGGTGACACGTGTCATTGATCCGACAGTAGGGAATGAGTGCTCCAAAATCAACTTTAAAGCACTGAGGGGCTAGAAGTGGGTCACATGGGTGACCAAAACTCTCTCCTAGAGAGATGGACACATTTTTAAAGGTTTGATGTCCCTAAAATGTGAGGGATGTGAGGGATATCAAATTCCATGGCGGTTTTGGAGCTGACACATGGTGTTGATCCAACGACAGGGAATTTGAGCTCCAAATTGCACCTGGTGGCTGAACTAGTAGTGTTGATGGTCGTATGGGGTTCTAGAGGTAATATAGGATCTGGGTGCATTTTTCAAGGTCTGATGTAGCTAACCCTCTGGGACGTTAGGGATATAAATTCTGGCCAGGCTCCTAGAGCTGACACGTAAATTTAGCTAAGTCCTGCACTTGCTCTAAGAGGACAACTTACGACGATGATAACTTGAGCTCCCGATGGAAATTTTTGGAAAACGTTTATATTATTCTGACTGTAAATGGAATTTTGAATCTAATGGTAGGGGTATCATTTCTTTATTCATCCATTTGATCCCTAAAAAATTAGAGTTTCTATTTGGTACTCCATGTGTTCCTGCGAAAAGCTCCATGCAGACTTAATGCGCAAAAGTGTTGTGAAAAATATGATTTCACCATGTTTTAGGTATTTGAATTCTCATTCCATTGATGTTAATTTTTCTCCTAAATCCATCCAGAGCTCTTGGAATCACCTTTTGAAGCTCAACGACTATTTTGGCATGTGCACTGCCTAGGCCTGTGAATCCCCAACTTTGATGAAACTGCCACAACTACTCTAAATCTTCCCCGAACCTTCCAAAATAACCTTCATGATGCTTATATGCCTTTTAATTTCTTCCACTTCCATTCTATATTTTATTCTATGCTCCATGGAGTTTCTCTAGTCCTCAAAAGGTCAGTAATAGCCCTTCCCACAGCTGCATGTAGCTTGCAACTTTTGATGAAATCCTAAAATCACTTAGGGGTTGATTTGACTTTCCTAAATCACCTAGAGGAATGAATTAACACTATTGGGAGGTTACTAGACTGACTGGGAAGACCTAGGGTG
Source organism: Taxus chinensis (assembly GCA_019776745.2). Lineage (NCBI taxonomy): Eukaryota > Viridiplantae > Streptophyta > Pinopsida > Cupressales > Taxaceae > Taxus > Taxus chinensis. The sequence goes on along the minus strand of CM034146.1, from coordinate 1,039,181,908 downwards.
TCTTGGAATGATAATACTTAAAAAAATTGGTACAGGGGTATCGTTGTCGTGCTTGGAAATTATCAATTTCCCTGTTACACATTTGCATGACAATAACTGGCTCTAGCTTGGAGGCATGACATGGAATGAGTGCAACGAAGAAATGGTATGAATAATCCAAAAATCTCAACTTTAGACCATATAGTGCCATATCAATTGGGCCATCTGGATTCACGTATAACTTACAAGAGAAAGAGAGAAAGTGAAGAAGGAAACACACACAACACATGACAGAAAAGGAAACACACAACAGACAGGGAAACACACCTAACAATCACCTATGGTACAGGGTGGACAACCCACTTTCACTAAAGCATTTTCCATGTTTCAAAAAATTTACCCATGAGTGCACAACACTTAGTGATGTTGTTGTGCGAAGCCATTGATTGGTTTGAGAAAGTAACTTCTTTTCGTTAATTGTTTATGGAAGCCAAGTGCTTCCATGATTGTGATTTTACTTTGTAGTAGTGATTCTATGTGATCTTTTTGATGATCAGGTCTTTTCTTGGAAATTCCACTACCTTCATTATCTTTGAAATTGGTTTCATTGTGCCATTTTCCTTCCATATTTATCCATATAGATGATTCTCCATTGAGCATCTCATCACTGACCCAAAGCTGATTTTCATTCCAATTCCTTGGATATTCTAAGTTACTTTCTTTTATGGGTATATACTCATTGACATCTTCTCCATGAGAAAAATTTGATTCATCCTTTATCTCTACTCCACTGTGAGGTATTTGAGTATTTATAGGAGGGTCGAAGGAAAACTCATACTTGTCTTGTATGTCCATGACACGAGTGAAGAGATCAAGAATCAGCTTGGGGTCTTCCGCAACTTCTACTGCATCTAATATTTATTGCAAGGATTTATACTTTGTCGTTTCCTGTAGCTCCTCTTTGTATGCCTTTGAAGAATCTTATTACCTTCGTTGAGCTCAACCAAGCCAGTTTATCCCCCATCCTCTCATTTCTTACCCTCACCATCATCGAATCACATAGCACAACTTTTTCTCACTAGGTGAGGGTGAATTTTATTGCACCATCCATCCCAAAATTTTGGTGCACTTGGGACAAAAAAATACGCCCAAGCATATTCTGACCCATGGTTCCTCACATGACCTAAAAGGTGCTTCGTAGGCCTATTTTTTAGCCCCCTATCCTCTTTATCTTAGCCAATGACCATCAACCATTCATCAAGCCCAGATGAGGGAAAATTTTCTTACACTAACCATCCCAAAAGTTTTGGGTGGTTGGGACAAAACTTTCCACCCATGGCTCACTCTAGCCCTTGGTTTTTCACATGAATTGAAAAGGTGCTCCACAGGCTTATTTTTAGCCCCCTATCCTCTCTGCCTTAGCCAGTGACCATCTGTAACTTATCAAGCCCAGGTGAGGGCACATTTTTTTGCACCAACTATCCCAAATGTTTGGGATGATTGGGATGTAAATTTCCACCCAAGCCTAGCCCTTTCCTAGTCTCCCATATGACTTAGTTTCATCCCCTAGGTGTTTTAAGTACATTTTCCTCTCACCCTCTTAGTCCAATATGGATGCACCACTTGTCACATGAAGGTTAAGGAAAGTTTTTGTGCATTATATGTCCCAAAAAACTAGGACATAAAATTCCACCCAACTCCATGAAGCTTTGAAAAGCTAAAATTTGCATTTTTATAATTGTCGTGTTGTTTCTACTGGTATGTGCGAGATAACTCAATCCTAGAGGAATGTTATAAAAATCCATTAATATTCTTCATTTATCCTTTTTTGCTTCATATTTACATGGTAAATTTATAAAAAATCAGCATGAAACCTACAAATTCTATAGACACCATGCCCGGTCATCTCAAGATTGACTTCCATGGCAAAAAAATGAGAAATGCTCATATCTCAAAATCTGGTGCATAAATTGAGGTGAGATTTTTTATAGACTTCCTCATTTTCAAATTCCATGAAGAAGAAATTCACATAATTTAAAATGAGTCCCTATATAATTAATAGAAACAAAATCCCCATTTTATTCCCTAGCTTCTTCTCCTTCGATTTCTCATCAATCCAGCAGGCAGATCAGGTTAAAACTATAAGAACATACTCCATGAGAAAAACCTATCCCAATGGAGTTTATTTTTTTGAAATATGAAGTGGGAAAATACCATATTAAAATATTGGTGACTCTTTTAATGGCTTCCATGGTAGCTCTATTCTAGAAGCTCTTACTAATAAAAAAATTCTTTTTATTTCCGAGCTTTCCAGTGAGTGCAACACAGTGAAATTCAGCTCACGAGATTGCGATGGAGATACGAATCCAAAAATATAATTCCCATCAAAAAACAAGGCCATTTTTTATATTTACTAAAAATAGAATATTACATGATTTTCTTCATGCTAAAAATAGTAATTATGATGAATTGCAAGATTGGATCACTCAGGACAATCAAACAAGGTGTAAAATGGTAAACATGTCAAAAATGACAATCTAAAAATATAAATGTGCTAAAAATAGAAATGCATCAACAATGGAAGAAGATGAAGTATATCAGAAAGTCTAGAAGGTGAAATTGGATCAAAATAGGTGATATGTCCCAAAATAATAGGTCACGGTCTCATATTCTAAAAAAAGAAAGTCTTCATTTTGGATGCGAAAAATTGTAGATGGCTTCATTTTCACTCATCTTTCCACTTTTTGGACTCTCCACAAGATAATGGGATGATCTCATCACTCAAATAGAGGAATTATAACTTAACAAGGGTCTTTAGAGCATCATGCCGAGTTCAATAATGTTCAGAAGCAAGGCTGAGCATTGCAAGGTGCAGTAGATGGATCCATAACCATCACTCGGTGAGATGGGTGATTTAAAATAAGCTATAGTTGAGATGAGTTTAATGAGATAAGGAATCTCATAAATCAAGTGTGAAGGAGGATCATAGTGAGTATTTCTTGTGTTCATCTTGTGCTCACATTTAGAGGTCTTAAAAAAATGTTTCTAAATGCTCATTTTGTGGTCCAAGGTGTTCATACATCATCATTGTCACCAAGTTCTTCATCAAAGGTAGAGGCATCCCATTCATGCTATGGAACATTCTCCTCTTTCTCTCTTCATTATTCCTCCTCTTCTCTCCCCCCTCTTCTAATTATTCTTTGTGAGAAATCATGAAATTCATCCTATTAATTAAGGTGCCTATAGTTTAAAATGAAATAAGTTTCCCTTATTTGATAAAAGGGAACTTAATGTTCTTTCCTAGGAATGTCAAGAGTCACAGGTTGTGAGGAAAAATGAAAGGTCGAGTGGGGGGTACTATCTGCACCCAAAATTACATGTGCTACATTGTCAGAAAATGGTTACAAAAGTCCCCAATGATGATTCATGCCCTTTTAGAAGGTTTTCAAGCTCCTAAGCTCATTTATAGTATATATTTGTAGCTTAGATGATTATACTTAGCTTTTCCATGCTTTCTTCATGCTTCCTGTTCATTTATGTGCATGTTTTGGCCTTTAGTGTCAGGACTGCCACCCTACTTGCTTGGTTGTTCTGAAACCGATGCCCAGGTAGGGCAGTAGTCCCGTGACCTCTACCTTACATAGGGTGGTGGTCCTACACACTTTTTCTAGAACTATTCATGTATGATTTTAACACACGTCATTTTACTTAACTTGACTTCTAGGGTGCATTTGTGAACCAAACTACCTAAAAATAGTCTTGATTACATGGTATTCCTTCCATCTTCTATTTTTAAATAGATTTAATTAGTTTAAAATGCCTCTTCACCCAATTATTTGTCACTCCTAGGCTACCTTGTGCATGAAGGCACATCCCAACCAATTCCTCTATATACAATGCTTGTATTCAAGAAAAAGGCCTAATAATTTTGTGTATCTTGCATAGTATTTCTGCCACAATCTAGCTAAAAATTGGATAGCCAAGCTCTGTTCACTTGTGCTACCTCTAATCCACTTGCATTGCAACCGGACTACCTTCAAGCTTCCATTGCTCAAGAACCTTCTCCGATTGCTACATTTACATTCCTAATTCCTTAGAATCATATGGACACATAGAGAAAGAAAGGATAAACTGAGGGGAAAAGTCATCAGATAGTTGGATTTAAATCTGTTATGTGAATTCTAGGTTGGATTTGTTGTTTTATTTCCTTCATTTCTATAATTTATCATTGTTACATCATATCAAATAGAGTAGAAATCAATTTCATTTTATTTTCAAGTAATTAGTTAATTTTGAAGAGGTTTTAAATCATTAATAATAGCTCTCGATGACGGATCCTCTTCTTCGCATCCCCATGGATATGAAGGAGAGAATATCTGTAGGAGGTTATCTACATATCATAGATTATTTGTAAAATTTCTTGTTTTAAGTTAGTTTAGTTTCAATACACTCAGCACATGTGAATAACCACACTAGGTTATCTCACTTTTTTAGTTTTAGTGTATAAATAATTTAATTATTTAGAAAAGAAGAAAATTGTTGTTTAATATTTTAGTTTTTTGTGATTTTTTTAGATTAGTTTCCATTTTAGTAGTAACATAGATTGTTAGTTTCAACTTAGCTAATTTGGACACTTCAAACAAGTTCAACATTGAGATTTAGTTAGACAAACCATAGGGAATTTACACTACCCGTTCATAGCCTCTAAATCTCCCCTTTTCCAACTTAGCTACCAGGAGATCACACTACCAGATATTAGTCACCGATCCTTCTGTAGTTATCCATCCACATATTTAACATCGGATGCTCTAGCACAACCTCAGGGGGTCGAGTGCAGTTGAAGGTTGCATGCCAATTTTCATCTGTACAAATTGGTGAACCCGACGTGAAGGATTAATTTCTTCTTGTTTCCTTTTCATTCATTTCTATTATCTCATCTTTCCATTTCTTTCCCTATTTTGGTAGGTATTTTATACTTTCTAAAATATGTCTATAAGAGAGTTTGATGGGCCATTTCAATTTGATAGATATTACACTAATGTGCAACCAAAACAGTCCACTTCTCTTTCAAGGAGGGGTGAAAATTACACAAGAAACTTCCGAACCTCCCCTAGTTACACTTAAAACCCTATTAGCTATGTAAGGATGAAGGAGGTTGATAAACTATTAAGCATGCAATATAATCAACCCAATTCAAACCACAGTGTTATAAAAAATGGAATAGGTTCTTACCACAGAGTCTTGTCAAGACTTCACATCACCATGCAATCAACAGAAGATGATATATTTGCATGAATAGATAATCCTCTTAGCTAGATAAATGAGTCTTTGGATAGAATTAAGGATACAACCTCTGAGATTTTGAATGCCTATCATAAGATTCTTACTTCTGAGGAAGACAAGAATTATAAAAATGAAAAATTCAGAGGGTCTCATGAGCCTGCTCAATCAAACCCCACCCCATAGGCACCCCAATAAGGGACTCAATCCTCTCCCAACAATCTTATTTCTACTTTAGTAGGGAGAATTAGAGAACTATAAATTTCCCATACTTCACAGCTAACACATGTAGTAGGGTAGAACACAGGATATCTAGTTGACAGAAAAGGATACATCCCTTCTAATGAGCAACCAACACATTATCCTTTATGAAAAGGTTATACAGTTCATTAAAATCCATGTGATCTTATCACAGGGTTAGACACACTAGGGATGGGTCATCATCCTTCTCAAGCTTATCCTACGCAAGGGATGGACAAAAGTGCGTTCTTGAATTCTTGCACAACAGGCAATGCAACATTCCTTGGTTATATGCCCACTAGTCCATATCATGGTACTATCCTACCTTATGTGCACATGTATTCAAAAACTCCCCAGATGGACCCATATGCCATTCCCACTCCCTACATTCCATATCAAGGGACCCCATATGTTCCCTTCAACGCTTATAATGCATCTTATCCAACTCCTCCTCCTCATCAAGGATCTTCAATGGTGAAATCTTACACAATGGGTACATACACTGAGTACTTAAAGAAGTATCTTGACTTCACCATATGTGGTGTCATTCTTCCATGCCCATTTCTGGATCTTCCAAAATTTAAGGGAGAAGGAGACCCGAACGCTCATAGCAAGGCTTATGTTAATGCTATCAGGGAATTGCTTCCTTGGGACATTGTAGTGGCTAAGATATTTTCAAATAATCTTAAAGAAATCAAATTAATTGGTACTACCATATTTCGAAAGCTTCTATACATTCCTTTAAATAGCTTGTTTTCGATTTCATCAAAGCATTTGACATGAACAAGTTGTTGCATACAAGGATTAGAGAGTTCTTACATATTAGATAGGAGAAAATGAATCTGCCACTCTTTTCATCCAAAGATGGTGCCAAGTTATCTATTCCTTTTCAAGTATGCCCAACATGGACCAGATGGAACTTTGCGATCTTTTCCTTCACTCGCTCAATCGAGAGACTAAGGAAGAGGTCCAAAATTTTCCTTACCATAGTTATGAGAAAGCATTGGAGGGTACGATTCAGATTGACTAAGCCGCTATTGATAGTAGTCATGAAACCTATGGTTCCAATGGGAAATTGGTATCCTGAAGTAAAAATAATGAAAATTATAAAAATAATGATGTCACAAACCAAGGATTTAAGGGTGTGAATCACAATCATGGTGCTAAAATGAATAGTGCTACTAATCAAGCCAAGAACACTAGTTTCAAAAACAATGATAATACTAACAATAAAAAAAACACAGGATATAAATGAGCCCCTAACAATGTCTCCTCAGTGAACACAATTGATGTAAACCATCCCTCTCAAAAGAAAAATCAAACCTAAGGCCGAAACGAGTATCAAAACTTTAGCTAAGGGGCAATGAATCATGGTTATAATAATCAATTTCAAAATTATAACCGAGGTTATAATCAACAACAACAAGAAATTTATCAAAGGCTAAGAGATTACGACCCTAACCTATATTGTTCCATAAGGTTCAAGGTCATGATGATAGGACTTGCCATGATTATCACAAGTTTATGCAAAGACTTCCCAAAAACCAAAGGAAACTCTTTGTAGATATGTTCCTAGAAAATCCTGAAACAAACCCGTAACCTAGTCATACCAGACCTGTCACACCTCAAAATACAAACCCTAAACATCTCTGGGGTTCCTAAGTGAATCCTCAAAACTCAAAAAAAGGCATTCCTAAAGGAAATAATGACCATGAAGCTTTAACTTCCAATAAATCTTGGGTTGCTCCTAACCTTGGTTCAAATGATAATACAAAAAATTTAGGATTAGTTGAGCTAGAGGTTGAGCCTGAAATTAATACAAAAAATAAGACAAAGGAGTATGTTTCACAACCCCTACCCATTCTTTCCTTCCTATAGGATGACGTTCCTACAATCGTAAAGCCAGTAGGATCCTATGATTTAATATCGGATTTGAACAAGATAATTTATCACATTTCCTTTCTAGATTTGCTGAAGAATTCACTTGTGCATAATTCTGTGTTACTCAATACACTAGGTCTTGGTCATCTAATCTATGTTACACCACCTCCTAGTGCTCAAATAAATCATATCAACCTTGACATATATCCTCCTAGATAGAATGGTAGGGATACTAGGTTTATTTTCGATATAGACAAGATGCCATCTGACGCTGAAATTGCTCGAAGAGGTGATCCTGCCTTATTTTGACAAGTATGGGTTTATAAAAATTGCATTAAGAGAGCCATGATTGATGAAAGGGCTGATGTAAATGTGGTTCCATTTTATTTCTTGTAGAAGTTGGCATATGGAGAGACAAATTTTTCCTCTACAAAAAACACGTTACGTGGGTGTGACAGTCTTAAAGTGACCTCGATTGAAACCATAGTTCTTCTAGTCGTGCTTAGTCCAAAAACCATCTTGACAAAGTTTTATAGTATCGACATGGAAGCAATTTATAACATGATACTTATGATACCCTAGATTCATTAAATGAAGGCTATCCCTTCTACCATGTTCTAGGAGATTAGATTCCTCCATTTGGGGATGGTCTTCATCACTTAAGGGGATCCTAAGCCCTTCGATATACACTTAGAAAACCTCAAGAATAAGAAAGGATTCCATACGAAGTATGAACTTCCTATGAATAAATTGAACAAACCACCTCCATCAAAAGAGTTAGTCCCAATCACCAAGGGCGTGTTAAAGATTAAATTCGTTGACCCAAAAACATTTGAAGTGGAAAAAAAAGATAAGGGTAAATTAATATCTATGGAAAAAGTGTGCACCTAAACCACAGTGGGAATTATGAAACTCTTAGAGAGTGATGATCTATTATTCCTTTCGTTTGAACCACAGGGGATGGGTAGTCTTTTCGGTTTAACATCTCTTCCCTCCGATGACCTAGGTCTAGGTGTAATCATGATATAATTAGCAAATGAAGAAGGGAAATTTGAGATTGAAATGATGCCCATAAAAACCATATTTTAGGGTTGTTCTATTCAAAACCTCAGTTTCAACCCATGTGCGTCATCCCTTATCATTTAACAAGTGTCACAAGTAAACAAAACGCTCTGCATAGGAATCAAGTTTGAGTAGCATAGTCATTCTCACCCACACAAAATGTCTCAAGAACATGACAAAGAGGTTCATGAATTCCTCTTTCAGAAAAATGATTTTAATTATTGGACATATACACTTCTAGGAAAGGGCTATAATTTTAAACCCAAAATTTTAGGCCCTTATCAAGAGAAGGAAAATTTTAAGGATCATGGTTCTCTGTTGTGCACTTTTAAGGGTGAAGAATTCACTATTCGTCAACTTTTTTCACTTTAGACATCATGACATGTAGTTTCACCTACATTTCCATATGTATATTACTACTTCCACATTGAATTTTCATCTTCTAGTTCATTTTGTAAATTTGTGGTCAAGGGAATTATTCTTATATAAATTCCTGAAATCTTTTGAAAACATTGGCAAAACATTCAAATTATACCTCTTCAAATCCTCATGGTATCATCAATTATTTCTAAATCATCTCATCAATTCAAGCAAGATAAGATAAAGCTTTGATAGTAACCACTACATACTTGGTTTTGCTCATAGTTTCTTCTAGATTTGGTGTATTTTCATATAGTCTATTCTAGAAGCTTCATGGTGTTGTATCTATCCCATATACATCTATTTGGAAATAAGAAAATTCTAGACATTTTTCCTAGATAAATAAGTTAAATGCAAATCCATAGATTTTTTTTATTTTACACATTTCCTTACCCTACCAACCTTTGGTGTTGAGCTGACATCTCTTACTAGTGATGTAGGGTTAGGAAAGGAAAGAAGTGCCCTTACTCACCTATGCCTTGTCCATGGTGATAAGCCCATACTTTTTATTGGTAGCATAGGGCAAGGTGTAGGGGGTCTCTTTGAAAATTTTTAAAGTTAGAAATAGTTCATTCAAATGTTGTGAAATCATAAATTAGAAAAAAGTGAGTTAGATGTCCAAAATTCCAAAAAGAGTTTAAAACCTCAAATCTAGATTTTTTTAACCAAGTAGCCATTAAAAGATCTAAGTCTAGATAAACTAGAAAGCAATTCACATTTTAAAATATGAAGAAAAATTGATTAGAATGAGGTTGCAGTGTCCAAATTTTGTTTTTCCAAATCCTCTTCTTTCTGTCATCGTTACCATTCAAAAAAATTCTATAACTTAGACCCCTTCTAGATCTTGGTGTTGAGCCATGGAATCTTACCGGTTGTGTGGAGTTAGGAGTGGGTGTTTCACCTGATTCTAGAGCATTTCTTTGAATGTTGATGAAACAGATAAGGGTAAAGGGCTAGGAGGAATACCTTTTGAGATGTTGGTTGAAGGTTGTTGCATGCGTATGACTTATTGATCCACAGCTGATTGTGAGAGATTCCTTTTTACTGGGAGGAACTACCTAAAATAGAAAACAAGACCACCAAATGAAAGTTAAACAGTATATGCAGTGGACTACCTAACATATGCTAGATCTGGGAAGTGTGATACTTCCTAGACAACTGTTAATCCACTATTTAAAACAACTTAACGTTAACAAGAAAGGAAATCATACTGTAGTTAAAATGATTTAAGTATCTCATTCATCTACAATAAGTAAATTCATTCACAACAAGCTAAGCTATGATTGAGTCTGAAGGTCAAGGTCTCTGTTTGGGTACTGGTACTGGTCAGGGTAAGGTTCTGGGCTATTTTGGATATTTGGTGGAGGTTTGGCATGTTTTGTTCTTGGTTTCTAGTCAAAAACATAGAGATTGATGTCAGTTTAGGTTAACCGGTGGCAGTTGTGGCGTCGGTATGGTCGTGGTATAGGAAACTCAATAAAAACTTGAGGTGATGGCAGATCTAAGGCTAAATGGAAATGGAAGGGTAATGGAAAGGTTCGTGTGGGTCTTAGGTATACTCAGGGATCCCTAGGAACTGGGTATGGGTAGTTCAATGGTGTGGGTAAAAGGATGGTCAAGTTTGCATGGAGGTAAATGGTGGGGGAATTGGAATGGGAGTAGAAACTAATAACATAAGTAAATGAATCTACCTAAATGACAATGGACAAGTTCTGGTTAACAAAACACTTACTATTGCGTGAGCTTGATGTCTGACAGGAAATGGTGGGTGATCAAATGAAAGGAACTTGATGTGGTGCTAGCGCTACCCTGGATACTCCCGTGAAGGCAAATGACTTTGTGATGGCTTCTGGTGCTAGCTGTGGATGCTCTGATGTGTGTACGAATGTTGGTTTTGCTTGCATGTAGTTCTGGTTTTGTCTCTTGCTCTCAGAAGATGTGCTAAACTCTCAGAAATGTGCTAACCTCAAAATAAGGTTGTTTTGGGGATTAAATGGTAACCGACGATGGTTTCAGGTTGACCGGTAGTAGTTTAGGATAATTGGCATTTGTTAGGGTAGGATTTCTTAGGTTTACTAAAATGGGAAGATCCCCTTGATTTTCTTAGATCTCGTTTATTTCCTTTCATGGATTAGAATGGAATATTCCTTTCTAATGGGCGGTAATGTGGTTAGAGGGAATGTAGGATTTGATTCTTAGGGTTTAGGTAGGTCTTAGTTAGTTATGGAAACATACTAAGAATAGGTATTAAAGTGAGGTGGCTAGATGAGGTGGATGTGTGGGCATTATCTTAATTAGGATATTTAAATAATAGATATTACGAGATCATGAATTACTTTAATTAAATTAATTAAATTAATACTAGAGTGGGTGAAAAGGACCATGGTTAGGTGAGTGTGTTCGAGTTGGTTATTTGTTGAGGGACGAAGGGGAGTGTGACCCAATTTTAGTGTCTACATTTTCCCCCTTTTTGTTACGTAGCTTGTATTGGTAAGCGACGCTAAAAAAAAAGATGTGGTTGTCCCATGTGTGAGTGAAGGTAATCCCCCTCAAACTAGGAACTGATGAGGTAGAAGGTAGAATTAGTGAGTGGTTTGATAAAAGGTGAATGTGAGGAAGAGGAAGGTCAATAACAATGCTAAAGAGGGGTAAAGGTCAAACTAGGTAATCCAGGTAATGGGTAGGGTCAAAGGTAGTAACAGTCAAACGCATGCACATGTATAGACTACAACATGGTACCAGGTTGAAGAGAAGGGAAAATCTACATTGTCTAAGGTTTGTAGATTTATCTAAACAAGGTTGAGGTGATTCTGGTATCCCAAGTATAGGATATGGTTAGAAAACATGACACAAGTCAGGTGCAATAACATTTAGGTATATTTCGGTACACCAAAGGTTGGGTCAGGATAAATGGTCATGGAAAGAGGCAAGGTGAGGTCAGTATATCAATCAACACAGGTAAAAGTGCCATAAGGTATAGTGAGCACATGAGGTCACAGGTCATTGGAGATGTTCCAGGTCAAAGTATCTAGGTCACGGAATGGGTAGGGCTGAGGTATGGGTAAAAAATGAGTCCCTTAATGAGGATGAGGTGAGGAGCAAAATGATAAGGTCAAGAAGGTAAAGTGAAGTGTCCAAGTGAGGTGTGGGTGAGGTAAAAAAAGGATTCAGGTCAAAATTGGGGGTGGGAGGTAGGAGAAAGACTAAGCAGGGTAACCAATGATAGTTTAAAGTAACTAATGCTAGTCATGATGGACCGACCATGGTAAGATAAGGCACAAGATTGATGTCAATCAAGGTAAAACCTTCACCGGTCAGGTCGGGTAGGTTATAAAAAAGAAAAATTTCTGTATTTTTAAAATCATTTGTCTTTTATTGAATTGGGGAAAATGACAAGTGAGAGAGGGAAAAGGTGGAAAGTGATAGAGTGAGACTGAGGATAGAGTGGGTGAGCCATGTGGTTGGTGATAGTTAGTTGATAGGTGGATCCATGAGCTAAGTTGGATAAATTTGACTGGTTGGAGAACAAGAGGTCATTCGGTGATGGTAGAAATAGGAGAGGGATTGAGTGGATCAATGGTGTATTGGCCCGACATGCCACCACTAGATGATAGTGTGATGAGGTAGGATTCAATCCTACTATTTGTTTTGTTCATTAGATTAAATTAGAGGTCAGGTGGGTGAAAATAGGTGTTTGGGGGGGGGAATGAATTTTGTATTGTGGGAGGGTAAATCAGTTAAAATAGGAATGAGAATAGAGAGGATTGGGTGAAGGAGGGGTAGGGAAGGGTAGAGGGGGGAATTTGGGTAGGATTGCGCGGGTAGAAGGGAGCAAAAGAGATTTTTTAGGAAGAAGGGGGGTTTGGGCATCATGATTTTTGATGTGACAGTGACCGGTGTCAGTTGAAGTGTAGCCAAAGTTGGTGGTGCTAAACCAGTGTCGGTCACAAAATAGGTGACCAATGCCGATGTAAGGGAGATCGGGGTCGGTTAGGAGTAACCGGTACCAGTCATAATTTTGGGGAAAAGGGGGCCAAAAGTGACCTAGGTTGGGTGGGGGAGGTAAGTAAGGGTAAGAGAAGTTGCTTCAGTGAAAATCATAACATAGGTAAGGGGTAAAAATAGGTAAGGGTGAATGATAGTGGATTAGGGTTGGGTTAGGTAGATAGCAGATATGATACAAAGGTAATGAGGTCTAGGGAAAGAGAGGTAGGGTGGTAGGTATAGGTGAGGTGCCGAGTGAGATTGTGGTTATGAGTAAGTTATATTAATATGATACTTTTGCTGGATGCAAACGAGAGATCAGTTACAGATGCGAGATAGGGTGCCACCCCTACTCGTGACAGTTCGTGGGGTGGTGATTGTCGAGGATTGGAGGCATGTCACTGATGTTGGCCTAAGTGGGGTCAACCGCTATCGGTATGTAGTTTGGAAGCCAATTCTGATGGTTTATCTCATTGATAAATGGGATTCCATGACTAACACGTTCCACCTACCGATGGGGGAGATGACAGTCACCCTAGAGGACGTATACAGGATCCTGCGGTTACCTGTATTGGGTACATAGGTATATTCGATCTCCTCAGAGGAATTTGAGGAGTTGATGCTGACGGTGTTCAATGAGGGACTGGCAGAGTTGACATTCCACAGTGACAACCTAAACTATGGAGAGATGTACCTAGCCCGTATAGAGGAGACGAGGCTAGTAGTATTGTTGATGGAGGTAGTCTCCTATTTTACACTGGCATATGCAGAGGGTGGGAGATTCCCACGGTCACTGATGGGTGTATTGCATGACATGATTATGGATAGGACTTGCTTCACATGGGCGCTAGCATTCCTGGTGTAGCTATATAGAGAGCTATGGGCATATGGGCGGCTCCGCAGGATCATCCTATGTTGTACATTTATTCTTCACTGTTGGGCCTATGAGCACATTGTTTGTGTTTGTTTGATTGGTATGCCCCAGGAAAATGTGTTTGAGCTTTGTTTTATTTGGGTGGGGTATAGGCGATGGGTGTCGGTGATAGCAGAGCACCGAGCAGGCAGGGTGAGACATGATGTGGCCTATTACATTCAGTTACTAGAGGGATTATTCAACATGGACATTATTTGAAGACCATATGTGGGTTATCCCTCATATAGACAAATGGTCGATGAGCTAAATGGCCTGCAGATACTTAGATGGATTGATGGGCATCTTATAGGTGAGCACGAGATGATCCCAGTTGGTAGGGTTAGATGGTAGTTTGGGCTGCCACAGGATATACCCCCACCCTTTCGATAGTAAAGGAGGGATGATGTGGAGAGGCCATTGCCTCTACCATAGCCAACAGTGCTGACGGGGTAGGAGTAGGTTATTGAATGGCGTATCACTGATGCCAGAGTGACAGATAGATATAGACAGTGGTGGGTGACTCATTTACGAGCATCACCACCTAGGCCAGGGCAGCCTGATTTAGCCATGATCACCGTGTAGAGAGACACCCTATAGGGGTAGGTGGTAACCCTGATTACCCAGTTGGGGATGGTATAGGAGAAGTTAGCATCTTCAGAGGTGGAGGTGGCTGTATTGCATGTGCAGGTGGCTAGTCTACTAGCCTAGATGGCCCAGGGTGGAGATTGAGAGGGTTTTGATGAGCAGGTGGCCTACCTACAAGTGTAGGTTACAGGTTTATATGGCCAGTTGGCCACTACACAGGCACATATTGAGGTACTACAGGCTCAAGTACATGGTCAGAGACTGATGGGGCAACCATAGGCACTAGGAAAGGGTCCCAGTTCATAGTTAGGGGTGGGACATGTACAAGGGTAGAGGCCAATGGGGCCACCATAGACGGTACCCATATCTAGGTTACGGGATTTCATAGGTGAGGCCAGATATTACCAAGACCAACTGATGGTAGTGAGGATATATTTTCTATCTTATAGAGAGTACAGGGCACAAAAATCCTTGAGTGAGAGGACCAGATCCCATACCCACAGCGTGGAGAGCATAGGGTGCCATCGAGCTCGAAGATAGGATTAGGGTGAGGCCACCAATTTACAGAGGCTAGCTCCAGGTGATGTACCCAAAGGGGCCTAGCCATGACCTATGACATGTGGTGAGATTGTATCAAGTTGCAAGACAAAATCCAAGGAGGAGACATGATAGACTGATATGGATGATATCCAGCAGTATGATGTTTAATGCATATCCCTCCATTTTGATGTATTTTATTCATTTTTTGATATATGCCAGCCTACGTGCCAAAGAGAGTGAGGATGTATGAGAGTTTTGTATATTTTTTGATCATATACCAGCTTGTGTGCTGAAGATGGTGAGGTTGTACATGAGAGTTTTGAGAGACTTGGTTATATACACTGGCCTGCGTGCCAAAGATAATTGAGAGTTATGTATATGGAGACACATGTTTGGATATTTTTATTTATAGAGATGATGATGATTATGGTCATTATGTGTTTGTGTTGATAGCATTTTATTATTATGCATAGATGGATTCATGATAGGTGTGTTAGGCATGGATTGAGTCAGGTCACAGGCATGGATTGAGTCAGGTCATAAGCATGGATTGAGTCAGGTTATAGGCATGGATTGAGTTAGGTTTTAGGCATTGTAGAGTTAGGTTATAGGCATGGATGGAGTTAGGTTGTGGGATAGGCATGGATCGAGTCAAAATTGGTTGAGTTTGTAATTCATTAATTTGTGCAATTAATGATGATATGGGTCATGTTTGAGATGTTTTATAGTAGCAAGCATGATAATAGTAAAGAAATGGTATACATAATGAATGTATGTTTGATGATGATAAAGGTGGAAAGCAATTTTTTGTTTGTTTGGTTTAATTTCCAATTATTGATATAAAAAGAAACCTAACAATGGTAGATTGTGATTTAGAAAAATGAAAGGAGAATTGGTTAGGGTAGAAAGTGGCCAAGCTAACCTCCAAGGGCACCATGCCCTTAGATTTCTGCCTACATAGTCCCAGTGAAAAGGGACATCAGGATGATATAGTTCTCCCATAAGCTAGGGAAGAATGCGAGGAGGTATGAGTATGGGTTGGTAGGTTATAGGCATGATTGAGTCAAGGTCTTTTAGTTATGGGTGAATTGTGGGCATATTGGTATAGGTGATTTTGATTATGGTGAAAGAGGAAAAGTACCCAAAGATAATTGTCGAGAATCTAATCCTATATGAGGTAATCAATATGTAATGAAGAAGGTTAAGAGATAAGAGGAGGTAAGAAAGCCACCTGATTGGTAAGGATCACAATTGGTGGGTCATACCTTAGATAGGTGGATGAACGTAAGACCCTAAAAACACTGCATGATTGATTATTCTAAAGGTGAAAAGTAGTCACATGAAAACAAAATGTCACGGTTCCACGAGGTCTCTTGAGGTGGTAGGAAATGAAAATGTGAAGGGTGAGAAGGTGAAAATTGGTTACTTTATATGGTATTTGGTAGCATGACTTTTGGCAAGAGATCAAAGGTCATAATGGTCAAGTCCATGATGAATTTTTTTTTCTATTTTGACTAATATTTGAGATAGAATGATTGATGTGGGAAGTCTATATGGGATGAGAAAATTAACTCCTTGGGGTATTTGTGAAGCTGATTAATGTGGGAAGCTTCAGATTCTTCTCTCCTTTTTTTTTGGAAAGAGCTTTACATAACTGTGCTTTGAGGGAGCAGTCTATTTATAGCAGCAATGTAGAGAGAAAGATGTCCTTTTGAGGGAGTCATCTTTTTATTGGAAGTTTGACTCAAGGAGTTGAATCCCATATGAGGTTTTTTAAATAATGGACAAGACTAAGGTGAATAATTGGATTCTTGTTCAAAAAGTAGGGTGAAATGACCATGGGATCTCATCTAAAAGCAGATGAAAAGTATCCATGAGAATCATGCCATGTGAAGTGCCATGGTACACATATTTAAGAGAGGATAAAAGAGTGATGGGTACACACATGATTCTTTTTTAATCATTGGTGATGGCATAGGGAGTGGATAGCGCTCAAGGGACGATCATGGAAAGAGGCAGAAGGTGAGGTAGGATTAAAAGTCAACAATAGTATGGTCAAAGATGTAAGGCATTAAGGGGCTTAGGTTCTGGTTTACCATCTAGTGAAGATAAAAGATAAGCACTTGATCCATAAGTATGAGTCATGATGTATGGTCTAAGCCAATTAGGAGAAAATTTTCCCCATTTACTTTTTTTCTGCTTTGGTTACATGTTGATTTTCTTTCAGGACAAGGTCACCAAATTGGAAGGTTCGTTTATAGACACATTTTTCATAGGCACGTTTGAGACGTTTTTGGTAAAATTGAAGATGGTCAAGAGCATTAAGACAACATTCATCTAATAACTCAAGTTGTGCTAAATGGTCCTGACAAAATTCATCATCATTAAGCATGTCATGGAGAGAAATACGGAGTGAGGGAATCTGGCATTTGAGAGGTAGAACAACCTCTATACCGTAGACTAGAGAAAAGTGTTTGGCAGCAGTGGAAGTGCAAATACTAGTGCGGTATGTCAAAAGGGAAAAAGGAATGTGTGTATGCCAGTCCTTCCAAGTATTGTTAACCACTTTCATGAGAATTTTTTTCAGGGTTTTGTTAGTGGATTCGGCTTCGCCATTCGTTTGTGGGTAATAAGGTAATGAGAAACTAAGTTGAATGCCGAAGGTGTTGCAAAGTTTCCGTAAGTTTTTATTTTTGAATTGTTTTCCATTATCAGTGATGAGGCAATGAGGAACACCAAAGAGACAAATGATGTGATGATTTATGAACTCACATATTTTCTCAGCTTTCATGGAGATAAGTGGTATGGATTCAACCCATTTTGTGTAGTATTCGGTAGTGTTATCCTATAAAATTGACAAGGGAAATTTTACAGGTAACCATACCAAAATTTTGTTTCGATTTCCCGCCGAAATCCGTCAACGTTTGGAATGGCATAAAATACCTTTCCGCAGATCTAGTTTTTCAAACTTAGTCATTTCGGTCTTTTTTGGCTGGGAACATATTTTGTTCATGCAACATCAAATGTATATGCACCCTCTTTTGCACCTTTGGTGCACTCTCTGTCGTGTCAACACTAAAATTGTTACGCCTCCCCATGATGCACCTTTCTTACCTGAGCCAAAGGCACATGCGCCTCTCTGTTGACACTAAAATCGTTGTGCCCCTAAATTGTGCACCAAGGAACTGAAAAGATAGTGACAATAGTCCCAAATTCATGCCAAAGGTGCAAGTATTTTCATGTTGGCATTCCATTTTGTGCGCCCTTTGAAAAAGGTTGGTGGTGCATTTATTGCACCTTTTGCTATAAGTAGGCACATCTGACTTGTCATTTTCACAATTATAAAACATGTGAAAAGTTTATTCCTCTGAACCTGTCAGTGCCTCCATCATCCTCGTGTCATTTTACATTGCATTCATGGGCCCCGCATCGTTTCTTCCAGTCTATATATCCCAGGTAGGTGGTCCTTACTTTTCTTATGGTTTTTATTTTGGTTTGGTTGTTGGTGGATTATAATAAAATGAACCTGAAGAAACCTAAACCCCTCCAGCCCGTTTTGCATCTTATCTCTTCCCCAAACCATTTTTACCCTCCTTCCAGATCTACTGGCTTGGAGGGCTTTGTCTCAGAAATATACCTAAGATCCTCTTCGCTCTTTTTCCCTTACTGTCAAATCCATGTTGAAAGAGCCCTGTAAACTACATAAACCAATCGAAAAAGAAGAAATCCAAAGATATCACAATCCAAAGCTACGGTTTTCCCTTGGCGCAAATGTCATCCCTATTGCATAAAACACAGTCACACCAAAGGGCACACAGTCCCTTCCTGCAACATGCACCTTCCTAGTGCCCTTTAAAATTCCTATAAACCTAATTCATGGTGCCAGCGTAATCCGCTTACATCAACACTGAATGTCATGTAAAATTTTCCTGCAATATGCTAAAGCCAAAAAGCCCCTTGGCGCACCTAAATTTGGTGATACATCCTTTAATCCCACACTCTTTGGTGCACAAAAATGTTTGCAACACGATCAATATCTGTGCCATTGGCGCATCCTGTTGCCATGCAACACTAAAATTATTTGTGCCCAGTTTAAACCCTACACAATGGCGTAGGCGCAAATCCTCCTACATTAAAACTGAATGTTGTGTGTAGTATTTCCATGCCCTGTGCCCTTTGGCGATGTTTTATTCCTTGCAACACTATGCATCAGTGCACCTTACTTTTCTGAGCCTGCAGTATGTGGTATTTCTGCACCCTGTGCTCAGAAGCTTTTAAATTGCTAACTCCTCATTCTAAAAAGCTTTGATGGATGATCTAACAGCTAACATGGCTCTTCTACGTTGGACTTTTCTCCTTCTTCTTGTAAATCAGTAGCTGAACTCAGAATCACATATGTCTACATCAAGCAAGAGACCAACCAAGTCAAAGGGTAAGGCCAAACTCACAGAGGAAGAAATGAAATACAAGTATCAAAGGGTCAGGATGCCCGAGTCCTATGCAGAATATGACTTGGACATCAGAGATGCTGAACTTGGCCATATAGACATGGAGGAATTTTGGGCCAGAACCAGAAGGGTCACGGGAAGTCCATAGGTGGACAAACTAGTGGGAAATGGTCTACACTTCACTGGGGGAATCCCCGTTAGTGTGGTGAATAATGAGTTCATGATGGTGGTGGCCTGCTACTATAACAAAGACACAAGTTGTGTTGAGAACGAGAAGGGCGAGGTTATAATCAACCTTACTTCCTAGCACTTCAAGATCATGCTGGGTATCCCCCACCACTGGCACTTTGTGGCCATGAGTCAGGAAGACTGCACTAAGGCATGGGAGGAAAATGAAGACAAATGCATGCAATTAATGAACGAGGTATACCTAAAGAATAAGAAGGTAATAACCAGGTGGCCCTAGGTTATTCATCATAATGACTTTTCGGAGGAGCTAAGTGACACCATTACCTTCCTGAGTAGGGTTTTTGGGCTTCCTGATGCCCATTACTTCCACAAGATGCTCAGGTGTCTGGAGACCATGAAAAGAAATACGTCTGATCAACATTGTGAGTGGGCATAAATCATCAGCAACACCATCTCTGAGAATCTCCAACAACTCACAACAATGGGGAGGTTCTACATGAAATCCTACATTATCTACGCTGCTACCTCTGAGAGAGATTATCTGGAACTGAGCTGATGTGGGGTATGCCCCAGGTGAAAATATATGAGTATTATCCAGAATTGAGACTGGAAAATAGCATTCTGTAGTTCACCAAAATCAACGATGCCTTATTTTACGGCATCATTTGCCTTTTGAGGCCCAATATGACTCACGGTCGGACGACCAAGAGCTTTGTGACCACAACGGAGAAGTGGGGGGATTTATTTATGCAATTCCCCACCTTTACTTATCTCAGAGCAGCCAACTTCTTAGGGGAGCCCACCAAGTTGTCAAGATGTGCGGGGCCAAAGTTGATCCTATTAGAGCTATCCAGACAGCTCATAACATATCATGAGAAGTGCCTAAAGAGAAAGAAGGGTGGAACTCCATTCCCCCTCACAGTGGGCAGGTACACATGCACTTATCACACCAAAGCCTGGGAAATGTTCACAGAACTGGAGCTGCTAAACCTGAAGCACAATTTCCCGGCAAGGCCGACCTTTGATCCACTAAATTAACCCCAAAGGAAAAGATCGATCCAATCCATGTTCCATAGATCGAGGTCATCTACATCGACCTGTATCACGAGGTTGAACTCAGGAGAAAGGATCACTCCCGTCTGGCCCTGGCAGAAATTATTCAATATGGCGTGGCCATTGTTTCGAAAGGTTTCCAAATGACTGATCAAGAAGTTGATCAGGTATATTTGGATAGGGACGGGAATAACTAGCCATTTTCTGAAATAGATAGAACAAGGGCACCTCAAACTATGGAGGAGAGGGTAAAGGGCATCTTGCAGTGTACAAAACATTGGTGCAAATTTAATGGTCTCATTTACCTTGGGGTGGACTTCACCACGTCTCCCCTAGGTAATGCACCTGCCAGGCCGAAACATTTACCAAAGGGCAAAGGGAAAGATAAGGAAGGAGAGTCAAGTGCCGCCTAAGATCAAGATCCCAAGAGTCCTCCCACCACCGAGGAGCATGTCGTGCGTCTTACCTCCCTAGAAAAGGAAGCGGCAGTAAGTATTCCAATAGGCACATCCACTCAGGATGTTGCCACTGGTAAAATCGTTGAGGTTCTTTCCATCCCTTCTCCCACTCCTTCCCCTCCTCATGTCACTCAAGTAACCATTCCTTTGGTTGTGTCTTCTTCCCCATCTTTTACTTTTCCCCTTTCCTCTTCTTCCATCTTCTATTCCCTAATGGAGCTGTCCCCCAGTATTTCTTCCCTCATCTCTCTGCACCCTTCCACCCCCACAGTTTCCTCTCCTACAGTAACTCCTACCCCTGTGAGCGTTGGAGGTTTTGCTTCTTTATCAATGCCGCCACCAAGTGTCTCAACCCATTTCCCCAAGTACACTATAGTTGCTCCTCCTTCTTCCACCATTCCCTCTTCTTCTGCTAGTCCCACTCCCTTAAGTCCATCATGGATCTCCCAACACCTGAGCTAGCACAAGAGGAAAGTCCCCATTGAACCTATGAAATTCTCCATCATTCCAACAAAAGGAGCTAAGAAGCAAAATCCAATAACCCGCTTCTCTCAGAGTACCTCAGGTGAAAGAGTGATGGAGATCGCGTATCCCGATCCCACAAAGGATAAAAAGGATCTTTCTCCTATAGATTATACAGTGACACAGGTCACAATGGGAACATCCTCTGAGAGCCTACAAGGGGAGGCCCTATCTGCAGTGGATGCCCTTTGTAAGAAGCTTTAGGAAGTAAAGGAAGAGAAGAGGATACTAAAAGAGAAAAATAAAAATCTTCTCTAAGCCCTACAGAAAATGGGCAGTGCACCTCCTACAACTACCACTTAAACACCTGAGGCCCTTAGTTAGGATAAGATAAATGAATACACCAATATTGGAAAAAAAGGCATGGAAGTATCATCTTGGAGAGACCAGATCCTCAAGGATAGTGAGGAAGTAATCATCAAGTTCACCGAGTTATATTAGAATATTGGTCAGGCCAACAAGGAACTCCAGATGATTGCAGGACCTATCTCCGAAAAGTTGGACCATGCTAGGTTGCAACATGAGACATTCTAGAAGATGCTCAACTATTCAGTTGATTATTTAGTTAAATTCAGCATCTTCAATTAGCCCAGAGCACCCAATAATGTCCTTGCTGCTTTGGACTATTGGCTCGATTAGATGGAATTTGTCCTGGAGAATATTGACAAGGTCAAAGAGGAAGCGTTGGATGCGATGCATCAAATGGAACAAATTGTCCTAAGAATGTCTCCAGGCTTGCTCACTCCATCATTCACCTTGAGGAGGGTAGATGAAACCATTCGGATCTTTAAAGAAATCATATCACAAGGGTTAGGGCTAGAAGCTACTTTTAACGCTGAATCCATCAACAACCTTCTAGCCTGTCGTGACTTTATGGGATACCTAATGGAGGCAGGTAATGAATACTTTAAACTCCTAGAAAAACTCAGAGATGAAAGGGAGACTTGTGAAGTCATTGGCGATCACACCAAGGGTCCTGCACAGGATCAACTCCAGCCAATGATCAAAAAATTAATGGAGTACTGTGCCCAATTCCACATCACCTCTCCTGAGCAGAAACGAGATACTCCCTTCCAGCCGCTAGATGACGATGAATATCCTTCCTCTTCTTAGATTTCTTTTTGTAATATTTAAAAGTGTGTTGGTAAAAATTATGAAATCATCCATGTTGCACCATGGGATGTTGTTATCCACCAAGTTGCCCAAAGTCAATAGTTGACTTTTAGATATTTTGTAAATATTTCTTAATTAGTTGTTGGTTTCTTTTTGCCTTCTCTTTTCTTCTCCTTCTATATATACTTGAATACTTGTTGTATTCAGTGTGTGGACATTTTTATAGATAAAAAATAGAAGTGAGAAGAAAAGGCTTTGTACTTTTTGTAATAGAAGAAAATATTAATACAAATATTGAGACTTTGTGCTGAATACATGTATTATGCATCGGACCTTTCTTATGCTAGATCTGTATGTTTATTCTATTAGATCTACCTATACTTTTTTGTCATTTTCTCATCAATATTGCTTTGTTCATTTATGCAAGTAGGTTTTCCTCCATTTATTACCAATCCCAAAAAACAAACCCTCTGACCTTTCTTCTTTGGAAGTCATTTCTATTCTCCCTTCAGACCTATCCTTTCTTCTTCTTTCCCTTCATTTATTTCTTTTCGCAGTTGGAAACACCTCTATTGGGATGAGATCCCAAAACCCCGAAGGTAAAATTTTATGGGACTTGCATAGATTCATATTGGTAGAATAGCAATAAACCAATTTTGCTTTGCTGTCTCAAAGAGGGGCTATGCCCTGCACACTGTTGGCTCGTCTATCCATACATCTGCTCTCAGAACAGTTTTTTGGACCAACAATTTTTGGTGACTCTACTGGGGACTCGAAACATATCTATGGTCATGGTTTGTCAAAAAAATCCATAGAAACCACTACTTATTTACAAATTTTAACTTTTGCTCAAAATCTATTTTTTTTGCAAAAGTGCTCCAAACTGAAAATTTTCTTCAGAGATCCATAGATTTGGGCTAGTTAGAAATCTTTAGTTCGCTGAATTTTTACAAAAAATCGTATGTTTCCGTAGCTCTGAGATTTTGACAGTTTACAAAAATTTCAAAACCCTTGCAAAAAGTCAACTCTAAGATATGAAAATCAACTTGCTAAGTTAACCAAAATTTTATCCTCATTGTTCCTTATCATTAAACCACAATCAGTTTTCAAAAGAAGGATAAAATTAAATATTTAGAAAAGTGCATGCTGCCAATTTTTGTTAGAAAAATCAGAAAATCAGTAAGTACAGCCAAAAAGTGTTTTTAAATCTGCTCCAAAATATTGCAGATCTGAAGGATACACTTGTAGGTGAACCATTTACCTATAGCAAGAGAGCTCATGGAGAAGTTGATCCTAATTTTGATCTACTTCAAAGGCACAACTTCAGTATTACACCAACGCGCTTCTCGTTGCTAAGTTCAGCTAATCAGTTAGCAAGAAGTATCTCACCCCCACGAAGGAGCCATTTTTCACAAGGAGCATCCACATCCCTTTGCAGTGCTTTGTTGCTCAGTGGAACCACGCTTCCAGCTCATGTCCTTTTTCCATATTTTCAAATGGCAGTACCATGGGGAAATGCTATGGGCCCTCTTACTTTGCCACATCCTATTCAAGCACTCCCTCATGGAAACCGAAAGAATTTCCCAAAATTTGATGGAAGCAAAAACCAAAGCAAGGACTCACATATATCTGTGTTCATCATGTCTTGCAACATCCTAGATGTGACCCACAAAGATGTGTCAGTTCACCTCTTTCTAGGGACCTTGCAAGGACCTGTGGCAGAGTGGTTCCAACATTTTCTAGCTAGATCTATCACCAGTTGGGCCACATTACGAACTGCATTTGAAGAAAGGTATAAAACTTCAGAAGACACATTTGTGTTACTGTCAAAGATCACCCACCTGAAGAAGAAGTCAATGAAACCATGCACGATTTCATCACCCCTTTCAATTCACTAATCAACCGTGTGCCACCTACCATGCTGCCAACACCAGAAAATCAGAAGTGTTTCTTCATGAATGCCATGAGCTCGAAAGTAAGTTTCTTACTCTTGCAAGAACAAGTCACTACTTTGGTTCTTGCTCAAGCCGTTGCTATTCGAATAGAAGACAACTTGCTCATATCCAGTGAATTAAAACAAGAGCCATCCAAGCCGAAAGCTTCAACTCCTTCTCAAGCCACTTCATCAGATCCAGCATTCCAGAAGATGGCGAATGACTTACTCGTGTTAAAGAAGTAGTTAGCTCAAGCTTCTCCTAGCACTTCATACCGGGATGTCTCGCAGAGAAATTTCACTTCTAACAACACCCCTCAAAGGCCGTGTTTACCCGTAACTACTCCACATTTGGCACTTGAGGCTCCTCTGGTCAATGCCCTAGTTGAGATTGAAGAAGAGGAGCAAAATTATGAAGAACCTTGACCCCAAGATAAAGATGATCAAGATATCGGTGAATTGGCTGGCGACTCTACGATTGGGTATATGGAATTTGACAAGGAGGAATCTGATGAAGAAGAGGGTACCCAAGGATATGCAAGAAGGT
The DNA here is from genome assembly GCA_019776745.2 of Taxus chinensis. Lineage (NCBI taxonomy): Eukaryota > Viridiplantae > Streptophyta > Pinopsida > Cupressales > Taxaceae > Taxus > Taxus chinensis. The sequence goes on along the minus strand of CM034146.1, from coordinate 1,039,156,761 downwards.
AGTCATATGCTGTTTTTACCCGCTCTCAAGGAAAAGAAGCAGAAGTTGCTGCCAGGATACAAAAAGAGAAGGCTGTGTCAAATACGCCTCCAACCATTGTAAAAAGAGGTAATCCTCTTCTTGCTCAACCTCTTATTAAGTATTTTACGAAGAAATATTTTTCCCCTATCTCCCCTCCGAATCAGCGTTCCTCTATTCCCATAAAGACCGGTAATCCTAACCTACCATTGTGAAATGAGGGACTCATTCCTTCATCAACGCAACCCTTGGCTGCATTCGACATAATAGATCATACTAAAAATACCAAAATTCAAATGTCTGAAGCCGAGTATCTTAAATCAAACCCTGAACAACTTGTAAGATTGACCGAATATATTCAAAGCCAAGCTGTCATAATTTCTCAAGTCTCACCAAAAGGAATCCTTTCCACTCCTCATGCATCTCACATAAATGTTGCCTCGACTTCCACATCAGGTAAAATTGAACCTTTTTATCTCTCCCTCCTAATCAATGGTCACAAGCTAAGCAATTACATAATTGATTCTGGGGCTTCCGATAATTTCATGCCAGAAAAAGTCACCCATGCTTTGGACCTCACTGTTACCAAGCCTTTTGACATATTTTACTCCTTGGAAACTAAATAGGTTCCATTGATCGGTCAGATCAAAGAAACACAATTTGGCTTTGTGGCATTCCTAGAGAAAAGAGTAAAGATGACCATCCTCATTTCCGACATCCCTACAGCATATGGAATTATACTAGGAAGGAGCTTTTGCAAAGAGGTTGGTGGAGAGATTTATATGGACTGGTCTAAAGCTAGAATCCTAGTCAAAGGCATGATGCAGACATTAGATCCTGAATCGTAAAAGAAGTACTTGGTCACCAATGCTGATGACCCCCAAGCCCAAATTCTCTTCGAATCATCAGGGATGGGGAATTACTTCTTATCTACTGAGTCTGAAAGAGTGGACATCCTCGTCCAGGAAGAAGACCTTAACAAGGTTTGGACATTGCAGTTTGATGACAGTTATGCAACTAGTGGATGTGGTGCTGGAGCCGTGCTAATATCTCCGAAGGAGGAGATTTTTCCTCTCTCTTTCAAGTTACAGTTTTTCAACACAAATAATACTGCTGAGTATGAATCTTTGCTACTTGGCATGCAAGCTACAAAAGAAAGGGGAATCAAGAAAATAAAAGTTCAAGGCAATGCCGAGCTGGTCGTGAATCAAGTAAGAAGGATATATCAAGTGAAGAACAAAAGACTCAGGAATTACCGCAACGTGGTATGGGACAACATTGAGGAGTTTGACGCTTTTTCAATTAAATCCATTCCGCGAGCTCATAACGATATGACCGATTCATTAGCCGTCTCAGCATCCCTAATGCTCCCTCACCCAAGATTAAAGATAGACACATATACCATTGAGGTAGTCTTCCGCCCAAGCGTGCTAGACAATTCTCAGCACTGGTAGGTATTCAATGATCACAATCAACTTATTGCCTTTTTGGAGAAAGCAAAATTTTTCATTGAGCTTCATTTTGAAGGATCTACTTCTGCATGACGCGAATCTGTCACTGGTCAAGCAAATGAATCAAAAGGAGGTGACGACATATGTCAGCTCAAAGGAAATAAAATCCTAAAAGGTTTACTTTCTCTGGAATGATTATTTGACAGACATGACCATTTTATCAGGAAGAAGTGGCAAGATAATCCTAACTCCTCTCCAGAAACCGAGCTGGTCAATCTAGGTACTGTGGAACGTCTACAGTTTGTTAACATCAGGAAGTGTTGCACACCCGAAGAAAAGCAGAAGTTTGTCAAATTGCTGAAGAAATACATGGATGTATTGGCATGGTCTTATGCCGATCTAAAGTCTTTCAAGCTGAAGGATGTCCAACATGACATCCCATTGAAAGAAGATGTCAAACCCCTTTTTCCAGAAACAGAGACACTATAATCCCAAGATCTTAGGTACCATCCAGGATGAAATACAAAAGATGTTGGATGCAAGAATTAATTTTCCTATCCATCATAGTACATGGGTCACAAACATTGTGTCAGTATGCAAGAAAAATGGCGAGATATGCATATGCGTAGATTTTCACAACCTGAACCAGGTGTCCTTGAAGGATAATTACCCACTTCCCATAATGGACCAGGTTCTGTAGGCAGTAACTGGTTCATAAATGTTGTCCATGCTTGACGGTTTTTTAGGCTATAATCAGATTGAAGTCTCACCTGAAGATCGATTCAAAACAACATTCACTACTCCCTGGGGCACGATTCACCTATAGCAGGATGCCTTTTGGTTTGACCAACGCTGGTGCCACCTTTCAGTGAGCAATGGACTTTGTGTTCAAAGGTATGATGGGAAGGGTTATCGTAGTTTATTTAGATGACTTAACTATGTTCTCTAAACAGCGAAGTGATCATTGTGATCATTTGGAGCAAGTATTGATTAGATGCCGAGAACATGGGATCTCCCTAAATCTAAAAAAGTCTGTTTTCGGGGTCACTGAAGGAAATTTGCTGGGACATGTTGATCAGCAAGGAAGGGACAAAGATAGATGCTGAAAGGGTTAGGGCTATTCAGAGCCTTACTTTACCCACAAGCAAGACCGACATTCACTCCTTCGGAAAAGTGAATTTTCTCAGGTGCTTTGTTCCCGACTTTGCTGAAAAGACTCGCCACATATCAAATATGATGAAAGGGTCGCAAAATTTCTAGTGGAATGAAGAAGGAAAGAAGTCATTTGAGGATATAAAAGCCTCTATGGCCCATGCACTAGTTTCTGGTATGTCCCGATTCTCCAAGGATTTTATCATGTACAGCTACGCATCTGAGCATACTGTATCGAGCCATCCTAATGCAAAATAATTATGAGGATGTTGAATCTCCGATCGCGTTCATGAGCTCTCCCCTCAAGCCTCATGAATTGAATATGTCTCAGTTGGAAAAGACATGCCTTCACCATTGTCAAAGTAGTTAACAACTTCTGGTATTACATCCTAAACTCACATACAGTAGTGCTGGTTCCTGACATGGCAGTCAAGTCAATCTTAACTCAACAGGAGTTAGGAAGCTTGCGAGGGAATTGGATCGCAAAGGTCCAAGAGTATGATCTAGATATAAATCCAACCAAGCTGGTAAGAGGCAAGGGCCTATGTCAGCTTATGGCTGCAAAACAAAGATTCAGAGGTTCCTGAAGAAAAGGATGACTGGATTGATGGAATGCAGGATCAACTGAAGAAAGCTGATTCTCTGCCTATGGTTCTATTTGTTGCAACTAGTGATGAGTGGTATTCTAATATCACTTTCTTTCTCACTTATGGTGAGTGCCCAACTCATCTAACTTCAAAGGAGAAGCATACTGTAAAGCTCAGAGCAGCCAGGTATGTCATATGGGATGACAGTTTATACAAACGCAGAATTGATGGCATTTTCTTACGATGTGTTGACAAGCCGCAGACAGGTAAATTTACTTGAGAGTTTCCATGATTCAGCCTACGGTGGTCATTTTTCCTCTTCCGTGACAACACACAAGATCATCCAGGCAAGGTACTATTGGCCAACGCTATTTCGGGATACAGCCACCTGGGTAGAAAAATGTGAGCTCTGCCAATAATTTGTTAGGTAAACCAAAATTGACTACTTTTCCCCTTAGGCCAGTCGTTATTGAAGAGCCCTTCAAGCAATGGGGAATTGAATTTATCAGAGCACTACATCCGCAATCAAGTGCTGGACATAGTTATGTCCTGACAGCAACAGATTACTTCACCAAATGGGTGGAGGCCATACCTGTTAAGAATGCCACCTCTGAAGTTGTTTGCAATTTCATCAAAGAAAATATCATTGTAAGGTTTGGCATTCCAAACAAGATCATTGCTGATAATGCTTCCAACTTCTCCTCACGGGAAGTTATCGGTTTTTGCTATGAATACGGGATAACCTTGGCCCATGCCTCAGATTATTACCCCCAAGGAAATGGTCAGGCTGAATCCAGTAATAAAAACTTAGTGACCATCATACGGAAGCTAGTTGATGAGAATCAGCGGTCGTGGCACAAGTCATTGTATGACGCTTTGTGGGTAGACCGCATTACTCCAAAGAGGTCTCTTGGTATGTCACCTTTTCAAGTATTATATGGAATCGATGCTGAGCTCCCCATCTCTGTGAAACTTCCCACTCTGCGCTTGTCACGAGTGATTGAAGATGAAACTTTCCAAAATTCTCTTGAAAAGAGGATCATGTATCTAGTAGAGCTTGAAGAAAAAAGGGTAAGAGTGGTCGACAGGATCACCTGAACATCAGAATCAAGTCAAGAGGTTGTTCGATAAAAAGGCCAAGCAGAGAGATTTCCAGGTAGGAGATCTCATCCTTTTGTGGGATAAGCGAAGAGAACCAAAGGGCATGCACGGGAAATTTGATTCTCTATGGAGAGGACCTTTCAAGATCAAGCAGCTCAATGGAGAGAATAACTTCTATCTCTCGTATCTAGACGGAACTGATCTCCCGCTTCCCTATAGTGGGGCAGCATCTCAAAATATTTAGGAAGTAGAGCTTGCTCTCTTCTTTGTACAGTTTGCTTTAAGTTGTGTGTTTGTTTTTGTTGTGTGTTTTCTTTCGTTGGTTGTGTGTTCTCCTTTTTGTCCACCCTTGTTTTTGACTCTGTAACCCAATGGATAGGCACATGTTGATCTAGGGATTCTCTACCCTTAAGCTTCGCTCAAAGATAGTCCCCAGAAAGAGCCAGCTGTTATCCTGTAAAATTGACAAGGGAAATTTTGCAGGTAACCATACCAGAATTTTGTTTTGAGTCCTGCTAAAGTCCCTCAGCATTCAGAATGGCATAAAATCCCTTTCCGAAGAATCTGGTTTTTTGAACTTAGTTATTTTGGTCCTTTCTTGGCTGGAGCGCAGATTTTATTCATGCAACATAGAATGAATTTGCACCCCCTTCTATTCCTTTGGCGCACCCTTTGGAGTGTTGACACTAAAATTGTTGCGCCTCCCCATGATGCAACCTTTCTTGCCTATGCCAAAGGCGCATGCGCCTCCCTGTTGACACTAAAATTGTTGCGCCCCTAAACGGTGCGCTAATGCACTGAAAACATTGTGTCAACAATCCAAAATTCACGCCAAAGGTGACAAGTAATTTCTTGATGAGCAGACACATAACCGTGCCAAAGGCGTAAGTATTTTTCATGTTGACATATGTTTTGGTGCCCTTTGAAAAATTTGGTGGCACATTTATTACACCTTTTGCTATATATAGGCGCATCCGCCCTGTCATTTTCACGATTGTAAAACACATGAAAAGTTTATTCCTCTGCACCTGTCAGCACCTCCGTCATCCTCGTGTCGTTTTGCATTGCATTCGTGGACCCTGCATCATTCCTTTCTTTCTATATATCTCTGGTAAGTGGTCCTTGCTTTTCTTGTGATTTTTGTTTGTTGGTTTGGTTATGTGGTTGTGCTTGTTATAAAAATAATAACAAATGAACCTAAGAGGCTCCCCCCAAAACTGGTTTACCCTCTGTCCAGATCTGCTGGCCTGGAGGGCCTTTTGTTTCATAAAATCCAAGATCCTCTTTGCCCATTTTTCCTCTCACTGTCCCAGATCCATGTTAACGAGGCCTGTAAAACCACAAACCTGTCCAAGAAAAGAGAAAATTTAAGGTTATCACAATCCAAAAACCCATGGTTTTCCTTTGGTGCAAATGCCATCCCTGTTGCATAAAACACAGTAACGCCAAAGGGCGCACTGTCCCTTCCTACAACATGCACCTTCCCTGGTGCCCTTTGAAATTCCTATAAACCTAACTCATGGCACCAGTGCAATCCCACCTACATCAACACTTGAATGTCATGTAAACTTTTCCTGCGCTAGCGCCAAAGCCAAAAAGCCCCTTGGCGCACCTAAAGTTGGTGATACATCCTTTAATCCCACGCCCTTTGGTACACGAAAAATGTTTGCAACACGATCAATATCTATGCCATTGGTGCATCCTGCCCACCATACAACACAAAAATTATTTACGCCCAGTTTAAACCCTACACAATGGCACAGGCGCAAATCCTTCCTACATCAACACTGAATGTTGTGTGTAGTATTCCTGCGCCCTGCACCCTTTGGCACTGTTTTCTTCCTTGCAACACTCTGCATCAGTGCACCTTGCTTTTCTGAGCCTGCAGTCTATGGTATTATTCCCATGTCCTGCGCCCAAAAGCTTTTAAATTGCTAACTCCTCATGCTATAAAGCTTTGATGGATGATCTAATAGCTAACATGGCTCTTCTATGTTGGACTTCACTCCTTCTTCTTGCAGATCAGCAGCTAAGCTCAGAATCACATATGTCTACATCAAGCAAGAGACCAACCAAGTCAAAGGGTAAGGCCAAACTCATAGAGGAAGAAATGAAATACAAGTATCAAAGGGTCAGGATGCCCGAGTCCCATGTAGAATGTGACTTGGACATCAGAGATGCTGAACTTGGCCATATAGACATGGAGGATTTTTGGGCGAGAACCAGAAGGGTCACAGGCAGTCCATGGATGGATAAACTAGTGGGTAGTGGTCTACACTTCACTGGGGGAATCCCCGTTAGTGTGGTGAATAATGAGTTCATGATGGTGGTGGCCCGCTGCTATAACAAAGACACAAGGTGTGTCGAGAATGAGAAGGGTGAGGTTATAATCAACCTCACTGCCCGACACTTTGAGATCATGCTGGGTATCCCCCACCACTGGCACTTTGTGGCCATGAGTCAGGAAGACTGCATTAAGGCACCGGGAAGAAAATGAAGACAAATGCATGCAGTTAATGAATGAGGTATACCTAAAGAATAAGAAGGTAATAACCAGGTGGCCCCAAGTTATTCATCACAGTGACTTTTCGGAGGAGCTGAGCGACACCATTACCTTCCTGAGTAGGGTTTTTGGGCTTCCTGATGCCCATTACTTCCACAAGTGGATGCTCAGGTATTTGGAGACCATGAACAAAAACGTGCCCGATCAACATTTTGAGTGGGTAAAAATCATCAGCAGCACCATCTCTGAGCAGCTCCAACAACTCACAACAACGGGGAGGTTCTACATGAACTCCTACGTTGTCTACGCTGCTGCCTCTGAGAGAGATTATCCGGCACTGAGCCGATGCGGGGTATGGCCCCAGGTGAAAATATATGAGTATTATCCAAAATTGAGACTGGAAAACAACATTCCGTAGTTCACCAAGATCAACGATGCCTTCTTTTATGGCATCATTTACCTTTTGAGGCCCAATATGACTCACGGTCAGAAGACCAAGAGCATTGTGACCACAATAGAGAAGTGGGGGGTGTTATTTACACAATTCCCCACCTTTACTTATCTCAGAGCAGCCAACTTCTTGGGCGAGCCCACCATGTTGCCAAGATATGCGGGGCCAAAGTTGATCCTATTGGAGTTATCCAGACAACTCATAACATATCACAAGAAGTGCCTAAAGAGAAAGAAGGGTGGAACTCCATTCCCCCTCATAGTGGGCAGGTACACATGCACTTCTCACACCAAATCCATGGGAAATGTTCACAGAACTGGAGCTGCTCAACCTGAAGCACAATTTCCCGGCAAGGCCGACCTTTGATCCACAAAATTGCCTCCCAAAGGAAAAGCTCGATCCAATCCATGTTCTGCAGATCGAGGACATCTACATCGACCTGTATCACGAGGTCTGAACTCAGGAGAAAGGATCACTCCCGTCTGGCCCTGGCAGAAATTATTCAATATGGCGTGGCCATTGTTCTAAAAGGTTTCCAAATGACTGATCAAGAAGTTGATCAGGTATATTTAGATATGGATGGGGAAAACTGGCCATTTTCTGAAATAGACAGAACAAGGGCACCTCAGACTATTGAGGAGAGGGTAAAGGGAACCTTGCAGTGCACAGAACATTGGTGCAGATTTAATGGTCTCATTTACCTTCGGGTGGACTTCACCACGTCTTCCCTTAGGTAATGCACCTGCCAGGCCGAAACATTTACCAAAGGGTAAAGGGAAAGATAAGGAAGGAGAGTCAAGTGCCACCCAAGAGCAAGCTCCAAAGAGTCCTCCTCCCACCGCCCAGGAGTAGGTCGTGCGCCCTGCCTCCCCAGAAAAGGAAGCGGTAGTAAGTGTTCCAACGGGCACATCCACTTAGGATGTTGCCACTACTACAATCATTGAGGTTCTTTCCATACCTTCTCCCACTCCTCCTTCCCCTCCTCATGTCACTCAAGCAACCATTCCTTTGGTTGTGTCTTCTTCCCCATCTTCTACTATTCCCCTTTCCTCTTCTTCCATCTTCTTTTCCCTCATGCATCTGTCCCCCAGTATTTCTTCCCTCATCTCTCAGCTCCCTTTCGCCCCCATAGATTCCTCTCCTACAGTAGCTCCTACCCTTGTGAGCGTTGGAGGTTCTGCTTCTTTATCAATGCCACCACCAAATGTCTCAACCCATTTCCCCGAGTACACTGTAGTTGCTCCTTCTTCTTCCGCCATTCCGTCTTCTTCCACTGGTCCCACTCCCTTAAGTCCAGCATGGATCTCCCAACACTTGAGCTAACACAAGAGGAAAGTCCCCATTGCACCTATGGACTTCTCTGTCATTCCAACAAAAGGAGCTAAGAAGCAAAAGCCAATAACCCACTTCTCTCAGAGCGCCTCAGGTGAAACAGTGATGGAGATCGCGTATCCCGATCTCACAAAGCATAAAAATGATCTGTCTCCTACAGATTATACAATGACACATGTCAAAATGGGAACATCCTCCGAGAGCCTACAAGGGGAGACCCTATCTGCAGTGGATGCCCTTTGTAAGAAGCTTCATGAAGCAAAGGAAGAGAAGATGATACTAAAAGAGAAAAATAAACATCTTCTCCAAGCCCTACAGAAAATGGGCATTGCACCTCCTACAACTGTCATTGAAAACCCTGAGGCCCTTAATCAGTATAAGATAAATGAATACACCAAGATTGGTGAACAAGGGATGGTAGTATCCACCTGGGGAGACCAGATCCTTAAGGATAGTGAGGAAGTAATCATCAAGGTCACCGAGTTATATCAGAATATTGGTCAAGTGAACAAGGAACTCCAGGTGATTGTAGGACCTATCTCCGAAGAGTTGGACCATGCTAGGTTACAACATGAGACATTCCAGAAGATGCTTGACTATTCATTTGATTATTTAGTTAAATTTGGCATCTTTGATCACCCTAGAGCACCAAATAAAGTCCTTGCTGCTTTGGACTACCGGGTCGATCAGATGGAATTTGTCCTGGAGAAGATTGACAAGGTCAAAGAGGAAGCATTGGATGCAATGCATCAAATGGAACAAATTTTCCTAAGAATGTATCCTAGCTTTCTCACTCCATCATTCACCTTAAGGAGGGTAGATGAAACCATTTAGATCTTCAAAGAAATTGTCTCGCAAGGGTTAGGGCCATAAGCTACTTTCGATACTGAATCCATCAACAACCTTCTGGCCTGTCGTGACTTTATGGGATACCTGATGGAGGTAGGTAATGAATACTTCAAACTCCCAAATTTTTTTTGAGATGAATGAGAGACTTGTGAAGTCATTGGTGATCACACCAAGGGTCCTGCACAGGATCAACTCCAGCCAATGATCAGCAAATTCATGGAGTACTGGGCCCAATTCCACATTGCCTCTCCTGAGCAGAAATGGGATACTCCCTTCTAGCCATGAGATGAAGACGAATAGCCTTCCTCTTCTTTGCTTTCTTTTTGTAATATTTAAAAGTGTGTTGGCACAAATGATGACATCATCTATGTTGCACCATGGGATGTTGTTATCCACCAAGTTGCCCAAAGTCAACAGTTGACTTTTAGATATTTTGTAATTAGTTGTTGGTTTCTTTTTGCCTTATCTCTTCTTCTCCTTCTATATATACTTGAATACTTTTTATATTCAGTGTGTGGACATTTTTTAGATAAAAAATAGAAGTGAGAAGAAAAGGCTTTGTACTTTTTGTAACAGAAGAAAATATTAATAAAAATATTGAGACTTTGTGCTGAATACATGTATTATGCATCAGACCTTTCTTATGTTGGATCTGTATGTTTACTCTATTAGATATACCTATACTTTTTTGTCATTTTCTCATCAGTATTGCTTTGTTCATTTATGCAAGTAGGTTTGCCTCCATTTATTACCAATCCCAAAACATAAACCCTCTGACCTTTCTGCTTTGGAATTCACTTCTTTTCTCCCTTTGGACCTATCCTTTCTTCTTCTTTACCTTCATTTATTTCTTTTTGCAGTTGGAAACACCTCTACTGGGACGAGATCCCAAACCCCTGAAGGTAAAATTTTGTGGGAATTGCATAGATTCCTACTGGTAGAATAGCAATAAACCAATTTTGCTTTGCTGTCTCAAAGAGGGGCTGTGCCCTGCACACTGTTGGCTTATCTATCCATAGATATGCTCTCGGAATAGATTTTCGGACCAACAGGTAGCAGTGATGATCCATTGATGTCACTAAGAAGAATGGAGATTAACTTGTACAACAAGATCCAAACCCCATTGAGAGAAGGGCCAAAGGTCATAGGCAACCTGTAAGGCATGACTGGGTATATGATGAAGGCCGACATGTTGTTGGCATTTCACATAATGCTTAACATAGTCACAATAATCATGGTTGAGGGTCGGCCAGTAATAGCCTACGAAAATAATATGCTTAACAACAACAAGGCCACTGATGTGGCCTTCACATATGCCATCATGAACTTCCTTAATGGTATATGGAATTTCATAACTCGCAAAGCATCGTAAGAGAATACCATAAAATCCATGCTTATAGAGGAGGCCACCAATGATGATGTAATGAGAGAATTTTTTTAGAAAGGCACGTTGTCCATTACAGGTGAGGTCACGAGACAAGACAAAGAGAGAAAGATAGTCTAAGTATTATTTATACCAAAGGCCACTCTGGTCTGGGGTGGCTGTTCCGATAGAGAAAAATTCATGAGGTAAATTAGAGGGTGATTGGAGTCTTTGTATGGTGACAAAGATTTTAGAGTTGGCGGGCGAAGCGAGTATTTAAGAGGCCAAGTAGGCCATTGTATTTTCAAATTTGTTAGTTAAACAGGGGACGGTTTGAAGGTCATAATGATCAAAAGTGCTCAGAAGCATGTTCACATGATGTTTATACTTTTGAAGTGTATGACTACAACATTGGTATATACTATTGACTTGGTTTACAACCAATTGAGAATCACCAAATATGTTGATGGACTTGACATCCAAGGCATAGGTAGCTTGGAGACCTAATACGAGCGCTTCGTATTTAGAATTATTATTTGTACAATCAAAATCAAGTTTGAAAGACAAAGGCATGGGTTCACCATCAAGAAGATTAAGGATAACGCCAGCCCCACCCCCACACTGACACTTGGAACCATCAAAGAAGAGTGTCATTTGGTAAGCAGGCTCGTCCAGGGAAAGGATAGTAATTGACTCATCTTGAAAGTCAAAGTTAGAGAGTGGATCCTCGGAAATAGGTGCATTGGCCAATTAGTCAGCGATGGCTTAGCCCTTGATGGATTTTTGATGGGTAAATTTGAGATTGAGGTTGGCCAAATGCATGAGCTAGCATGCGGCACATTGATTTTGGTAAGGTTTGGCATACATGAAGTGTAAGGGGTCGGTGTTGGTCATAACATAGGTTTTGTGGTTAAGTAAGTAATGGCAGAGTTTGGTGGCAATGAAAACTGAGGATAAGTAAAGTTTTTTGGCATGGGTGTATCGGGTTTCATAGTCCAATAGAGTACGGCTTATGTAATAAACCACCCGGTCCCTGTGTTGTTCATCGCGATGAGCAGCATGGCCCCTAATGAGTGATCAGTAGCTGAGATGTATAGGTAGAAGGGTTGATCGTCTTTAGGTGGAATGGGTACTGGTGGTTGGAGAATGTATTATTTTAAGGCCTCAAAAGCTTTGTGGTAGTCATCATCCCATTTGAAGGAGACATCCTTCTTAAGAAGATGATGAAATGGTTAACACCGATCAGACAATTGCAAAATGAAATGGAAAATAGACTGCAACTTACCTTGTAGGCTATGGAGTTGCCTAAGGTTAGTGGGTGGAGGAATTTCAATAATGGTTTTGAATTTAGTAGGCTCAACCTCTATACTATGTAAGGAGATGATAAATCCCAGGATTTTTCCTAAGAGAACCATGAAGACACACTTCTTGGGATGAAGGTGAATGTAATATTTAATGAGGTGGTCAAAAATGGTTTTTAGGATAGCGAGGTGATCGTAGTGGTGTTTAGATTTGGCAAGGAGATTGTCCACATAATATTACAATATATGATGCATGATGTCATGGAAAATGTAAGTCATAGCCCGCTGATATGTGTCACCATAATTTTTAATGCCAAAAGGCATGACTCGATAGTAGAAGGTCCCCCAAGGGGTGATGAATGCAGTTTTGTGCTGATCCTCTAGGGAAAGCAATATTTGGTTATAACCTGAGAAACAATCCATAAGTGATAACATCTCATGACCAGTGGTAAGGTCAACCAGTTGGTCAATACCAGGTAGGGGGAAAGTCATCTTTCGGGAAAGCTAGGTTGAGGTCAAGGAAATCCATGTAAATGTGGAGTCCCCCCTATCGCCTTAGTGATAGGGACAATGTTAGAAATCCAATGAGGATAATCAATGGGTAAGATGAAGGAAACCAAAAGGAGGCACTGAAGTTCTTCTTTGACTAAAAGAGAAATGCGAGGATGCATTTTCCTTAGCTTTTATTTTATAGGCTTGGCATCGGGAATGGTTATGATATTATGGACCACTATGGTGGGGTCAATATCAGACACTTCTACACAAGACCAAGTGAAAGCATGGTTATGGTTTTTGAGAAAAGAAGTGATGGCTTCTTGTTCAACAACATATAAGGATTGACCAATCTTTAGAATGTGCGGGTCATCCTGAGTATGAATGTTGATTTCAATAGTCGATTCATTCAACATGGTTTACGTCTCAGATGGTAATGACCGATGAATGTATGAGTCTTCTGAACCAAGGTAGGTGAGTTTAGATTCATCATATTGACATTGAATGACGTTAATCAAAGGTGTATCATCATCAATCATTTTAGGATATAGAAAGGGAAGAGAAGAGGGAGCCTCACCCTCGCATTGATAAGTCAGAGGCCCCAAGGAAATGGTGTTTATGAAAAAAAAAGTTAGGAGGAATGGATTCTGGATCCATTGACTCCGTCGGTGAAGGTGGTGAAGAAGGTGGAGCGGGCGAAGAAGGTGGAGAAGGGCTGATACCCTCAATGAGTTCAATGCGGGCCATCTTGGTAGGTGGTTCAACAAAGCCGATACCACTATAGTCATTATGTTTACGTGTTGTACATGGAATAATAGTATGGCAGACTTGCTCATAAAAGCAAAAACTAAAAACCTTCCATGCACATCGGTGCAGGAAGGTATGGGTGAAACGACAATTGGTAAGTGACTGGAGGTCACCGGAGAATGGGCGGGTTTGTGATGGTGGGTTCAGGTGTATAAGTGGTAGTATCAAGTCCCCCATAGGTGAGATTGGTACGAAGGTGGGGAGGACCATAAAGGAGGTGCTCTCCTATATGGTGATCATAGCAAGGGTGTTGGTGAAGACTTCCATACTCTTATGGAGTAAGGAATGTGTTGAAACTATATAGACGATACTCCCCCAGAGTGAGGCATTGAAAACTTCCTTCTAAGGGATCAGTGGTCGGTATGTGGGTACTAGGAATAGACGATGTGTTAGAGGTTGACCCTGAGGTGGAGCCAGCTGATTGGGAGGCGGATGGTTCAGACAGGGAGGTTATGCCAGTGGTAGGAATGGAGGAGGTATGTGTGGTTAAGGTAGCAGCTGCATTGATGAGTGGAGGTGTAGGTGAAGAGGTCGTGGTCATGGAGGTAGATGCTTTAATGGGTATAAACACGTCATTGGGTTGTTAAAGAATGTTGCATGTTTTTAAAGGTGATGGGTCAGCCAGAATGGTATAGGTGTGTCCTTTATGCTCAAACTTTACAAAACAATGTAAATTGGAAGGAACACAACCCATGACACAAATCCAGGGTCTACCAAGCAACATGTTATATTGAAATTCCCCCTCCAAGATGTAAAACAACTCTGGAGCAATGTGGGGTCCCATGGGGACATGGAGGATGATGGTGCCAAGTGTAGAGTTGATAAAATCGTTAAATGATCGCAACATGACGGGATGTTTATGCATGTAATTTTCAGGTATGTGCATTTGGGTGAATGCATGGGAGGAGATAATATTTATGCTAGCACCCCCATTGATCATAACACGTTGTACACATATGTCATCAATGTAGAAAAAGATAAAGAGAGTTGGATCTGGGTCATCAGTTTGGTGTGGTGTGATCTCTTCATCTAAGAAGCTAAGGGAGGCTACTTGGTGAGTAGGCAGTGTACATGAATGTGGTAATTTGGAGAGAGAGGCTACATGATGGGGTGTAATAATGGAGGCCACGAGTGTAGGGTCATTGGGTAAGACCTCAATAGATTGAAGAACCTCCATGAGAGCTTGGTGATGGGATTATGAGGTTTGGATGAGGTCATATAGAGAAATTTTGAGGGGGGATTGGTGTAGTTGTTTGAGCATCGCGCGATGTGTAGCTCCATTAGAAATAGGATATGTGGGGCCGTGGATAGTGATTTTAGGTGTGGGTGTAGATGGTATTGTTTCACTCGGAAATGTTTCGTTCCTTTTAGAAACAGATAAGGTTAGGGGCTAGGAGGAATACCTGTGGAATGTCGAGATGGTGTGCGCATACCGTAGAGAAAGATCAAGCTGACTGCGAAGAACTCCCTTTTGTCTTGGAAGGACTACCTGCAAATAAGAACACAAGACCACAAGATTTTAATTAAACAATAAATGAGGGAACTGCCTTGGGCCCAGGAAATATAAAACTTCCTTTCGAAGGTGGTCAGTTCCCCTGCTAATATGAATTAACACAAAAGACTGTAAGATATCAATTAAGTTGTTTCGTTGAACTGGGTAGAGGAAAGGCTGGTTTTCTGGTTTTGATCAGAGGAACCGATGCCGGTTACTGATAACCGATGGCAGTTATTGATAACCGATACCGGTGGGTTCTAGGATCTTCTTGGTAGCTATGGTGTTTGTAATGGCTGGTTTATGGATGATATTAGGAAATGAGACGATGAGGGATAAAAGAATGACAGTTAGATGCAATGGCACGTTGGGTAGTGGATTCAGAAACGGATTTAGGAGGACTGAGATTCAAGAAGCATAAGAAATTTTATAACAGAGGACATGCAAGATGTGACTTACTAGTTTTTGGCAAAGATGCAAGTTGATCTCCTTGGTTGTAAACACTTCTGGTATTTCCACTCGTCTCTGCTCGGTCAAGTGAAGATCTGGACTCTGTTTCTCACTCCCAATGCTCTCTATTGATTCAAAATCATTTGACTGATCTCCAAAATGAAATTCCCCTCCGTTGTTTTTGGTTTGGGGAGCCCATTTACAGGGAACCGATGGCGGTTACGTAACCGACGGCGGTCGAGTAGGAACCGGCATCGGTTAGGAAAAAGTAGGCTATTTTTAGTAAAATAGCCCACCTTCCCTGCTTTTCTCCCGAGAGATCAGTTGCGGGCTTGGTCAAGTGGCTAGAAGGTCGGCTTTGGGTGTGAGTAAGGAGGCATTAGTTATGGATGTGAGTCTAGACCAAGTCACGGGTCTTAATTAGGTTAGTTTAGGGTTAGGGCTAGGTCATGATGAGGTGGCAAAGTGATGGTGGCGGGTAAGGTGATGTGGATTTATCAATTATAAGGTAATTAATAAATAATTGTGTAAGGTTTAGGTAATGAGGTTAGGTTGCGAAATGGGATGCGGGTCATAAGGGTTCGTAAGACACAAATTTGGTGTCTACATTAGCCCCTTATTGTCGTGTAGCTTGTTCTGTAAAGCTGCGCGGACAATAATATGAAGTGGTTTCTCATGTTAAAGATGTAGGTAATCCCCCTCAAATCTATCGCCGATTGAGTGAACGGGAAATCAGGGATAGGGTTGATAAAGGGTACATGTTGTAGAGATGATGGTAAGGTGGTGGGGTAGGTCCAAGGAAGCAGACGCATGTTGAAATGCAATAGTACGACGAGGGTACATGATTTGACAAGCAAACCAGCAATGTGTAGGAAAAGGTCGATAGTTTATCCAAACAAGGGTGATATAATCCTGGTATCCAAGGCATAGGAAGTAGCTCCAGGGTATATAACAGGTGAGGTACAGGAACGGTTAGGCATGTTCGGCAGTACCAAATGGTTGGTTTGGTTGAGATAAACGTCACGGTCTAGGTCTAGGCAAAGTTGGTCGACAGATCAAGTCAAGGACCCTAATCATGCTAAAACACGAACAGGTGAGCTCGATTGAACAAAAGGTACATGATGGATGGATAAAATAAAACGTTGATTGTGGGTATGGTATTGAAGTGATACGGCCTTGGGTCAGGCCAAGTGGTTGGGCGGTGGCCCTGGGTCAGGTCATAAGGGTAGAGTGAGGCCTTGGGTCGGGCCAAATGGTTAGGGCGAGACCTTGGGTCGGGCCGGATGGGTAGGGGCGAGGCCTTGGGTCGGGCTTAATGGGTAGGTTGAGGCCTTGGGTCGGGCCAAATGGGTAGGGTAGAGGCCTTGGGTCGGGCCAAATGTAGGTTGAGGCCTTGGGTCGGGCCAAATGGGTAGGGTGAGGCCTTGGGTCGGGCCTAATGGGTAGGTTGAGGCCTTGGGTCGGGCCAAATGGGTAGGTTGAGGCCGTAGGTCGGGCCGAATAGGTAGGTTGAGGCCTTGGGTCGGGCCGAATGGGTAGGTTGAGGCCTTGGGTCGGGGCCGAATAGGTAGGTTGAGGCCGTAGGTCGGGCCAAATGGGTAGGTTGAGGCCTTAGGTCGGGCCGAATAGGTAAGTTGAGGCCGTAGGTCGGGCCGAATAGGTAGGTTGAGGCCTTAGCCTTAGTTCGGGCCGAATAGGTAGGTTGAGGCCTTAGGTCAGGCTGGACAAGTGAACAAATGGTGTGCAGCAAAGGTGGATAGAGGCGATATTGGTGAAAAAGAGGCAAGGAGTAAATAAGGGCAAAGAATGGGGTGAAAGTTGGGTAGAGAACCGATGTCGATTCTGCATGACCGATATCGGTTAAGGGACCGATACCGGTTCCTTAGGGCAAAATGAAACCGATATCGGTGAAAGGCGAAAAACCTATAAAAAGAAAAATACGGCTTGTCATTGTCACTTTTGTTATTTGCAAACCAAATCGACTTGTCTGACGTGGAGAGTTGGGATTAGAGGCTTGATTGAGTGAGGTGGAGCTATTGTATTGGCGGAGAGAGTTGATAGTGGGCCCGATTAAGGAGGAGGCAGCAGTTGATTGGCCGGGGACCCAGCAGAGCAGAGTTGGAACCATGGCACAGGCAGGAGGAGCAGGAGGGGCTGGACCAGCTGGACCGCCACCACCCATCCCACCACGACGACGTGTCGTCGTTCGGGTAGATTCGAAACTCTTTAATTTGGTGATTTGGTTGTATTATGCTAAATTGGGGGTTTGGGTAGGAATTAACCTTTTTTAGGAAATAATGAGAAAATGGAAATGATTTGAAAAAGGGAGAGGGTAGATAGGCTAGATAGGCTAAGGTGGGTAGGTGGGTAAGTTTTTAGGGTATTTGGGTGGGTAGATGGGTAGAAATAGGTAAAAAAAATGGGTTTTGGGGGCCGCGCCGGGGGTTCGGCTCCGGGAGAAGACAGTGACCGATGTCGGTCACTAAGCGACCGGCATCGGTCACACAATTTTAGGGAAAGGGAGTGTTGTTGGTGACCGGCGTCGGTCATGTATTGGCCGGCGTCGGTTGGTTGTTTTAGGTTTTTGGGTTGGGTTGTGGGTGGGAGTGGGGGTTGGGTGGGGGTTGGTTGTTTTGGGTTTTTGGGTTGGGTTGTGGGTGGGAGTGGGGGTTGGGTTGGGTTTTTGGGTTGGGTTGTGGGTGTTGGGTTGGGTTGTGGGTGGGTGTGGGTTGGTTGTGGAGAAGGGTTTGGTGTAGGGTTGGGTTGGGTTTGAGTTGGGGTTGGTGTAGGGTTGGGTTTTGGGTTGGGTTGGGGTTGGGTAGGGTTGGGTTTTGGGTTGTGGGGTGGGGTTGGGTGTGGGTTGGTTGTGGAGAAGGGTTTGGTGTAGGGTTGGGTTGGGTTTGAGTTGGGGTTGGTGTAGGGTTGGGTTTTGGGTTTTTTGGGTTGGGTTGCATGTGTTTTGTTTAGGTTTTGTTGTTGTTGGTTTTGGGTGGGATGGTGTTGGGTTTTTAGGGTGGTAGGTTGCATGTGTTTTGTTTAGGTTTTGTTGTTGTTGGTTTTGGGGGGATGGTGTTGGGTTTTTAGGGTGGTAGGTTGCTAGAGGGGGGTGGTAGAGAGTCGGGGTATGGTCGGGGGGATAAAAAAGGGTGTTTAGATGATAAAGTAGATGTTGTAATAAAGAGTAGGTCTAAGGATGTGGGTTGGTTTTGCAGGCACGTCAGCAGTTAACGATGCGGGATAGGATGCCCCCACTGTTGGTGTGGATGAGGCCACACGTATCCGCGGCTCATTGGGCCCATCATGCGCGAGGTGGGACTCGGTGGAGTCCAGAGGTACAGAGCGATAGAGAGAGATCACAGCCTGATGGTCGCCCCTCATCGAGAGATGGGATCCAGCGACCAATGTGTTCCATCTCCCGACTGGGGAGATGACCGTCACATTGGAGGATGTGTATCGCATCCTTCGGTTACCTATCGAGGGAGAGGCAGTCTTCTAGGTAGATTCAGAGACTGCCATGGATAGCATACTGCAGGTTTTTGGGGATGCAGCCGCGCTACTGACCTACCATAGCGTGAGTATCGGATACGGTGACATGTACCGTGCGCATCGACACGAGACACGACTGACTGTGTTGATGATGGTTGGGATCACCTGCTTCACCCTCCCAGACTTAGAGGGAGGCCGCTTCCCACGAGCATTGATGGGGGTGCTGCTGGAGATGGTGGAGGAGCACACCTGTTACACCTGGGCACCAGTATATCTAGTGCAATTATACAGGGAGCTATGGGGCTATTGCCGGAGGAGGCGATTTGGTATTTGTTCTACATTTTTGTTGCATTGTTGGGCATACGAGCACATCGTATGCATCAGGCCAGTAGGGTTACCCCAGCAGCCAGGGCCACATGTCATATACCGATATGGCTTTCAGAGGTGGTTAGGGGTCGTGGGCCAGCCACGAGCAGTTATGACAGGTCGGGATGTGGCATACTATAGACATTTGCTAGAGGGCCTTACAGCAGTAGACATTGTATGGAGACCCTACAGAGGTCACCATCCTGGAAGAGAGCCCGCTTACAGTTGCGCCTAGTCCAGTACACATTCTGGATAGCAGGACGGAGGCTAGGAGAGTACGAGCGGATACCCCTGGAGAGGGTACGTAGGCAGAATGGGGGCTTGCGACAGGACGAGCCACCTCCCATTCCTCAGTATAGGAGAGATGATGTAGAGGCCCCACTACCTGCACCACATCCTTTGGATCCAGATTGGGTAGTAGAGAGGCCAGCAGGGTGAGGGTGTAGATGATGCTGGTTGGCACTTGAGCATACAGGGTGTGGGTGGGCTGGGCAGAGCGCAGCCCAGGATAGTACCAACCTGCACAGCCAGACGTGGCTGCAGTGATATGAGAGAGAGATAAGCTCAGGGGTCAGGTGCAGCTCTTACAGGGGCAGCTAGCTACTGCACAGGCACAGATAGGGGTCTTACAGGGGCAGCTAGGGGCAGCTAGCCCAGGTTCAGGCACAGGCACAGGCAGCACACCACCAGCACCACAGCCAGGTGCAGGTACAGGCAGCAGCACAGGTACCGGTAACCACGACCGCGGCGCCCCCAGGCAACAAGCACCACACAGCAGCACCAGCATAGGCTCAGGGGGCATTGGTTGTAGGTGCCAGGGGACCAGCCCCAGCTCCGTCAGTGGCTCGAGGAGTGCTATATGGAGGTTAGAGCAGAGGCCCGATATTATCAGGATATTCTTGATGGTACCGGAGTCGAGTATCAGGCTTATGCAGCGCATAGGGCAGAGACCTCTCACAGCCAGAGAGATCTCAGGAGGGTGCAGCCACAGCTGGCGTGTCCGTGACGGGCAGGAGGCAAGAGGCACCACAGGGACCAACGGGGAGAGAGGTGCCGAGGGCGGGGTGGGGAGAGCTGAGAGATCCCAGACATTGTTATTGTATTTTAGAGATGGGCACCAGTCTGCGAACCGGGTGTATTGATAGAGGCCTGTGTGTGCCTATGTATTATTCATGTATTCATTCATTCATTTATTGTATACCGGCCTGCGAGCCGAGTAGGGGTTGTATAGTAGGATACCGGTCTACGAGCTGAGTATATTGCTATTTTTGATACGAGGGACCAGCCTGCGAGCCAAGTCGAGATTTTTTGACAATTTCTCGCGGCCTGCGTGCCGGCGTTGTTGTATGATGAGATCACAGAGGCCCCGATGTAGGGCACATTGTATTTTTGAAAACTTGTATATATATATAGAGACATGTTTTGATCCACATGGCAGTGTTTCAAAATGTGTTTTTAAATATTTGGTTAATGGCTTGGTAATATATAGAATGTGTGATGAGTTTAATTGACATGTTGATAGATGGATGATGCGATGTTTTTGTTTTTTTTGTACGTATATATATGAATGTCATGTTATGTGATGAATTGGTGGTTTTGTGACATTGTGATATATGTAACTGATGAGTTGGATCCAAATGATGTATAGATTGATAGTTTCTTGATATCCGTAGTTTGATGGTTTTGTGTATTTGTATAAAAATAAATGATGTTTAATGAAATTGTAATGCTATGTGTGGTGGATGAACAAATGTGGTAAATTGTGTTGTTTATGTAGGAAAAGAGGCGGGCGCGACAAAAATTTAGGTGAGAAATGAAGAAAAGAAAAAAGAACGCTGTTGAGAAAAGATAGGTGTGTAACCGATGTCGGTTAAGGAACCAATATCGGTAGCTGATAGACTGATATTGGTTAAGTAATCGATACCGGTTATTTAGGTATGAACTTTTTCTAAAAATAGAAAAGCTAGGGTGGCAACTTAAGTTTTAATTTTAGAGCCATGCAAGAGGTTAAATACGCGAACGCGACGCTTTTTAACGACTGAGACAGGTATTTGCATGAGAGATATTTAAGTGATAAGGAGAAAAGAGACAGGAAATTACATGAGAGATTTGGGTGATAAGAAAGAGACTGGGAAGGTGAATGCGATCTGAGATTCAGAAAGTAGAAAGGTGAATTTGAAAAGAGTGGTGATCATGGCAGAACGAGGAGAAGCATCCAGCAGGCAGGGACAAGAGGGAAGACAAGGGCCACCTCAAGCTGCTGCAACCCAAGAGGTATTAGCTTGTTTGTGATTTAACAACTGCAACTGTGTGTTATGAATAAGAGATTAAGTAGGTAGATATGAAAAAGAAAACATGATAGCAAGGTTATAGGTGAGGTAAGTGTTACGGGGTAGGCAATCAGGGGTTTCAGGTATGTTTGTATGTATAAAAAGGAATAAACAAGAAAATTATTGTCGTAGGTGGGTTGTTTTTAGGGAAGGTGTATGTAATTGACAGTGACCGGTAGCGGTTAGGGAGAACCGGTATCGGTTACTGAAAACCGATATCGGTTATGTATAACCGATACCGGTTACTGGAGGAATTTCCACAATGTTTGAAAAAAACCCTGACGGATTGAATGGTTGTTTGTTGTTTTGGTGTATGCATGCAGAGGCACAGGGTTGAGGATGAATGATAATGTGTCAGCACTGTTGTCACGGATCCGAGCGGATGTAACACCAGCGGAATGGACATTGATAAATCGTTTGGGGTTAAGTGGAATCCGTTATTATTCCTGAATCGCACGTAATCATGGTATGTTACAGGCGTTGATTGAGAGATGGAATCCCGAGACAAATACCTTCTATCTGCCAACAGGGGAGATGACAGTAACATTGGAAGATGTGTTCCAGATTTTGAGACTCCCTATTACAGGAGAACCAGTATATCAGGCACTACCTAGCGCGGCACGGGGAGTGATAACAGCAGTATTTGGTCCATACACATGAGATTTGACACAGGGAGGTTTATCCTTTACATATGGGGTAATGTATGCAGCACATCCTGAGGAGACAAGGTAGCAGTGATATTAATGATAGCGGTAGGGTATTATGCATTACCGACCGGGGAAGAAGGAGGAAGATTTCCAAAGGCATTGATGTGTGTGTTATCTGGGAGATGGTAGAAAGGAATGTTACTTTTGCATGGGCACTTGCATATTTGGCGAAGCTATACAGGGGTTTATGGGCTTGTAGGTGAAATCACAGGACGACGCTGGATTGTTCTTATACTTATTACACTGTTGGGGGGGCCTATGAGCACATTGTTTGTGTGCGCCCAATAGGCCAATCCCTCCAGGCAGGAGAGACCGGAGTACAGAGGTTGGGATTCAGACGATGGGTCCAGACAGAACAGAGGCAAGATCTCAGGCCGTGACGGGTGACATTGAGTATTACAGGCAGGTATGGGAGAGAGTGATGATTGCGGATATCTGTTGGAGGCCTTACGGGAACTATATGGTAACAGAGAACATAGCTGAGGAGTTGAGGGGTGTAGAGCGATTGAGGTGGATCGCGGGGCACAGGCCAGGTGAATATGAGAGGATTCCTATAGATTGCGTGCGGTGACAATTTGGATTTGTGCAGATATACCCCTGGCTTATAGACCATATATAAGGATCGACGCCGAGGCAAAGCATTCTCACCTCCCCAGCCAACACCCTCTAGAAGGGCCTGAAGAGGTAGCATAGCAGCCGATCGCAGGGTAAATGGATGCAGGAACGACAAGAGGCTTATAGATTATGGTGGGTAGCAAAACTGCGAGGTGTACGTGAGCGTCCTGACATAGCTGTGATTACAGCAAAGAGGGATCGTCTGCAGCGTTTAGTTCAGCAGCTCCAAACGCAGGTGAATGAGACAAGAGGATTGTTAGCGGTTGCGGAGTCACGGGCGGGGAGACTAGAGGCTGGAGTTCTCCATGCGAGAGGGCGTATTCATATGTTTTACAGGAGAGATTGGTAGATCAGTGGGCGGTACCCAATAGCCATGGTACCTTTGAGGACAGAGAGGCCCGGCAAGAGGGGTCGACGATTACGATCATCACCTAGTTCGGGATGAGGCGTGAGGTCTGAGTAAATGTTAGCAAGGTATAAGACTAAAGATGTCGACCTGAGTGTCGATGATAGAGAAGATGTATTTGTTTAACATCTAAATAACTAAATATGTATGTTGATTTGAGTTACGATAAAAATAAGAATGTTTGTGTTTTGATTTTCAGTGTTTTGAAAAGGATAAAGAGGAATGTGATTAAATAGAAATACACAAAATATTTATATTCACCACACAGGATAGGTTATGGTAGGGGATGGTCGAGCTAACCCTGAGAGACCCCATGTCTCTGAAGTGCTACCTACATAGCCCATTGCACAAAGCAAGGAGGGGCCTCAGACCGATGTAGTTCTCCCTTAGGACCAGGGAGAGGTGAATTTAGGCAATTTGGTTGTGGTTTGTTTTGGCAATTTGTCGTTTGGTAAAAATTTGGTGTTGGTAGGGTAATGTTGTTGGTATTGTTGGTAGGATAATGTTGTTGGTGTAGGTATAGGTGAAGCAAAAGTTAGCATACCCAAGTAGTAGGGAATCGTGTCCTGATTAAGGTCACACACAATCCTAGATGTGAGGCAAAGCAGAAAGAGTGCTCCGTAGGTGAAAAGAGCTAAACAAACCACACAACATAGAACGAGCTTGGAGCCCTAGGTACCGTGCATAGACGAGAAGTCAATAGGTGAAAAGAGTTTGTGTGATCACAATATATCGAGCGTACATTTACGTCCCTTGAGTTGAAACAAATGGTGAGGTGAGGTGGATGGTATAGCTGAGGTGCAGAGAACTTATTACAAAGTGAGTGTTCTGACGAAAGAGAACCTACCCTAAATAGACAAGTCCATGACTCAAAAGTCCTTTTGAATGAGGCTTTTATTGTATTGAATGTAGACTGATCGATGTGGGAAGTCTACAAGGGATATTGATTATATTATTCTTGAGGTCTTCCAAAACGAAGCTGATCGATGCGAGAAGCTTCTGCTAGAGGCTAACTATGTATAGTTGTCCTTCGAGGGAGCAGTCTATTTTTAGTAGCAGATATGATTTTAGTGCATAGCTGTCCTTCAGGGGAGCAGTCTATAGAGAATAGCAGCAAATTTGGCATATAGCTGTCCTTCGAGGGAGCAGTCTATATTTTATTTAGATGACTAGATGTTCTTTTTTAGCATGAAGCATCTAGTTTTGTAGGAATTTTGACTCAAGAAAATCCCATAAGAATACGGCTTACTTTAATACGTTGTAGTCATGGACTAGACTAAAAGGGGAAGGCATCGTTAAGGGGAGGTGAGAGGTGAGCTTGATTTTATTTCGAGATGTAGGAAAACAACTACACTCAAAGGCTTTAACAAATAGAATGTGGTGGTATGGGAGCTCAAGGGACAAGCAGTAGGCGGATAAGAAGTGATATAACACTAATTTCAACATAGAATGGTCGAAGATGCAAGGCATTAAGGGGCTCAGGCTCAGGTTTACCATTAAGTGAAGCTAAACGATAAGTACCAGATCCATAGGTGTGAGTGATTATATAAGGCCCAATCCAATTGGGAGCAAATTTTTCCACGTTTGCTCTTTTCTAGTTTGGTTACATGTTGATTCTCTTTTGTGTATACCTAGTCTCATAATCCATGAGGGTACGACTTATATAATAACGGCCTGTTTCTCGTCATGCCGAATCCCGATGTGCGAGCATAACACCTATAGCATGGTCAGTGGCGGAAAGATAAAGGTAGAAAGGGCGGTCGTCCTGGGGTGGGATAAGCACGGGTGGCTGCAAGAGATAGGATTTGAGAGCTTCGAAGGCTTGGTGACACTCCTCACTCCATTGAAAAGGCAGTGTCCTTTTTAAGAAGGTGATGAAAAGGTCGACACCGATCCGAGAGTTGGACACCCTTCATCCCTCCCTCACCCATGAAGGAGACTCCTATTAACATCGAGACCATTTCACCTTTTGCTTCTCCACCTAGAGATCTATCACCAGTAGTACCTCTCCGAACCATGGAAGATGTTGGTTTATCTCCTCCACCCACAGAGGAGCACCCATCATCTCTTACCCACATAAGCTAAAGCTATCAAATTCCCCATTTCTAAGACACATTTTATGGGAATCACCATTGGATCCTCATCAATCTCACCTATAACAGTGCCTTTTTCATGCTTAGCTGACCACTTGGATTATGTGGATAAATCCTTACTTTGGGGGTGTCTTCTAATTTTTTTCTCAACATAAATACAAATGTCACTTGCTGACACTTCCACTATCTACCCAAAAATATTTCAGCTGATCGAACCAAACACAACCACAACTATCACAAACTCTTCCACGATACCACTCATGGCTCAAATCACACCCCTACCCATAACCCAATATGCATCTGAATCCAAACCAACACCCACATCATCTTGATTTCTTAAACCTATTACTACCCTAGGGGTCATCCCAACCGCTAACCTTACTCATCCACCCATCAAATTATATTTAGCTACATCCTCCAAATCTGACACCAAGCTTAATCTGACACCCAAACAGAAGAACCAATCCCATAGATCTAATACTCCAACCTTGCCCATCACACCTTCACCCCTTCTGTCCATCTTAGGACCTTGTCCTTCTAACATGGTTAAGAAATCTCCACCCGTCGGTAAACTAAAAATGCATCAGCCCATTCTGCCCTCGTAAACCTCTAACATACCCAAGCACCTGACATGACTTCTACCACACCTACAACATATTTACCACCCATACCTCCAATACCATTGGTAACTTCTTCACTACCCACGACACTTCAGTCTCTTTCCCTCATACCTCCTGCATGGCCCATGCCATCTACCTTCATAGCACCTCAGTTATCCCAATGGGTAACTCGCCTTCCCCTCTAGATCTCGTGTGCCCGTATCACCTTTACTCAAGAAGGTACAACCTAAACAAAAATATCCGCTACCCTCCAATAAGGTATTCAAACCAACCACACACTCTCTTTCCAGTTCATTTTCCATACCCCTACCCAAGCAAACACGACCAACACCTAAGACCCTGCCAACACCTAAAATAGTAGCTCGACCCACTCCCCCTCATGCAAGGACCCTTCCCCTACAATCAGTCACACCTGCACCCAAACTCACTTTCACTTCCCATTATGATCCACTAGCAGGATCTTATGCCAAAATATTAACCAACCTCCTTGAAACTTCTATCATCACATTACCGCCTCTTAGGCCTTATGACCCACTCAAAGCCAAACCAAAGGGGTTTGACGACACCAAAATTTTTTCCTACGATCGTGTGCCAAGGCATGATGTGAAGAACTACAAGGATTTGAAAACTATTCTTATCTAGTAATGCCCTCTTGAAGAAAATTTTGAAGATGATGACCTTCTCGATGAGGACCCTATTTCACCATCACCCATTTCAATAGTTCTTCCCTCATTTCCTACTCACCTGCAAAGACCACCACCCCACAACTCCTAGAGCCACCCCCAAGATTTGAAATTAACACGGTTTTCATTAGAGAACTTTCCAAACCTCCACCCAAATGTCAGTTTTCCCAACTCATCTCACATGGTTCCTTCCTGCCACTTGGCTTTTTCCCTTCCTGTCAGTATACCTTTCATGGCTCACCTACCTTGCCTACCACCCCACCTCAGAACAACATGATCCACGTTGCTACCCTTGATTAAGGAAGAGGAGGTATCATTTGACTAGAAGGATAAAGGAAAGGAAAAGGCAACTGACCCACCGACCAACCCCATACCCAACATACCTGTAGACACCAAATTTGTGTCTTACGACCCCTTGTGACCCGCATCCCATTTCGCAACCTAACCTCATTACCTAAACCTTACACAATTATTTATTAATTACCTTATAATTGATAAATCCACATCACCTTACCCGCCACCTCACTTTGCCACCTCATCATGACCTAGCCCTAACCCTAAACTAACCTAATTAAGACCCGTGACTTGGTCTAGACTCACATCCATAACTAATGCCTCCTTACTCGCACCCAAAGCTGACCTTCTAGCCACTTGACCAAGCCCGCAACTGATCTCTAGGGAGAAAAGCAGGGAAGGTGGGCTATTTTACTAAAAATAGCCTACTTTTTCCTAACCGATGCCGGTTCCTACTCGACCACCGTCGGTTATGTAACCGCCATCGGTTCCCTGTAAATGGGCTCCCCAAACCAAAACAACAGAGGGGAATTTCATTTTGGAGATCAGTCAAATGATTTTGAATCAATAGAGAGCATTGGGAGCGAGAAACAGAGTCCAGATCTTCACTTGACCGAGCAGAGATGAGTGGAAATACAGAAGTGTTTACAACCAAGGAGATCAACTTGCATCTTTGCCAAAACCAGTAAGTCACATCTTGCATGTCCTCTGTTTATAAACATTTCTTATGCTTCTTGAATCTCAGTCCTCCTAAATCCGTTTCTGAATCCACTACCCAACGTGCCATTGCATCTAACTGTCATTCTTTTATCCCTCATCGTCTCATTTCCTAATATCATCCATAAACCAGCCATTACAAACACCATAGCTACCAAGAAGATCCTAGAACCCACTGGTATTGGTTATCAGTAACCGCCATTGGTTATCAGTAATCAGCATCGGTTCCTCTAATTAAAACCAGAAAACCAGCCTTTCCTCTACCCAGTTCAACGAAACAACTTAATTGATATCTTACAGTCTTTTGTGTTAATTCATATTAGCAGGGGAACTGACCACCTTCGAAAGGAAGTTTTATATTTCCTGGGCCCAAGGCAGTTCCCTCATTTATTGTCTAATTAAAATCTTGTGGTCTTGTGTTCTTATTTGCAGGTAGTCCTTCTAAGACAAAAGGGAGTTCTTCGCAGTCAGCTTGATCTTTCTCTACGGTACGCGCACACCATCTCGACATTCCACAGGTATTCCTCCTAGCCCCTAACCTTATCTGTTTCTAAAAGGAACGAAACATTTCCGAGTGAAACATTTTGGCACGCCCGGTGGGACCCATTTTGGGTTTCTTTCTCTTGCTTATTAACATTTTAGGAAGCATATTTGCTGTTGCTGCTTTTGTTATATATTTCGTAAAGAATTTGTCTTGCTTTCCTAGTTTCACATTAGTGAAAGTCATCTCTCTTGCTTCATCGAACATAATTTTTGATTTGGGTTTAAAACACATGCATTGCATTCCTGCTTGTTGTTCTTCAATTCTAGTGAACATAGATTAAGTAACAGGTCATACACGTGGGGGTGATATCCACGGTATTGACAGGAAATTAACCCTAGTTTCACTGCACAACACATACCGAATCACTTCACCATTAACACAACAGCTCAAACATCCCCCCTTTTCCGTGGTATTCCTCCGCCCGATTGAGGTAACCTTATAAGCCAAAACAAACTTGACATTTCCCCTAGGTCTTGTTGTTTAGGATTCTGACATCATCTTACGTCTAAAGGCATAAGCCCACGATAAACTAAAATTAACCCTAGGATTAGTCTCTGGATTTGCGTGTGCATCTTGCTTGTTTTCAAATTCTGTTTTCTCTCTGTCATACTTTGTCTTCTGTGATCAATAAGTTGATAAATATACTCAACGTTGCTAAAAATCAAATTAGCAGCCTTTTATATCTTCTTATCCTAGACTTTTGACACCGGCATCGGTTAAGGGACCGACGTCATTTGCTCTATGACCGACACCGGTTAGTAAACGATATCGGTTACTGTCTTCATCAGCCCCTGACAAACCAGCAACTTGCCAAATTCATCATTCTGAGGTTGTTTTTGTTCTGATAGATTGAAACTTTCCTGTGTGTTCTTGTCCATGGTTGTCATCTCTCGGAAGCAAGCCGCCGCCATGGTTTCACATGCCTGCTCTGTGTCTTTTGCCTGAATCACCCCCTTCACATTCTATAGGGAACCCTACGGACACCAGTGAGATCCCCCAAATTCCTGTAGGAGACAAGGACTTGCCAAATTTCTGGATGCTAATCCCATGCTGTACAATACTATTTGTCTCATGCCCCTGACCGTACGCCTGATGGTCAGCTCCTTATTGGCATGCCTATTCGTTATAGCTGCTCATTTAGCTCCCACTCCTCCTGATAACACTGCCTTACTTCCTGCATCTCTAGCCCCCGTCTCCCAATCCGATGGCTTCAGAGGTTCATACGACCCCGATTAGCTTTCCTTTGGTTAATCTGGACCCCACGTATCGTACCACCAACTGCCCCTACCTCATCTCTCTTTCAGACCCACTCCATTCATGACTTACTCTCTGCAAACCTATTCACACGAGCTTTCCTTCTCAAGCTCCGCTACCTTTTCATTCCCATACACGTATCCAGTAACCTCAACACCTTATATTGGGACATCCCTATTCTGTTGCTCCAACATACTCATCCTCCATACCTTATCAACACTTAGCCCCACAATTGTTACGGAAGCCCTTGGGCCAACTTGCCTCGTTTGCCACAACCGCACCATCATCTCATCCAACCACAGATTTCATTAACCAAATGATGGACAAAAATGCACAACCTGGAGGCTTTTATGTTTGTGAAGTGTAGTCGCCTTGGAGAATACGAGCACAGTTGCAGGAGCCCATCACCTTTGTCCCCTTCATTCATATCCTCCCTCAATTTTAGTGCCAAAATTTACTCGTTTAACAGTTAAAGAGGATCCTCAACAACACTGCAAGCATAGACATGCTGTTATTGATGCCCATGATGACACCTTGTTACTCACACATTCCCCATGCCTTATCAGGACCGTGGAGTGGTACAGTGCTTGTTAAACTCAGCACTCGATCTTCGTCTTTAACCAATAGCCCAATCTTTCTGGGATCATTTCTCATTAACATGCCAAGAAAGTATCTATCACCGACCTCTATGCCATCCGGACAACTGAGGACCAATATCGCAGGATTTCGGTGGCAACGATCGGCGGCGTGCTTATAAACTCAACTACGTATGCCGTACCTTCACCACACACGGAACTTAGTCGAATGGTTTACGTGGCCGTCGCTAAGGCACATCTCCCCACCTCCAAATTCAAGACTTTCCGTACATGTCGACGAGGCCTTTACTATGGCTACCGAAAATTAGAAATTCGAGCCTTAGAAGGGAGAAAATGCAGTGCGTAACAAAAACCCCAATTCCGAATCCTATCTACACCAACGCAAACACACACTCCCGCGCGTCCACTCTTCTAAATCAAAAGGGCCTGTCCACGCGGTAATGGTCAAATTCTCGAACCACAGTCCAATACTCGCCGAAAACCAACCTATAAGTACAAATCCGAGCCCAGTCAGTTCACTCCTGGGAGAAACTATGGCATCATCCTGAGAAATTTCTCAAAGTGGAGCATCACCTTTCCCTGTTAAACCTCACTCTGCGGTTCGACTCCACCCACGCAAGACTCCTGGTACACAAGAAATGACTTGTAACTTTGCACGGAAAGGACATAATAATGAAAACTGCAGATGGTGAAAAAAATAGTGTAGGAAATGGTGCTGCAGGGGATATAACATCGCTAATCCTAACGCCCTGCCCTAACACGAATCGGAAAATTTTCCAACCAGCCGATTCCCAATCATCGTGCAACAGTAACGTAAACCAAGTATCTTAGAGAGGAGGAGTGTCATGAGATCCATGCAGTCTTCGATTCTCAGCCAAAAGCCTATTGAACAAGATTTTTTGAAATAAAGACGCTCCACCAAACAGGAGTCTGAACCCCATCACCCCAGTCAAGCCAAGTGAAATCATCCTTCCCATAGAAGAGTTAATTGCCCGGACTCTCTTTCATCGACGCGTTCGACACCACATCCCTACAAGACTGTGAGCGGATGTTAGTCTAATCTATCTAATTCCGCAAAATGTCCCCTTCTACCGATCTTGCTGCACAGAGGAGAGCTCGCCACTCTTTGTCACCTTGTTAGGACAAGAGACTTCTTACACCGACATCACTAACTTCTCTAAAACCATAACGGACCCCCCCAAACACGTCACATTACCTATTAGTTCTTATCTGCTAAATCTTTTCAGCGACTGTGGACCTCTTACATCTAGTTGTACAGTGCCTCATCTACCCCTGGATCACACCCGCAGTGGACTAGAAGTACAAACCACCTTTCTTCCGTATAAAGAATTACAAATCACACCTAGAGACTGTCATTCACAGAAAGATAGACAAGACCTATGAACGTTTGAGTACCGTTTTCTACTCAATGCAAATGACTGATCTCTGTGTCTTCCACCAGATACCCGAAGTGTTACGAATCTTTAAAAGCCCCGTTCATCCCTCAGCCCCTCACCTTACCAAATGCCCCGGTCCATCTATCAACTTAACAGATCTTCCCCTACGCGTGGGACTCAACAATGACGTCTAACGACCCGCCTAGGACGCGACTCTACCAAAAATTAAATCGCCCCGCCACCTAGGAGAAAATCCCATCTGTGCCTATCACAATCAAACATCATCGTCATACCTACTGCATATGGACCCCACCTCTTACCTTACATCAATAATCATACCCCTGCGTTTCTTCAAAAAAACCTACGCCTTCCGCACTATACAAAATTCCAGGGTGATAGCAACACCGTCACTCCGCGTACCGGTCACCTATCCACCGAAAACAATTTCCATCACAAAGATTGTTGCGGAATCCATTTCCCCGTGGTTGTTTTCTGATACCACATATTGCGGCCTTCATCAGCCAACATAG